>JARWLC010000007.1:98740163-99075163 GCA_033318265.1 Phyllotis vaccarum
TCTGCTCTGTTTGCTAGCCACGAACAGAGAAATGGTCTTTTTAAGAGAACTTACTGATTCAGCTTTATCTGCAAAAACTATGTGGCAAGAGAGTGAGAACATTATAAAAAGCTCTTCTAGTTAGAAAATGATTAAAGAATCACAATAAAACAGATTCAGATTTTTAAAAAAAACAACCTTTTAAACGGGTTACAATGTGTGTAAAAGGTACATAGTCCTCAGAGAAAAACGAGAGAAGGTAGAGAAAGTCTTTAAAAAGAGAAATAGAGTAATAAAAATATAATAAGCCACATAAAGCTAGAAAATAGACACAAAATCTGGATTTTGGTTATTATTGTGTTTTCTTTTAATTTTTTAACTGTTAATGAGCTAACTGCATAAAGACAATAGATTACAAATACAAAGGCTACTAAGTTAAACAAGAATATATATTTTAAAGGTATTTTGATTTTGAAATTTGTGTTTAAGGATTTATTGCTTTGGAAGAGTTCTGCTTTTGTTTCCACAGAAGATGAGAACCTTTGGATTGCTTCCAGGCTCTTATTGTTTCATCAACCAAGCCCCCCTGAAAAAATCTCTGATGGGAAGAGATGGCCATATCAGTTTTAGGGATGCAGACAATGATCCAGTCTCAAGAACCCATGAGATTTTCAAGGCCCCGTACTCAGCAGGAAGAGTAATGGAAAACTACGTTCCAATTCCCAAAATATTTTTTATAAATGTTTTTTCATTATAACTGGTTATTGGTCATAGTTAATCTCTTTCTAAGAAGAAAAAGGGGATATGGTATATCAATGATTTTTTAAAAAGTTAGATTATTGAATTTACTTAAATCAGGAAATCAGCTGTTAATCTCAAAATGTTTTACATTGGTATGGATTTTGGTTTATTGATACAAATTTAAGGTAAATTCTCTTACGCTATATGTATTTTTCTACTCTTATTTAAAATATGATGTTTATGTAACTGATTTAAAATTGTAATGTATAATTAAGAAATGCATGTTAGTTAGATTTTTAGGTATACAAAGATATAATTCAATTAGATAAGTAATCTTCAAACACTTATAAGACCTTCAAGAGAAAAATGAGCATCGAAGAAGCTCCATATGAGTCTATTTGTGGCATTGGTTAGCCACTGGACAAGAACCTGTTCTTATATTAACTGCTTGACAATATGCTGTTAGAAGTAGACATGCAGGTTCCATAGGAAGGTGACCTCTAAACTTTGGCAGAACAAACTGAGATGGTCCTTCAGGTTCCTGCTTTGCAGAGAAAACTATCTGTAGGAGTATTGTGTTGTTTCATGGTAAATAATTGTCCCTCCCACTGGTTTAATAAAAAGCGCTGATGGACCAAAGGCAGGCAGGAAGTGTGGGTGGGGCTACCAGACTAAAAACTCTGAGAACAGGAAGCACAGAGCAGAACGCCAAAGAGAAGCCGGAAGAAGCAGAGGACAACTATGTTGCTCTAAAGAAAGGTACCCAGCCACATTGCTGAACAAGATAAGAGACATGGGTTAGATGAAGGGTAGAGAGCTAGCAAGCTATATGCCTGGGCATGAGGCCGATCAGCCTAAAATTATAGTAAGCCTCTGTGTGTCTCTGTGGGACTGTGGGTCTGTGGGTCAAGACCTTGAGGTTAGGCCCAAAAGTCCAGGCCAGAAACCTCCTACAACAACTATCAGACATTCTTCAGGACTTGAGACGAAGCAACTGATTAACTGTACCAAAATGGACAGAAAAGATTTCCTGCTTCACTGAAATGAAAAGAGACTCTGGGCCTGTAGGCTAAAGATAGATGCCCCAACTTTATAAAGGAACTTTCAGTGACTGTCCAGACAGATAGGTGCCATCTCTGTCAAATCTAGATTTTGGAAGTTGCTTGTACTTCCGGTTTACTTGGGTAAATATATCCTTCTGTGGTCTTTGATGTAGTTGAAGATTAGATAGTTATAGGCATAGTTTTTCTTAGTCATTTAAAAGGTATATTAGATATGAAACTTTAGATTCATAAGGATAAGGTAGATGATAGAGTATTTTCTTTAATTTTGCTAAACACAAATAGACTAGATATTGTAACTGTAATTCTTGCTTGATGGCTATTTTGTTATATGTAATTTTGCTATGTTAAAATTGAAGCCTTCCTTTTTGATTAGACAGAAAGGGGGAAGTGATGTGGAATGTCTTTCTGTATGCTGTGAATCTCAGTCTTTAAATAAAGAAGCTGTTTTGGCCTTTGACAGGCACCGTAGAAAAAGTGGAGGAATCAAAATAGGTAGGAAAGGAAGGGCGGAGTCAGAGACAAACTGAGCCAGCTGCCCAAGAAGAAGCATGTAAGGAACACAGGTGAGCCACGGGCCACGTGGCAGACAGATTAATAGAAATAAGTTGATTTAAGATGTAAGAGCTAGCTAGCAATGTGCCTGAGCCATAGGCCAAACAGCATGAAGTTAATATAAGCATGTGAATCATTTCTGGGGGCCTGAGCAGCAGCAGTGGGCAGCTAAGGGGTCTGGTGCAGCAGGGTCTGGGACTCTGGCCACCCAGGGCCAAGAAACCTCACTACCACAGTCTGGGCTGTTACCTGAGGCTAGATGGATCATACTGTAGGCAGGGCCATACAGACCTGACTGGCCTGTGTTGCCACAAAGTGTCATGGTGACATCCAGGCCTGGGCTGCAGCTAGGGGGCATATCTGAGTCCGTGACCCTACCATATCAAAGGTCTGTGTTGATATCTCTGGCTTCTGATACCATTGAAGGCCATGTTGAGCTGCCACTTGTGACCATGTTGGTGTCCAAGGACCACTTTGTTGCAGGGCGGTGGGGTAGGAGGTGGGAGGAGCATGCTGATCTGAGTGGTCTGTGATCCCACCCAGAGCCATGATGACATCTGAGCCTGGGCTGCTGCTTAGAACCATGTTTGTGTCCATGATCCTACCACAGTTAAGGTCTATGATGTTCATGGCCCATGGTGCTACCAAAGGTCACACAAATGCCTGGGGTCTAGGCCACAATATGTGGCTATGCTAGGGTCAAGAGCCATGCCATCATTGGGGTCATGTCGATCTGAGTGGCCTGCACTGTCACATGGAGCCATCTTGCTGCCATAAGCCATGTCTAGGTTATGGCAGCAGCCAGAGTCCAGATTGACGTTCATGGTTTCTGTTGCCACCAGGGACTGAGCATATGCCCAGAGTCTAGACAGCCACTTGAAACCATGTTGGTGTCCAAGAGCCTTACTGTTGCCAGGGCCATAATGATCTGGATGGCCTGCACTATGGCCAAGGCCATGGTGATATCCAGGGCCAAGCTGCTGCCAAGGAAATGTATGGACCTGTGTTCCTGCTGAAGCTGGGGTCTGTGATGATGTCGATGGCCTGGGTTATCACAGTGGAGAATATAATAGGAACCATATGTACTGAAATCCAATGGTTGAGCTGACCCAGCTCTGCCCCTCACTGGCCCTGGGATAGCTGGTCCTGCCCCTTGCTCAACACTACAGAAGGAGAGATGGTCTGCCCCACTCCATGAGAAGTTGGTGCCACACACTTGGGAGAGTTAGCCCCAGTGGCATAGGCCTAGGAATGCTGACTCGGCCCCTCACTTGAGGGAGCAGTCTCGGTGGCCCTAACCAACCAAGTCACTTACCACCCAGACCCACATCTGGTTGTTGGGTTGTCCCACCCTAACATCTGCCCATCTATGACCTGATGGAGTATATGAAGGGTCTGCAGGATCTCCATGACTCAGAACAACAGCGGGATATCAGAGAAAATTTGCAGTAAGGATCCAGGGATGATGATGTGCTAGGGGCCTTGAGTCAGACTAACGATGCACTGCAATGATCATTTTGTGAGTGGACTAATTAGACAAAAGGATCTACTGTGTGACACACCATGGTTCCCGATGATGCTAGGATGAATGAAAAGTTTCTGTGTGGCCATACTATATTAAGGGCTTTACATGGATTTTTCTATAAGAAAATTAATAAGTACTATTACTGACCACATTTTCCAGATAAGAAAGCCAAGTCTTAAAAATACAAAGTAAAGTCCATAAGATTACAGAATTTGAGGATACCAGAAACATGACTGGGTTTTTAACAACTAGATTCAGAGAGAGTGAAGTGGGGATCTCGGTCTCTTTCTTACCCATCTGTTAATTAGAAATGGTTGAGAATATTCAAATAAGGTCACATATCCATGCAAACATAATGCCAGAATTTTCTTTTTCATTATAGAAATAAGTGACTTTAGATTCTAAAACAAACAAACAAAACAACCTTGAAACAAATGTAAAGGGGCCAACAGAAAGTGAGTCAGGTTCTGATCATTGTAAGGACAGTCCCCACTTGTCTGCCATTTTGATTTATTACTATGTTACAAACTGTAGCTAGCGGAGAAAGGTCTGGTAGAGCATGACAGAGCACCCAGAAATGGTTTGCCTCAAGAAGCAAACTTAGAAGGGATATGTCAGTTAGGATGAGACTCTGAAGTTCCCTCAATAATTTCTCATCAGGAAAGTGGAAATAATTCTCTTCTCTTTATAGTCTTTTGGTGTTTGTGTTTGAATTGATTGTGGTGTTACATATATGTTTGATTTCATATCATGTAATGGGAAAATATACTCAGAAAGTTCACTCAGGAACTGAAGTCCTCATACACTCTCAAGTCTATAAGTCTATCCTAAGTAAGTTTTCTCATCTTAACTGATGGCAAGTCGTGCCTGTAAGTCTCATTCTCTCTCTCTCTCTCTCTCTCTCTCTCTCTCTCTCTCTCTCTCTCTCTCTCTCTCTCTCTCTCTCTCTCTCACACACACACACACACACACACACACACACACACACACACAGAGAGAGAGAGAGAGAGAGAGAGAGAGAGAGAGAGAGAGAGAGAGAGAGAGAGACCTATTCTTTACTATTTATTTAGTGCTGTCATTGTTTGAGCCTGGAATAGTGTACCCAATAACCCAATATCAGCATTGGGCATGTCCCCATATCCTTCAGAACCCTTGCTGAGCATCATCCCTGAAGGCTTTCCTCACCATTTCAATTGAAACATCTCCTGCTTGATCATACTATACCCAAATTGCTTTGAAATAACCTGTGGCTATACCTAATACCACATAGAAAATGAGCATGGTGGGATCAAAGATGCTATTGTAGTTACTGATGTCCATCCAGCATCTAGACCATCACAAAGCATCTCTTGGGAAATCAGTATTATTCAGATTCATTTATTGAACAAAATCTGAGATTTTAATTCTTAGCAAAGTATAAAGAGATTAAATGTTTAAAACTGTTTTACCTTAAGAAACTATGTATGTGAGTAAATGATCTAAACAGCATGACAAACCATATGTCTGTGGATAATAGTGCTGTGCCAAGACAGAGTTAATGTCTGACAACATAATGAATGGGCTAAGTGTTGCCTAGCTATTGGTCAGCATGCAAAATGCCAAGATGAATTATTATAAGCATTTTCAGTTTGGTATATTTTGTGTAAGGTTAAATAGGGGTACATTTTCTCAAATTTGATATAAACAGATCAATAGTCTCCAGTTAATTCGATCATTAACCATTTTTTTGACAAAAACACAATGAACTAACTACAAAACAGGAAGTTTAATTTTATTGTGTGTTCATTTCCTCATTTGTAAACTGGAAGAATCAATATCTATTTTATAGGGAGTTAGTAATGATTTAAGAGATGATGCATATAAAGTGCATAGTATGGTCCTGGGTACAAACTAAGTACCAACAGATGTTAACTAGGTTTGACGTCTTTGTCCATGTTTTGACAAAGAATTCCTAAAGAACTTAGAATTTTCTGACTGATGAAGATGTAAAAGACTTTTATGTGATTCTTAGTAGACTCCCAGACTTAGAGTGGGAATGAGTCATTCTGAAGACCAACCTGTGATTAGAAGCTTGGGAATTTTTAGCTCTCTCATACTGGGAGAGCGGCTAGAGCTGGAGTTGATCATGAATAGAAAATGATTCAGTCTTGTTATGTGAGTCATTTTATCATGGCAATTATAATAATGTTGTTATATTTTTAGTAAAAAAATGTAATGCAATATATTTTGATCATGTCTCCCCCCTCCCCCATTCCTCCTAGATCTTCCTGGCCTCCTTACTAACCCTACTTTATGTTCTTTCTCTATCCTTGGGAGAATCTTTCATCACTCCTGAATTGCTTATTAGGACACTAACCACTGAAGGTATTCAGATTGTAGCACACATATTGAAGTAAAAAGCTGCCTCCAACATAAAAGTGAAAGCACCCAATATTTGTTTTGTCTTCTGAGGTCCAGGTTACCTTACTCAGGATGAATTTTTTTTTTCTCTCTAGCTTCATCCATTTACCCACAAATCTCCTTTCATTTGCCTTAACAACTGAGTAATATCCCATTCTGGAAATATACCACATTTTCATTATTCATTCATAAAATGATGTCCATCTAAGCTATTTCCAACTTCTGGCTTTTATCAGTAGAGAAACAATGGGCATGGATGAGCATGTATCTTTGTGGTAGGATGTAGAGTCCTTTTGTTGATATGCCTTAGAGTGCCCTGGCTGCATATTAGGGTTGGTGTATTCTCAACCTCCTGAGGATCTGTCACATTCATCTCCATAGTGCTTGTACAATGTTTGCACTCCCGCTGGCGTTGGGTAAGTGTTTCCTTCTCTCCACATCCCCACCAGCATCAACTATCTTGTTTTACTGCTCTTGGCCATCCTGACTGGTTTAAGATGAAATCTCAAAGTAGTTTTGATTTGCATTTTCCTGATGACTAAGAACATTTCTGAAGTGTTCCTAGCCATTTGTGTTTCATCTTTTGAGAACCCTCTGTTTAGTTATGTACCCCCCATTTTTAACTGGGTTATCTGTTTTCTTGACATTTAGGGGTTTTTTGTTTTGTTTTTTTAAGTTCTTTATATATTTTGGGTATTAACCCCTTTTCCATTCTGTATTCTGCTGCTTTGTATGAATGATGGTGTCCTTTATCATACAGAAGTTTTTCAGCTTCCTGAGGTTCCATTTATACATTGTTGATCCCAGTCCTGTGCTATCAGTATTCTACCCAGAAAGCCTTAGTTTTAAGACTGTGTTCCTCTTTCTCTTCTGTCAGATTCAGGGTCTCTAGCCTGATGCTGAGATTCCTGATCCACTTGGAGTTGAGTTTTGCACAGCGTGATAGATGTGCATCCCTTTTCATCCTTCTGGATATAGCCATTCACTTTGAAGAGCACCATTTGTCAAAGATGCTGTCTTTTTATTAACAGTGTGTGCTTCTGGCTTCTTTGTTAGAAAATCAGATTTCCATAGGTGTGTGGGTTTAAGTCTGGATTTCACTTTGATTTTGTTAATCAGCATGTCTGTTTTTATGCCAATACTACGGTGTTTTTATTACTATATCTCACTAGTATATTTTAAGATTAGTGATGGTGATACTTCCAGTTGTCACGTTAATTGTTCAGAATTGTTTAGTGATATTTTTGTGTGTGTTTCCAAATGAAGTTAAAAGTTGTCCTGTCAATTTCTGTGGAGATTTGTGTTGAGATTTTGATGGGGATTTTTGTTGAATCTGTACATTTTTGATAGGATAAGCCATTCTTACCATATTAACCCTGTCGTCCACAGGCATGGGGGATATTTCCATTTTCTAGTTTCTTCAATTTCTTTCTTCGGTGTGTTAAAGTTTTTATTATACAAGTCTTTCACGTGCCTGGTTATAGTTATTCCTGGTTCATTTTTTTAGGCTGTTGTGAAACATATTTTCCTAATTTCTTTATATATCCGTTTGTCATTTGTATATGGGAAGGCTACTGTTTTTTATGTTAATTTCACATCATATTATTTTTCTGAAAGTGTTTATCAGTCATAGAAGTTCCTTGGTGTAGTTTTTAAGATATTCTATGTGTAAAATCCTATCATCTGCAAATGAAGACATTACGACTTCTTCCTTTCCTATCTGTATCCCCTTGATCACCTTTACTTGTCCGATTTCACTAAGTAAAACTTCAGGTATGGAGAAGGTGGACATCCTTGTCTTATTCCTGATTTTAGTAAAAATAATGTGTTGCTGGCATGGTGGTCCAAGAGACTGAGGCAGGCAAATCTCTGATTCAAGGCCAGCCTAATTTACATATTGGGTTCCAGGACAGCGAGTATTACATAGAAAGACCCTGTCTTGAAAAATCTAAATAAAAATAGATAAATAGACTTTTGAGTTTTCCTCATGTAGGTTGATATTCGGATGTGGACTTTCTATGTATTACTTTTTCTATATATATGTTTAGGGGTGGCCCTTGTATCCCTAGTCTCTCCAGGACTTTTATAAGGAGATGTTGGATTTCGTCAAAGATCTTTTCTACATCTGATAAAATGACAAATTTGGGTTTTTTCATTCAGTTTGTTTATGTGGTGATTTACCCTTACTATTTTATGCATCTCTGTGATGAAGCCTACTTGCTCATGATTGGCAATCTTTTGATGTGTTCTTGAATTCAGTTTGCAAATATTTTACTGAGCTTTTAAAATCTAGGTTCATAGGGAAATCGGTCTGTAACTTTTTTCTTTGTTGGACCTTTGGGTGGCTTGGTATCGGGGTAACTACGACCTTCTTAAAAGAATTATCTAATGCTTCTTCAGTTTCTATTTTGTGGAATTAATTTGACGAATATCGGTGCTAATTCTTCTGTGAGGGTCTGGAAGAATTCTGTGCTGAATCCATCTGTCCCTGGGCTTCTTTTGTTTGGGAGAGATTTAATTATTGCTTCTTTTTACTAGGCCGTGGGTCTACTTAAATTCTTTATCTGATATTGATTTAACTTTGGTGGGCCATATATATATATATCGAAAAATTATCCTTTGCGGGGATTTGGAGTATGATGTTATGATTCTCTGGGATGCTCTCAGAGCCCGTTATAACGTCCCTCTTTTCTTACCTACTTCAGATCTTTTCTCTCCATCTCTTAGCTAATTCTGCTAAGGATTTATCAATCTTACTGATTTTTCTCAAAGAACCAAATCTTTGCTTCATTGATTCTTTGTGTTCGGGGGGGGGGGGCATTTTCTTAATTTCATCACTGAGTTTGAATATTATTTTTGCCTATTCTATTTCTGTGCTGTTTTTTCCTTTTGCCCTGGCGCTTTGGGGTGTGCCTTTAAGTCACTAATATGAAATCTCTCTAATGTTTTATGTAGGCACTTTGTGCTATGAACTCACCTTTTCAAACCACCTTCACTTTGTCCCGTGGGCTTAAATATGTTGTGTTTTCATTTTCATCCAATTCTAAAAAGTTTTAGATTTTCTTTTAATTTCTGTCTTGACCCATTTTTTTATTCAGAAGTGGGTTGTCAAGTTTTCATGAGTTTGTAAACTTTCTGTTGTTTGGTGTTATTGATCTAATCCATGGTTGTCACTTAGGATGCAGCATATTATTTCAGATATAACTGAATATATATCTGCTGAGACTTGCTTTGTATCTGGGTATGTGATCAATTTTGGAGAAAGTTCCACGAGCTAGTGAGAAGAGGGTATATTCTTTAATGTTTGAGTGTATTGTTCTCTGAATATCTACTAGCTCCATCTGATTTATGACGTCATTTAACTCCAGCATTTCTGTTTGGATTTTGTCTAAATGACCTGTCTGTTGGTACAGTAGGGTACTGAAGTCCCTCGCTATCACTATATGAGCGTCAACATCTGATTTTAGCTGTTGTAGTATTTTTTTATGAGCTTGGATATCCCTGTGCTTGTTCCCTAAATGTTTAGGACTGCAATATCCTCTTGGTGGATTTTTCCTTTGATGAGTATGTGGTGTATTTCCCTATCTTTTCTGATTAGTTTTGGTTTGAAGTCTACTTTTTTGGTCATTAAAATTGTTACACTGTTTGCTTCTTGGGTTTATTTGCTTGGAATATCTTCCTGCATTCTTTTAATAAGAGGTGATGTCTATTTTTGATGGTAATGTGTGTTTCTAGGAAGCAGCAGAAGATGGATCCTGTTTTCTGAGCCAATCAATCAGTAGATGGCTATTACCGCTGCTAATGGTCAACATGCCAAGAATAAATAACTGTAGAATTCTCAGCTCCAAATTACACTCATATCTCATACCAAGGCTCTGGGGTCTTTGCAGCAAGGGGGGCAGACAGATGATAAGAACCAGAGGTGGGGGATAACTTCTAGAAAACAGAGCTTCTCAGACACGGCAGATGCACATATCAACTTGCAGCTGTTATGACAGCATGCATTAGACTGTTTGCAAACTAACAAAAGCCCACCACAGAAGGTGGGGCTCTGGATATGGAATCCTACCCCTAGCTGAAGGACTATTAGAATCTGTCAGCTAATGAGAGGGGGGGGGGGAGTCAGGCTTCTTTTTCTTTTAGTGATATGACCCCTGGTAGGTTGACCACACATCATGGCAGGCCTTGATCTCAGAATCATCTGGACAGGACAAACCTGGCTCAGTGGGAAAAGAACATGAAAGTAATCTCAAAGATGGTGGTTAGGAAGGGAAGGGTGGCAAAGTTGGAGGAGGAGGGTGTGTGACTATAGTCCAAGTGCATTATATGAAATTCTTCAAAAATAATAAAAATATTACAAAACAATAAATAATTAAATACAGAGTAAGAGGCCATAAATTTGAGAAGGAGTAGAGGGGACGTGGGGTAGCTGGAGTGAGGGGAGAGAGGGCATGATTTAGTATGGTATTTATATATGAAATTATCAAAGACTAAATATTAATAAGTTCATTTTAATTAAAGCAGCAAGTGGTTCCCTTTCCCTCTCACTTTCCGACTTAACAGTTTGACAAAAAAAATTTTTTAAATATATTTTAAGCAGATAATTTTTCTTTTTATCTTTTCTGAATTTGGAATAAATTAATCTCTTCTCCAATGAAATCGGAATTAAAGAGAAAATTTTTAAAATGATACTCTTTTGTTTACCTTAAGAAAAAGATGACCATTTCCCCTTTTTAAAAAGTGAGTGCTTTCCTGGGAAGAAGAACTTCTAAGTTTAACCTCGTGGCCAGCTCACTGGAGCCCAACTCCATCGCAGCCTCAACTGTTAACTGCTCTAGCTGTGACAAACGCTGTGTCCAAAAGCAACTTGGGGAGGAAGGGAAGGGCTTATTGGCTGATGGATGATATATAGAGTCCACCGTGGAGAGAAACTGAGGCAGGAAGTCAAGGCAGGAGCTTGAAGCAGAAACTACACAGGGATGCATGCCACTCACTGGCTTGCTCTGCTTCCTTTCTTACAGAGCTCCCACTTGCCAATACCCATGGCACAGCGCTCCGTTGTTGTCCAGACTGACCTAGCATCAACAATCAAGAAAACACCCCATAGACATGCCCACAGGCCAGTCTGATTCCCTCGTCTCAGGAATGGCCAGGTTTGTGCCTGGCAATCCTACCTGCACACTAACTCATCCTTCTACATGCATATCGCGTCTCTTTACCTCCGCATTCACAAATACTTAGCTCTAGACTGTTCAAACCCGGAGTTCCTCTCCAGACCGCTTTCTACTTTTGCTTACTCTCTTGGGTTGTGTTCAGCCCCCTGGGAATATAGGCACTTTGTGGGGTCAGGTTCTGGGCTGGGTCATGCCCTCTGCACCTCAAACTGAGTCATTCTTTCACTTCCCCTTTAACTCACAGAAACCGAAGCCTTGCCCCCCCGCCCCCATGCTGAGAGGACCGTATTGCTCCTCCAAAGGGTGGATCTCTTGGGGCTCCTGCTAGCTTCCTCCAGTCCTGGCGACAGTGGTGGATGCATGGACGGGATTGAAAAGCCTTGTGGCCAAGGAGGACGGTGCACTTCCCAGCACTGGCAGCTTGAGTTCCCTCATTCGGATCCAGTCAGCACTCTGGAGCGGTCCCCCCACCCTCGCTTCTGAGTCTAGCTTTCCTATATCCAAGGAGTGGGGATAAGAAAAATGTACTCTATGGGTATGGTTTCTCTACATCTCTGGAGAGGAAGGAGCTCCCCATAAGTCTGTGCGGGGCTCAGCACCACCACCCCCCTAACTCTTACTCGGTCTTTCTTTTTGACCCACACATACGCTTCTTTGTGTAATATAGAAGAGTATGTATAAACGGACTCGGTCCACGATGTAGAAGGACCATAGGAGAAAGTATCGCTTGTGCTGGTGGGCACCGGATGCGTGGGTGAGAAGCAGATAAGGTGTGGGGGAGGAAGAACAAAGCATCAGACAGAGAAACAGTGGACAAGACGAAGATGGTCGTGGCAGCTCTGCATCTCAGACAGTGAGCATGGCGACAGCGTGGACTGGGGATAGAGATGGGGGCAAACATCACAAACTCCGTGGGCACCAACAGAGGGATCGCTTTAGGAAGTGCATCACTTCACCTCTTAACTACGCGAATGTACTAAGACTCCATACCGAGTTGTTCCGTAATAAGTCACCAGCCACTTTCTCATATTCTCCAGGACTTTAAAACTTCCCCTCCCCCCCCCCTTCCTTTTGGTCAATTACATTCTCGTTTCCATCATTTGAAGCTTAATGGCAAACCAGCCAGGCTGCACTGTAAATTTATGGACACCAGAGGGCAGCAAAAGGTCAATTAGTCTGGTCCTTGTAGCAGGCAGTAGCTAAGTGTTCCTTCCAAGGCTAAGAACTTCTGACTCCACAAAGGACTATAATCAGGTTGTCTGTAGTTAAGACAGTCTCCTATACCCATCTGGTACATAAAATTGGGATTTTAAAAATATTATACCTCAATTCTACACTGGCTCTGGGGTGTGGTTTTGACTAACAACAGAGCATTATTACCACCATAGAGATAAACCGAGGCTGAGAGCATTGGAGAGGCCAGCCAGACATAGCAAAGCCTAGCGTGATTTCCTTTCCCAGATTCTATCTGCATTCTTCACAGAATAAGATACCACTTGCTCAAAAGAAGCACTTTATCAAGTTCTTTTTATTTTTTATTTTCACTCTGAAAATTATATGCAGTGTTCTGTATCTGTCTTCGCCCCTTTCTCCTGTGCCTTCTCCTTACCACCTGTACTGACTGGTTTTGTGTGTCAACTTGACACATGCTAGAGTCATCAGAGGAAGGAGCCTCAGTTGAGGAAAGGCCTCCATGAGATCCAGCTGTAAGGCATGTTCTCATTTAGTAATCAATGGGGAGGGCCCAGCCCATGGTGGGTGGTGCTATCCCTGGGCTGTTGGTCCTGAGTTCTATAAGACAGTGGGTTGATCAAGCCATGGGAAGCGAGCTCGTAAGCAGCGCCCCTCCATGGACTCTGTATCAGCTCCTGCCTCTGGGATCCTATGCTATTTGAATTCCTACCCTGACTTCCTTCAGTGATGAACAGCAACGCTGAAGTCCAAGCCTAATAAGCCCTTTCCTGCCTGACTTGCTTATTGATCAAGGTGTTTGGTCAAAGCAATAGAACCCTAACTAAGATACCATCCTTATCTCTACATGCAGCCCTAGCTCCAGTACCTATAAAGACAAGCACCAGCTACCATAACATCCAGTGGACTATGGGCATCAGAACAAGAAAGTGATCCCCTGACATCAGTGCCTGAGGCAGGTGGGAGAGCTGGCCCTGAGGTCATAAGAGCATGTGAGCTGCCCCTGCCCCTTATCTGCTGCAGCACTTGGGAGGACGGCCCATACTCCAAGCCTGGGCAACACAGTAAGGATGGCCCTGAAGGTGTTTGTTTGTCTGTTTTATTGACCTTTTTGAGACAGGATTCCTGTGAATAGCCCTAGCTATCCTGGAACTCATTCTGTAAACCAGACTGGCTCTGAACACAGAAATCGACCTGCCTTTACCTTCCAAGTGTTGGGATCAAAGGTGTGCACCACCATTGCCCAGCTGGCTGTGAAGGGGTGGGTGTGGGAGATCTGACCCCGATGACATGAAAGCAGGAGAACTGGTCCCACCTCTTGCTCATCCCTGCAAAAGGTGACCACGCAGGACAGCTCACCCTGGTGGTGAGGACAAGGGAGAACTGGCGGGCTGATAACCCTGCAACAACCCAGGCCAAGAACCAGGGCTATGAGTTTATCCACCCCGTCTGTGATTTGTTGAAGTATGTGAAGTTACCGGTTCTACAGACCCAAAGCTGCAGGATTTCCACAACACAGGGCAACAACAGGACATCCCAGAGTTCCAGTGAGGCCCGGGCACTGATAGTGTAGCAGGTACCAGACCAGTGGTATCTTAAACCAGACCAATGATTCTTTGCAATGAACACTTGAAAGTAGAGATATATGGACAAAGGGGTTTACTTCGTGACTTGCTATATCACACTGCAGCCTCCGTGATGAGATTCCTCTTTCCCGCGCCCCTCCCCCAACCTTTTTTTTTTTCTTTTTTTGTCTTAAATTCTGTCTGGGCTGAGGGGCTACAAGGACAGGAGATGAAGGAAACTGAGATGCATGGTGTGAAAGACACAAAGAATAAATAAAAAGAAAGAGTTTTGTTGTCTTTGCTCTTTTAAGAAGAACGTGATGTCACTTCCATCAAGGAGCTTCAGTACAGATGTGGAAAGAAAATTGCCTTGGGTTTCTCCAAAAAGCCAAAGGTGGTGTCCTCATAGAATCCTGTGGGCTCTGAAACCAAAGAGGTTCTGTGGCTGGAGGAGTCAGGCGTGGCTTCCCAAGGGGACAGCGTGAGTAGCTAAGAGTGGAAAGGCCCTTGTGGCATCATGGGAGCATGAGGCTTACAGGAGAGTAAGTGCTAAACAGCCCTGGAATATCCAGCGGTCAGACTGAGACAAGAAGTTAAAGTGTTACATAAAAGTACTTTCCAGGGGACTAAGGAGTGACTCAGTTAGTAAAAATGTTGGCCCTGTAAGCATGAGAACCTTAGACTGATCCCCAAAGCCCACGTAAAACGCTTGCTGGTGGTTGCTCAGGAAATAAAGCCAACAACTAAAAAGCGGCCCTTATAAGATTCAAAAGCTTTTGTACAATGAAGATAATGGTGAAAATGAAGAGGCAACTACGGGGTGGGGGAGAAATTCTGCTGGCTCTATGTCTGAGAGAGTATTAATATCTAGAATATAGTTTAAAATGAAAAAACAACCCAGTCAAAAATGAGTTATGAAATTAAAGAGAGACTCCTAAAAAGAGGAAACATAAATGACTAATGAATATTTTTTTTAAAAAATCCAACATCTTTGAGTCATGAAAGAAATGTAGAGCAAAGCTAATTTAAGATTTGTGTAGGGACCGGAGAGATGGCTCAGGGGTGAAGAGCACTGGCTGCTCTTCTAGAGGTCCTGAGTTCAATTCCTGCCAACACATGGCGGTTCACGGCCGTCTATAATGAGATCTGGGGCTCTCTTCTGGTGTGTGGGCCTTGTCTCAAAAAATAAAGTGGAGAAAGATTGAAAAGGAGGCCCGATGTTAACTTCTGGTCTCTACATGCTCATAATATGCTACCATAAACATGTACACACACACACACACACACACACACACACACACACACACACACACACACATACACGTTCCCACGGTGAACAGGAGTCCTAGAAGCAGCACAACATGCAGCTAACAAGATTCAGGTGATTCAAGGTGTGTCTGAGCCAGAAGGTTTCAGGATGTTCTCAATTCCATTCTCATTTTACTGGAAGACTTCCCAAATACAAGAGAGTACAGTGAGTCAGTGCTGGTGATGGGGCGGCTCAGTGGTGCAAGGCCAGGCAAGCCTGAAAGCAGCTTCATGGCACTTTTAAAAGCTTAGTGGGTTTTTTATTTGTTAACTGTGGATAAAAATAACACACATCAACACAAGCTCCATAAGATTTATCTCCCCCCATTGTAAGACCGCAAAGTGATCCTGAAAGTGAAAACTTTGTAAAACCCTGATTCAGACCCCTCATGCCTCATTCCTTCAGCTGTAAACAAGCACACGCTTTTTCAGAGGACAGTTTATGGCACAAGAAAACACCTCACATTAAATACTTGCTTGATATTTCACAGCAATTCGGTACCTGGCTAGAATCAGGCATCTTGGTTTTGGTCTCTGACTTTAGCTGTTTGGGACTTTTGTTTTGTTTTTAGGTAGGGTATTGCAGGGTAGTACTGGCTGGCTTGTGCCTGCCTGGAACACACTGTGTAAATCAATTGGTCTCAACTTGAGGGTACTCCTCACCTCTGCCTCCCAAATACCAAAAAAACAGGATTGCTTCTTGGAGCATCAACAGTTGACAGCTTCTCCCAGAGTACAGAGAGCAAGCAGTGTCTGGGGCCTAGGGAGCCAAGGGTTTAGAGTTTAGAGGAACCTTCCTGCTGCAGGACAAGGGCTGGCTGCACTGTAGAACTGTCCGTGCCCAGGGCTGACCCCTGTGTGTTAAGGACCCTGGACAGTGAGTGAGACGTCTGTAAACAGCTGAGATCCAGGAAATGTTAGCGCTGCTGTAGTTCACTTCTCCCACCGCCTGAGGGCAGAAATACCCCAACAGTAGAACAGTAGTGGCCTGATACCTCTTAAGTGCTTGTGGGGCTGGAAAAATCTCTTGAGAAAATACTTTCCTTAAGCCGTGACATTTCCAAGCCATGAGAAAGGGTAGCTGACTTGACAACCGGATGCTGACTCCCAGTCCATGAAGGGAATCTCCCTAAAGACGCCCCACAATCATCCACACGGTCTGGACCCTCCCCATCCTTAGCGGCTGCTGCTGCCTTCCCTGAACACATCCATTTTCACTCAGGCACTGGGAGGGTGGAAGACGCACCCATAGGCCATTAGTTCTCTGCATTAGTGAGGCTTAGCTTTCTCACGTGTAAAGTGGGGGAGAAAAATATAAGCTCACCTCACCGTATTGAGATGATATAAAATATTCCTGTGAGAGAGCCTTCTTCTAATTCTTCTTCTTAATAGCTAATAGGAAAATCCTTGCTAACATTAGCAAAAAATATAAATGTCTGGCCTGCACTACAAATGGGGTTAGAGCAGGGGCAAGCTCTTTGGAGTTATAAGGGTCTCGGATTTAGTAAATAAGTCTCAATTTATTATTTAGTCTAAATAAGAGGGCTCTGGAAGACAAACCTGTCCCAATATCACCTGAGAAGACTTTACTTTATTGTCCATATTAGTTAAAGTTATAGAACACACGGAGTTTACAAAGTGACTTCCTGTGTGCCCTCCCCGACTCCTCTGAGAAAAGACATCTATCATGACTCTTTTCTACCAATGGGCTCAGAGAACTTTTACAAGACCTCACAGGTACAGCCGGGTCTGTATCTGAGATTTGCATTCTTTACCCCAAGGAGATCCAGAAGACCCCCATGTGGTAATATATTGTGTAGGCTCTAAAGAAATAAAACTTGCCTGAAGACCAGAGGACAGAGCCAGCCAGTCTTGACCATAGAGACCAAGCAATGGTGGCACACACTTTAAATCCCAGCCCTTGGGATCTCATGCCTCTGCATCCAGTACTTGGGAAACGCACACACCTTTAATCCCAGCACTGGGAAGGAAGTGATGGGCAAAGAAAGGAATATTGGGCAGGAAGAGACAGTTTGCCTCTTTCATGCTTCCTCTATTCAGTCAGAGGATTCATGGAGTCAGGATCTACCCTTTTTAGCCTAAGAAGTTGGCTGGGTGACAAGTGACTGTGGCTTATTCCTCTGTCTCTCTGACCTGTTAGTCTTTGTCCCAATATCTGACTCCAGGTTTTTATTATAAGACCAGGTAGAATTCATGCAGCACCCCCACCTCAAGTCTCAGTGAGAGTACAGGAGCATTCATTCTGAGAACAACTTTATACATTCCTGTCAAGCTCCCTCACCTCCCGGTAAATGCCAACAGTTTTATCCTGTCCCTTCTGGAGGTTAACCAGCCTTTCCCTTCCAATTACAGGTGCAGCCCTACTCACACACACACCCCCTGCCCACAGGGAAACCTTCCCAAGTTCTACAGAATGTGTAGGGACAGCTATAGTGAAGCTGGGGACTGCCCAGGAAATGCTGGAGAAAGACAGACTGGGTCCCTGTTCAGACTAGAGATGACTTAGCAGTAGAGCAGAGGCCTTGCTGCTTCTGCTTCAAAACCCCTAACTCAGTTCTGTAAAACACCTTGTGCATCTCAGAAGAACTCCTAGGTAGACTCAAGAAAAAGCAGACATATGCACTGTCAACTCTGTGTGTGGAGGAAGGTCTATTTGGTCTCTTCAATTGTCCACCCCTAAGTTGTGCTTTGTAAACTCAAATGAAAGTGTATTTCAGCCAGTTGCCTCTACTGTTGGCCTGGTATCCATAATTATGCTTTCTGGACCTGAGAACGTGATGGGAAGTGACTACATGTTCACTAGCTTCTAAGTGAATTTAGTATTTGTCACAAGACTCAGCAGTATTAGCAGCATTGCTGCTAATAGAACCAGGCTGTTTTCACGGTGCATCTGCCAGTGTGGCCCCCTGAATGAATACTTTACTCTCCTTACAACCTGGAGACCACAGTGGTTCCTAGGGCTGCTGCTGCTAGGTTTGCTGCTTTATTAGAGGATGTGGAAGGTGACTACACAGATTTATGTTCTGATTCTCTCAAGAATAACATTATGATTGGTTTTTGTGTAACTCTGTGTTTTGGTCTGTGCATTTGAAAACACTGGGGTAAAAAACAAAACAAAACAAAAAACCCAAACCAAAAACCAGTCTATGGCTTTAAAAACACTTCTAACCAGAGCCTGGACACAAAAGAGCCCAGGACTCCTGATCTAGCATGTTCTTCTAATTAAGTTCCCACTGGTAATATTGTTTTTAGATCGAGTGACCCCAGAAAAGGCTTCCTTGGTATTTGTTGAACCTTCAACAAATATTAAATGTTACAACTTTGTCTAATTCTTACACAAATTCAGGGAAGAAAACAGTGCTACATACTGTGACATGTTAGAACCCAGCCTCTGCTCTGGCCACAACAGAGGCTCTGGAGCAGCCTCTTCGAAGACACCCACAGACACCCTGCTGAGGCACTGGTCTGTGAATCCTAGCTAACAGCCTGAGGCCAGGATCTCTCACCTGGGGGTCTGGGTCTCAGTACCAGATCCTGCATCCCACGCTTTAATGTTGGCTGTTGACTTGACTATATCTGGAATTAACTAAAACGCAAGCTTCTGGGTACACAGCTGAGGGATTTTTCTTGAAAAATCTACCTTAAATCTGGGCCACACCTTCTGGTGACTGCCTACCCAAAGGACATAGAAGAAAGAAGTTTTTCTCTTTTGATGCTTGCCCTCACTCTCTGGCAAATTCATTCCTTCACTGGTATTAGAGCATACTTCAGGATTGCTGCACATCAGACTTTTGGAGAGAACAAGTATTAGATTCTTGAATTTTTTTTTTATTGGGTGATGGCCACTGTTGGAATAGTCAGACCACAGTGTGTAAACCACTCTAATAAATTCCATGTATGTTATATATTATGTACATATGTAATATATATTCATTGTATCAGTTCTGTTTCTCTGTTGCAGGATGCCAGTCTATCTGGGCACCCCTTGTGGGAGGGGGTGAGAAGGCTCAGAGTCAAATGGCACAGATTCCAGGAGTCAAGCAGACACAGACATGTTAACAACAAAGGGCAGTCCTGCAGACTGGCAGACTCAGACTCGGCCTCCTTTATTAAGCAATAGGGAGAGCTTAGATACCCTCCTCCCAGAGACTCCCCCAGCCATATTCTCTCTCTCTCTCTCTCTCTCTCTCTCTCTCTCTCTCTCTCATTGGCCTCCAGCATCTTGATGGTCACGCATCACCAAACACCAGGCCCAGCAGCCAGACTCCCAACTGACTCAGCAGAAGCGGCCAATGCGCGTACCTAGACAGGACAACCACAGTTTCATCAGGCTAGCTGGCTGTGTTCCCCTACAGTTCGCAACCTTCAATGCTGTGACCCTTTAATACATGTCCTTATGCTGTGGTGACCCCCAACCATAAAATTATTTTTGCTTCTGCTTTATGACTGTCGTTTCCCCACTGTTCTGAATCATAATGTAACTCTCTGTGTTTTTCAGTGGTCTTGGATGACCCACCATGAAAGGATCATTCAACTACCAGAGGGGCAATAACTCACAGGTCGAGAACCACTGCTTTAGAGAGTCTTGACTAATGCACATACCCCTTCTCTGCCTGATGTGGGAATGCCTTTCTGGGTGCTGTGAATATCAATCTTTAAATAAAGGAGCTCTTTTGGCCCATGACAAGCACCATAGAAAAAGTAGGAAGAGAAATCAGAGCATAGGTAAGAAAAGCAGGGCGGAGTCAGACAGACTGAGCCAGAAGCCCAAAAGAGCAACATGTAAGGAACACAGGTGAGCCATGGGCCACGTGGTAGACAGATTAGTGAAAATGGGTTGAGTTAAGATGAGAAAACTAGCTAGCAATGTGTCTGAGCCATAGGCCAAACAGCATGAAGATAATATAAGCATCTGAGTCATTTCTGGGGGCCTGATCAGCTGCGGGCGGCTAAGGGGTCTGGGGCTGCAGGTCTGTGGGTCTGGACCTCTGGCCGCCCAAGACCAGAAAACCTTATTGCAACATCTGCCTCCTGTCACAGAATTATATAGCCTGGCTGCAGGCATCTCCACCATTTAAAAATACTTATATTTTTAAAAAGTCCCCACTGCTGCCGCTGCTGCATGGATTCTGACTCCTCTCTTCAAAAATTCTGACAATGCTGGCTGTCCCTGGTGATGGGTCCTATCCCCCACACACCCGCAAGTTACCAACTGTCCTGCTGCTTTGCTTTTGGTTTGTCCATGGCTTTATGGTTATTCTAATAGACTCCTATTCCTAGAAATCCACCTCATTTTCCCTCTTGAACAACACCCCTCCCCTCCAAAAAACACTTTCGAATAGATCTTAAAGAAGTAACAGCTTAGATTCAAAAGATGACAGATAATACGGGCCCAGTTCACCACAGTATCCAAGGGGAAGGTTGAATTACATCTAGCAGAAAAGTTGGGTGATGCCGAAATATACTTAGCTTTAACAGCAAGACCAAACAAGAAACTTAGCAATGCAAGAGAGGAAGTCTCGAGTCTGTCCTGAAGGGCTTCATTGGCCCTTTGGCCCTTCAGCAAACTTTCGCACTCCCAGGGAGAGGAAGTGAAGGGTTAATGACCCCAAAGCCTCAGGGAAACTGAGAAGCTCTGGAAGCAAAAATGATACTGGAGCTTCTGACAGGCAAACCACATACCAGACCTGCTTCTCTCTACACTTCCACCCTGCAGGGGGACTGACCTAAGATGGACTCTTCCATTCCCCAAGCATCCCCTCCCCACCTTCCCACCCTTTAAAATCTCAAGATCCCCACACCACATGTGCGCAGTCTCACTTCCATGGAGTGCAAAGACTCTAGCCCCTCATACGTTGTGATTAAAGAAAAATTCTACTTCTAGGGATGCCTGTCTGCTTTCTTTCTTTCTTTCTTTCCTTTCTTTCTTTCTTTCTTTCTTTCTTTCTTTCTTTCTTTCTTTCTTTCTTTCTTTCTTTCTTTCTTTCTTTCTTTCTTTCTTTCTTTCTTTCTTTCTTTCTTTCTTTCTTTCTTTCTTTCTTTCTTTCTTTCTTTCTTTCTTCCTTTTTTTTTTTTATTTCCATGTTGCCTCCATCAATCTGTCTAACAGGAAGCATCAGCTGCAGACTGGGGAAGCCATGGCTTAAGACTGAGAGAGCCAGAAAACCCAATCATCCTTTCAGGAATGGACATGCAAAAGAGGGTAGTAGGTGCATAGCACTGATACTGGGCATAGGGAGAAGAGATGTCGGGAAAACCCTGTGTTCTCAGCCCTTGACCATAGCAGCTGCAGAATGTCAGTTTTAAAAGATACCCGCTGAGTCAGCAGTTAGGTGAGTTGAGACTCCTCAAACTCCACTTTAGGAAATCCAGCATAGGAACTTCAGAGATGGCTCGGCCATTAAGGGAAAATGCTTCCTGCTCTTTCAGAGAAGCCAAGTTCAATTCTCAGCACCCATGCTGAACAGCTCCCAACCATCTGAATTCTTACTCCGGGGAATTGAATGCCATCTTCTAGCCTCTATGAGCATCCACACACAAGTGGCATACATTTACACAAAGCCATATGCATACACATACATATAGCATATCTTTCAAGATGTTTAAAATATAGGGTGAATGTCCTAGGACTATATACTGAAACTTGACCAGTTGAATACCTTTTTTCTTTCTGTGAAAGTAGACTAGGTTATGAAGGGGCCTGTTCATTTATCCAAAGGTGCAGCATCTCCATGACACAGGGCAACAACAGGATATCCAGAAGAGTCCCAGTGAAGGCCCAGTAATGGTAGTAGAGCAGAAGCCAGAGACCTCAAACCAGACCAATGACTCATTGCAATCAACACTTTCAAGTAAAGATGTATGGACTAAATGGTATATTGCATGACTCACTGTGACACACTACAGCTTCCACAATGATATTCCCCTCCCCCTTTAAATTTTATTTTATTTTGGAGGGGTAGGTTGCAAAGGCAGAGAGCGAATATGAAGGGACAAGGGGATGAATGGGATAGGGGTGTAGGATGTGAAATCCATCCAATAAAAGTCAAAAAGAAAAGCAATCACTATCAGAAATTAGATCCATTATAAAATACAAAACGGTTTAAAAAAATCTCTTGAGCATTTTAGAAAGTAAATGGACACTGAAGTAATAATGTGTGTACTAATATATTAACTACTATATATGTGTGTGTGTGAAAAGGGAACATTCTGAGAGAGACCAGAAATTAATATTGGGTTGGTGGAAGAAGATGAAGAAGGAAATTAATAGATCTAGTAATGATAGATATGGGGGGGGGGGCAGATGGCAGTTTGGGCCAAAGATAAAATGAAAAAGAGGTAAAGAAATGACCACTCAAAACAGAACTGGTTCTTGTGGAGTCGAGACAAAGGGGCCTCACAAACTAGATCAGCCTATGCTTTGGGGGAAACTTTATAAAAGGGAAGATTTTTTTAAAAAATGAAAAATGGGGGAGTATAGAAAAAAAAGAAATATAGTAATAGACCAAAATAGAACTAGCCTGCTCAACTGACAATGTGGATTAGATAAAGAGGATCGGTATGAAGAGGTTGGTATAGAGGGGGATGTGGTCTGCCCTGCTTGTCCCAGACACCTATCACTGCCTTCCTAGGTCCCCAGCATTCTTTATAAGGCTGGGTTGCTGCCAGAAACTAACACCATGTTAATAGCAAAGGATAAAAGGGGGGGGGGGGCTTTTCCATCATCACTTGGCACCAAGCCAAGGAAATTGAAATGTCCTACTTGCTCTTTCTATAACCTAACACCATCACCTGCAGGGGGCAATACTAAATATATACAGAGAAACAAGATTTGGCAGATGGATGTGTTTTCATTTTGAAGAATTTGGAAGATTAAAATTTATACAACATAGCATTGATACTTATTTAGGATTTAAATGGGCAACTACTCTAAGCTCTGAAAGGGCTGTGATCACACACCATCTATAAGTCATAGCCATTATGGGCATCCCTGTACAAATTAAGATTGACAATGCTCCAGCATATGGTTCCCAAAGGAAAAAACAGTTTTTTGAATAGTATATAAAGCATCTCACACAATCCTACAGAACAAGCAGTTGTGGAAAGATCTCATTGCGCTTTGAAAGAGATGCCTCATAGCCAGAAGGAAGATAAACACCCATAAATAGATTGTATAATGCCTTACCGACCCTGAATTTTCTTAATGCTGATAAGAAAGGAACAACAGCTGTGGAGAGACATTGGATACCAGAAAAAACTTCTGAGCTAAACCAGTCTGTCTACTTCAAGGATCTGCTGACCTCAGAATGAAAGCCGGGATATGTGCTTGTTGGGGAAGGGGTTTTGCTTTTGTTTCCACAGGAGATGAAAAACTATGGGTATCAATGAAATTAATAAAGATTTGATTTGAAAAAGAGACACCTCTTGAAGAGGAGAAATAACAGCTCATCCACCAATACGACAATTTTATAAATGGCAAGGAAAACTCACTTAACAAAGGTTGGGGCAGGGTTTCATTTTTGTCTCTACAGAAAAGATAGAAATAACCATCTTCAAGAAGTTAAAAGGACACTGGACACCTAGATGTCTAAAGCTGAAAGAAAATCAGCTCTAAAGGTTTACAAGCAAAGTTATATCAAGCTTATTGGTACCAATATACTTTACAGGGTAAATTCTGACTGCTTAACATCTATGTCTGTTTACCTTTCAAGAAAAATAATTGTATTCCCGATTCAATTACAAATCAAGCTGGCTTTGGAGTTGGAGTAAGTAGATCTCTCCTTCTATAAACCCAAGCTTGTTGGTAAAAGGGGAAAAAAAAGATTCTGTCTCATATCAGAAAAGCCACCTAGTGTGGGACAGAAGACATATATATATATATGGACTATTGCTATTATAATTTTATTTCTAATTCTATTTCTCTCTAAACTTATCCTTGACCTTTTGAAAACCTCCTTTGTATACAATTCTCTCCAAAATTTAAATTTTCCACATTGAGATCAATAATGTTTAAGGTTTCCATAATAAAGAACAAATTCTCCTAACCGTGATCTCAAAAGCATCCAGAAAGAAGATGGGACCCCTCCACAATGACTCTACCTGGTTTGATATAATATTTTTTTATGTTATTGTATACCACTCAATGATTGGTTCTCAACTACAAACTGTTCAGGACAGTTGCAAGATGGCTTACTATGATTACTCACCATAATAAACCTCTAACCAGAACTTTAGATAGCCCTGCTCAGTAATCTGAGACTGGCTACAAATGTTAGAGTCAGTCCTTTGAGACTTAACCACTGTTTTAGTTTTTTTAACAAGACCCCATAGAGATACCATCATCCTCAGATAGCAGGAAGCAATTCTAAGAAAAACTACACCCCGTGCCGATAAGTTTTGTCTTCTAAAGGTTATAGATAATTATCATTCTGTTAGGGTAGTTATAAGTTATATTTGGGTTGAGTGTGGAATAATAAAATTAGACTCAGGAATCCCTTTTGGAGAAGAAAGAAGGGAAGTAGATAGGGCTGATATAGGTAGATTATTGTATCTACATGTAAAAAAAAATGTACCCAAATATTAACCATACACAATTTGCACTGCTATGGATTCTTGTATATTAATACATATGTGAAATTATTTTTGTATGTTTAAGATAATTTGTATATTGATACAAATTTAAATCTATATCTATTATATACATGATTCTACCTGTTTAAAATATTTTGTACATTAATGTATGTTAAGATTATTATTGCCATTTTTATTATACAAATTTTACATATTTCTAATTATATTTGTCATACTATATATATTTTTTCTACCTCTGTTTAAGATATTTTGTATATTGATACATATTAAGAATACTGTTGTCATTTTGCACTATACATTTCTACTTCTGCTTAAGATGTTTGTATGATTGACCTGGGCCTTTGTCTATAGATTGTCTACCTTTATAATATAGGTCCCAATGGCTTTTTTGTTCTTTTCCTGCTGCCTGTGGATTCAAATATAGAATTCACAACCACTTTTCCAGCACCATGTCTGCCTGCATGCCAGCATGCTCCCAACCATGATGAAAATGAACTAAACCTTTGAAACTGTAATCAAGCCCCAATAAAATGCCTTCTTCTAAGGTTTTTGTGACCATGGCACCTATTCAGTAGAATACTGCCTAACGCAGACACAAACTCATAAATAAATTTAAAAAAAAACATAAACAGATCCAAACTTAAAATTTGGAAATGAAAATCTCAATAAGGCAAATAAATGCCTCAGTGGAAATGATCAATGGGGGAATACATTCCAAACAAGAGAGTATTATGATTGAGAAATAAAATAGAAGAATTGGCACAGTCAGCCAAGGAAAATAAAAATTTTTAAGTATGAATGGATATGAAAGCTACTCAAGACACCAGGTAAAAACCCAATTTATTAGTCATTTGTGCATAGAAGAACAATACTATGCAAAGACACTGTGCAGTTTGGATGGAAAATGTTGCCCATAGGCTTATGGTTTTAAAATCTTGATCCTCAGTTAGTGATGCTGCTTAGGAAGCTTCTAGAGCTTTTAGAATGGGAGGCTTCACTGGGGAAGTATGTCATCGGGATTGGCTTTTCACTCCCACTTTCTTTACTTTTCCTGATTTCTGCACATAGTTCAAGAGATGGTCCATTAGCCTCTGACATGGCCACCTGCTACCATGTCTTTCTGCCATCATGGGCTTTTACTCTGGAATGATAAGCCAAGCAAAATGCCTGTTTGCCTTTGGTCATGGTGTTATCACAGTTACAGAGAAGTAACTGATACAAGCACAGGAAATAATTTAGTACAATCAAAGTAGAAAACTTTCCAAATCTAGGAAAAGAGAAGTTTATCCAAATACTAGAGGCAAATAGAAGCAGAAACACACACACACACACACACACACACACAACTCTTTGCATTATATTATGGTTAAAATACAAAACACAGAGAACAGAAGAAATTCATTGAGAGCTGCAAGAAATATATGCCAAGTGACACAGGAAGGCGGCTGTAAGAATAGCAGCTAAATTATAAATAGAAACTCTAAAAGTGAAAAGGCTTGGATGGACGTATTTCAAGTTCTGAAAAACCACATCTTCCAGCCCAGAAAAAAATATCTGCAACAATTAATTCCATGATAAAAGTTGGCTAAAGGACTTAAGATTGTCAGTGGAGCTCAACGGAGGACACAGAAAGGAATTAATTCTTGTTGGGCGTGCTTTTTTGTTGATGGTGTTTGTTTTTTGGGACACGGTCTTACTGTGTAGCTCTGGCTGGCTTTGAACTCATTATGTAGACCAGGCTGGCCTTGAACTCACAGAGATCTACTCGTGTTTGCCTAAGAAAATAATTTTTTAGGTTGAGAAGAATAATGAAGAGGCTACATTTAAGAAGCTACAGGGGGAAAAATAAATAATTTTAGAAAAGGAGCTAACTGAGGAATAGTGAAATAAGTATACAGAATCCACACATGACAGAATTAGCACAGAATTAGTATAATTAGGACATTATACTACCCCTGTAAACCTCAGCAAACATTCTACGGGTACCATCGCCAAACTCCACATCCAAGCATCCTGCCCATCTTGTAGCAGGACTCACATGCTATGCTCCAACCCAACATGCTGTGTCCACGCCAGACATACAAACAACACAACAAGTTCATAGGCTCAGGTCTCATCACAAAAATAAAAACAACATAAAGGATCAAAAGAACATACCTTCCCCCCTTAGAAAAAAAGTCTTCCAGTCTTTTAGAACTGTTCTACAATGAGAGTTACCTAGATGAACTTAGGAACATAAGGAAGACACAAAAGAGCATCTCAGTAAATTTAGAGACCATAAATTTCTCATACGAATGCAGGAAAGGGACTTATGGGAGGGGGGAAGGTTGTTGGGAATGGAATAGAGATAAAAAAAGGATGGGATAAGAGAAATCAATGTGCATTATATACAGGTCTGTGTAGGAAGGAGTTTCTGTCCCACCAGACAGCTCCGAAATAACCACACAATGATTTATTATTAATTATAAATGCTCGGTCAATAGCTTAGGCTTGTTACTAACTAGCTCTTACAACTTGAATTAACCTGTATTTCTTACCTATGTTCTACCTCATGGTAGTACCTTTTTATAGCACAGTGAGTTTATCTCCTGCTTCCTCTTCCTCTGTGTCCAGCTGGCAACTTCATTCTTCTTCCCTGAGCTATCTTGTTGTTTGCAAATCCCACTTAACCTCTACCTGCCTAGCTATTGGACATTTATCTCTTTATTAAAGCAATCTGAGTGACAAATATTTATAATGTACAAAAGGATTATCTACAATAGGTATGAAAGTTTCAAAGAACAAATTCAGTAAGTTCCATTTATTTTTTAATTCTAATTAGGCCAACCATGGTTGTATATGCCTTTAATCAAAGCACTTGGCAGACAGAAGCAGGTAAATATTTATGAGAAAACATAAATGTAAATTATACAGAATAAAATGATGAGGATAATCTACTATCCAGAAACCAAGCTTAATAAAGATGCAGAAATATTAATAAACACTCAAACTGAAATGAAGTTGGAATTGAAAAGTTCAGTAACTCAATTAGAAAACTCAGGGGAAAGCCTTGAATGTAGAATGGTTTAAGTAGAAGATATACTATCAAGACTCAAAGGTAAAGTGGATGAGCTAGGCCACAAAAGCAAAGAATAAATAATAATAAAAAATTAAAACCCATAAAAAACATGCAAAGACTGTAGGACACCATAAAACAACCAAATCTTTGAATTATATGAACAGATGAAGAAGATACCTAGGCCAATGGCATAGACCAGACCTTCTGCAAGACCACAGAAGTAAAGTCCCCCAAACTAAGGAAAGACACACCTGATAGATAGATACAGAAGAAGAAACATACAGAACATCAACAGACGAGATCAGACTCTCACAGTCAGTTAAAGAAATAAACATACAAAGCAAAGAGGGAATATCAAAAGCTCAAAAGAAAAACATAAATCACACATAAAGGGGAATTCATCAAATAACAGCAGATTTCTCAGGGAAAACTTTGGAAGACAGAAGAGCCAGAAGCAATATACTCCAAGTTCTGCGAGACCACAGATGCCGCCCTAGACTACTGTACTCAACAAAACTATGTGCCATCATTAAAGGAGAAAGGAAAATGTTCCATGTCATAAAAATCCTAAAAGAGGGCATGAAGAGACGGCTCAGAAGTTCAGAGCACTGGCTGCTCTTCCAAAGGACCATGTTTAAATTCCCAGCACCTTCACAGTTGCTCACAACCATCTGTAACTCTTGTTCCGGGAGAAATCTGAGATCTTTTCTGGTGTCTTTGAGTACCGCATGCATGTGGTGCACAGACACACATCGGCCAAATACCCCTACATATACAATAAAAATGAATTAATTTTCTTTTTTAAATTCTAAGAGAATTTATGTCCACCAAATCAGCCCTGTAGATAATACTGAAAGAAATACTTCTAATTGAGTGGGGTGGAAACATTCTCATGAGATTACAGAACACAAATAAAACTGTACACAGAATACGACCCAGAACACAAACAGAAAAACAAGGTATTGCTTTCAATAAAAACATAACATGTTAATAGCCTCACGTCTTCGATCAAAACACAAAGGCTAACTGAACGGCTTAAGACACCAATCCATCTTTCTGCTGTCTACTAAAACAAACAAACAAAACCCCTCATCTTGGCTTTAAAGACGGGCATCATCTTAAAGTAAAGGAAGAGAAAAAGAGAATTCCATCAAAGGAGACAAGAGAGCAAACAGGCTTTGCTATTGGGATTTCCGACAAAACAGATTTCAAAATAAAATAAATCAGAAAAGAGAAAGACATTTGTTCCAATCAAGGAAATAATTGACTGAGACGACATTGCAATCCTAAACATATATGTGCCAAGCACTAGTGTACCAAAGTATGCCGCTACAAGACACAGATTAAAATTCAGCCCATTATTAAGATGAGGCTACTTCACCATCCCACTGTCTCCGGAAGAGAGGTCATCTGGACAAAGACTATTGGAAGATCAGAATTAAATGACATCACACATCAAATGGACTTCCACCTAAATACCAAAGAATAAACATGCTATTCATCAGCACATGGACGTGTTTCTAAAACAGACCATACTCTATGACACAAACAAAATCTTATCAAATTCAGAAAAACTGAAATAATTCTATCTGATCACAATGTGGTAACACTTAAAAGCCAACAGCGAATAAATACCTTTTTACAAACTCATTGAGATTAAAAAATTAGCTAATGAGTGAAAAAGAAATCAAGATATAAATAAAAAGTTCCCAGAAGTCAGTGAAAATGAAAACAAGACACAGAACCTCTGAGACACATTATATGAGGGACATTTATAGTCTAGATAAAAAAATCAGGAAAAAAACGGTTTCTTTATTCCCATTTCATCAGTTTTAGCTACAACACACTATATGTGTGATTCAGCTCTTGTCTAGAATATATTGTATATGTAACTTGGATTCAACTCTTCTTTAAAAAATAGACCCTACTAGGAAAACCTTGTTTTAGACAGCAGCTCTGTGACTTGCCTACGCCATGTGAGAAGAGGTGCTGAGGGGAAGGGAGAGAGGGAACCAGGAGTAGTTGCTAAGGGGGCCAAAGATTAAAAAAAGGGAGGGTGCCCCAAATGGCTGGAATGTGCTGGGAAGGACAGCCCAGCCCCTAGGCTGGAGAGTTCAGGGTAGAAGGTGGAATGCCAGCCTACCCTGTAACAGGTAGACTGAGGTCTGCTTTGATATGTTAAGTAGGCACCTCAGCCACTTGTCCCAGGGGTGGAGACTTAGCCCAAATTATAATAACCATCCTGTCTACATGTTCTTGTTCTTTTGCTTTCGGGTGTTTTACACACACACACACCCCAGAATGAACAAACCAAAACCAAGCTGAGACTGTGTAGTGTTGCTTTGATGTTTAATTTGTTGTCAAGGTTGTTGGGAGGTGACAACTCTCTCTCTCTCTCTCTCTCTCTCTCTCTCTCTCTCTCTCTCTCTCAGTGGTTGTTAATTGCCAGTAGCTTCCCTGAGATTTCCCCTCTCTACATAGCGTGTTTCTATTGAACTTGTTCTTCGGGTATTGTTTTGACAGCCATATTGTTAAAGTTTTTGTTCCCTGTTATTTCTGGGAGACATGGCGTCACTGCAGACCTCCGTATTTATCCTCTGGCTCTTGCGATCTTTTCGCCCTCTCTTTCACTGTTTTCTGAGCCTGTAACGCTTTATGTTTTATCTACAGTGATAAGAGAAGTTTAGCAGATAAAGATGACATAAATGGGCAAGGAAGAACAGATAACTTTATTTGAAGATATGATTCTATACATAAAAGACCTTAAAGACTGCAACCAGAAAACTCATTCAGCTAAGAAACACATTTAGCAAGTAAGCAGGATTCAAAATTAACACATAAGATCAATAGCCTTTCTATATGCTAAAGAAAAAGATACAGAGAAAGAAATCAGAGATATAATACCATTCATAATAGTCTTAAAAATATCTTTTCTAAATCTAACCAGGGAAAGAAGAGACTTGTGAAATAAAACTTTTGAACATTGAAGAAAGAAAAGGAGGATGATATAAGAATACAGAAATATCTTCCCTGTTCACAGATTGGTATGATTATGAATTGTAAAAATGACTAGCCTATCAAAAACAATCTACCGATTCAACACAATTCTCACCAAAATTCCAATTCTTCATAGAAACTTTAGAAATTATTCTAGATTTCATATGGGAACAATACACCCTCAGAATAGCCCAAACAATTCTGAATAACAACAGCAACAAATTAGTAGGCATCACAATCTCAGATACTAAATTATACTGTAGAGTTATACCAATAAAAATAGCATGGCACTTGGTAGGAAAACAGACTTATTGATCAATGGGATATAATTGGCAACCCCCGTGTAAGCCCACATCCCTATGGTTACCTGACTTTTTAAAAAGTAGCCAACAATACACATTGGAGAAAAGACAGCATCTTCAACAAATGGTCCGGGTCAAACTGGATAGCTAATATTAGAATGAAACTCAGGCATACATGCGGCTGATATGCAGAAAATAAAAACAAACCTTTTAAAAATGGTTTTGAAAAGACCAAGAGTTAATAAACGAGACTGGATGAAATGAAAGATTTCTGTACAGCCAAGGACACCATCGTTTGATTGAAGAGGAATCTCCCCGAACGGAACAAATATAGCTGGCCCTATCTCTGACAGAGGGTTAGTATCCAGACCATACGAAGAACCAAAACGCCAACAAACCCCAAACATCGAGAGAACAACTGAACACAGAACTTGGAACTAGAAAGTTTCCAAGAGTGCCCAAAAGCCAAGCACAAATGGCTTGTAAATATGTTTTAAGATGGAAACATCTTTAGCCATCACTATATCTTCAATGACACTGGCTCCATCTTCCCCGGTCAGAATGGCTGCGGTCAGCAAGCAAACACGGGAAATGAAGAGAGCTCTATTATTCATTTATATATTTGTAGGCGTGGCTGTTCTAGAACTCAGAGATCCTCCTTCCTGAGTGCTGGGATTAATGGTGTGCGCCACCGTGCACAGCAAGGAGAGCTCTTATCCTTTGTTGGTGGGAAGGTAATCAAGTAAGGCATTGTGAAGATTAGTGGGGAGTGTGTTGGTTTTGCACATGAGATCAGACACACACTAGCAGTGTCACACTAGAGTTTATTCAGGGGAGTTGCCAGGCGAGTACACCAGAGAGAAGCAGAAGAGAAAGAGACAGACTTTCTCATGGCGGCACCTTTTAAGAGAGCAGGTGGGCACGGATTAACGTAGCCACGCCTAGGGGTGTGCCCTCCATACAAGGTGCTCTGCCTGCACAGTGTTGGGTTTACGTGCCAGGAATACTTACAGAGCTTTCTCAAAAATCTGAGAACTGAACTAATTTATCACCCAGTTTTATCACTTCTGGGTACTCGCTCAAAGGATTTCTTACCTTACCAGTGATACTGGCCCATTCATAATGAATATTGCCCTATTCACAATATCAAGAAAATGAAATTAGCTTAGAAATCCATTAGCTGATGAATGCATAATGAAAATGTGACAAAAATTGCAATGACATTTTATTGAGCCATAAACAAAAAATAAAATAAAAACATGAAATTTTCAGAAAAAAATGGCTAAAAGTGTATAATGTATTGGGTAATATAACTCAGGAAAAAACACCACGTGTTCATGGGCAGATTTTAGCTGATAGCTTTTATAAGTGTGAAGTTTTTCTTAAATAACAGAGTACGTGTACATCCAGAAAGTAGAAAGGGGACCATGCGAAGGGCACTGGTGTCTTCAGTTGGAGAAGGTAGAAGATTGCATGTTCAAGGTTCATATTCGTGGGGAGGAGACTGGGACTATCGGCAACCAAAGCTAATGTTGTATGAAAAAGCCATACAGAAATATGATACCTAATAAGATCCCCCCAATTAAGTTCAGAGTGAGTAAGTGAATAAAGCTGCTCTCAGAAGCCAAAGATTATAAAAATTCCAGTGCCAGAAGTCAGCTATTCTTCAGTGAGTTAGAGGTCAGGAGGCTCCTGTGCCTCCCCCCAACTAATACAGGTAAACTGCCACTCCTGTGAGTTGCCCCCCCCCCCCGAGCTATACAGTTCTGGTGATGGCAGCCTGCTGCTGATGGCACCACATGCCTCAGTTATGAGACACAGAGAGTTCAAGCTGGAACTGAGCTGAAAACCTCCATTCTGCTTCCCATCCCTTCATAGGACCAGCTGGCTTTACGTAGGCTGTGGGAGAAGAATCACCATGAATTCAGCTGTGGACCCTGTGTGCTACAAGACTGACCAGCCAGACAAGGTAACCCCACTGGTGCGATCGTGGGAAGTCTGTTAATGAGGGTGAATCCAATAGCTGGAGAGGCCATAGGACTTTGTGGGGAAGCTACCGTGGTTGTGTTGCTAAATGGACCTGAGGTGCTATCAAAATAACTTCTAAGTAACCATATTTATGTCCACGGATTCCTGCTAATGTTAACTTTGATCAGAGAAGCTTCACTTATGCAGTGACAATTTCAGAGACTCATAACTGGTAAAAGAACCGAGTATAAGGGATTGTTGCCAGCTCAGGAATAAGTAGGACATCTGTGTCACCCCTCCAAGACTCAGGACTATCACTAAAGATCAGAAAGACCTCAAGGATCATAAAGAATTTAAGCCCTCAGGAAGAGGGAGAATACATTGGGATGCTGGCTTTCATGTGTGGTGATGGTGTGGATACATTGGGATGCTGGCTTTCATGTGTGGTGATGGTGTGGATACATTGGGATGCTGGCTTTCATGTGTGGTGATGGTGTGGATACACTGGGATGCTGGCTTTCATGTGTGGTGATGGTGTGGATACACTGGGATGCTGGCTTTCATGTGTGGTGATGGTGTGGATACACTGGGATGCTGGCTTTCATGTGTGGTGATGGTGTGGATACACTGGGATGCTGGCTTTCATGTGTGGTGATGGTGTGAATACACTGGGATGCTGGCTTTCATGTGTGGTGATGGTGTGAATACACTGGGATGCTGGCTTTCATGTGTGGTGATGGTGTGAATACATTGGGATGCTGGCTTTCATGTGTGGTGATGGTGTGAATACATTGGGATGCTGGCTTTCATGTGTGGTGATGGTGTGGCTGCTGAGCTCTGGCACTCACACCAGTCAGCAACATGTCATGGAAAGTTTGAGGGCCACTTGGGTCTTAGCCCTCCTGAGGATCTAGATGCCATTAGTGGATGACAGGAGGAGAGACATCTTTTCATTGCTGTAACACTGGGAAGTTACCCCTGCTTCTAAAAACAAACCCCCATCCATCTTCCTTTACATGAGCCCAGTGCAATACATTGATTTGCACTTTATATAAAAATAAAAGTCATGGAAGTGTACTAGGGACTTAGGTGGACAAGAAAGTGCAGTACTAAAAGTGTAAGGGGAGAGAGAGCTTAACAGGGCATGCACATGAAGTAAATACTCTCCATATGAGTATGAAAACGTCATAATGAAGCCCGTCTGTAGTAACAGTTTCTACCTGTCCATTCAGCCTAGCCCTGAGGTTCAGACCTGCTTGCAGCCCCACTGCTGCTCAGCCCCAAAGAACCACACAAAGGCTTATATTAATTACATATTGTTTGGCCTATAGCTCAGGCTTATTGCTAGATATCTTCCGTATCTTAAACCAGCCCATTTCTATTAATCTATGTCTTGTCACGTGACCTGTGGCTTACCTGAGTTCCTTTACATATTGCTTTTGGGCAGCTGGATCACATCTCTCTGTGACTCTGCCCTCCTTCCCCTTTATCTATGCGCAGATTTCCCACCTACTTCTAAGATGCCCTGCCATGGGCCATTCAATGGTAATTTGCAGCATGCAGAAAGACATCCCACATCACCCATCATTATGTATAATTAATATGTGATCATAAAACATTTTAAAAGACAAAATAATAATGAACAAATGAGAAATATAAAAAACACAAACACTACAAAATGTTTCAAAAATCAGGGATTAAACCCTTTTCAATAACATCTAAACACTAATGTTCTCAATCATCACTTCTCCAATGGAAAGACCAACTGGAAAGGAAGTGGGTGGAGTAGGAGATGGTGGGGCTCAGAGCTCAACAGTTTAAGGATTTTATTTTTGTGTGGTGTGTGTGTGTGTGTCTGTGTGTGTATGTGTGCATGCATGTGTGTATGCATGTGTGTGTGCACGTGTGCATGTGTGCATGCATATGTGTGTGTATGCTTAAGGTGTTCAGGAGCTTCCTGGAGGAGCTAGAGATCCAGGCAGGAGCCAGAAGCCATGCTGCCCTGATCAACCACTCCTCACATCCCTCTGAGCTGCCAACAGAGCTGCTGCTCCTACACTGCCAACCATAGCCAGCAACAAGAGCAAGAGTTTCTGAGCCACAGTAAAAGGTTGTGAGCTGAGGAAGCCATATCCCTTTTAAAAGACAGTCCATTACCAAAGCTGTAGTTTGCTGGCACACTGATACTGGGTTTATTTGCACGCATATTGGGTGCAATACACACAGACTCCCTGTTGACTGCTTTGCCCTTTGATTCAGAATCGCCAAGTTCAACAAAGGATGGCCTTTGTAGATAAGTTCAAAGTCAAGGGACAGCGATTGTACAGAATATGTGACAGTATATACCCCCAGATTATAAACCATGGCTCATACCCCCCCACCCCCTGGTGGTACTGCCAGATTGCAGAGATGGCCTTCTGAGATGCACAGTTTCATGGGAAGGTATTAAGTAAGTCTGTGGGTGCCATGATGTACCTACCACTTTGTCATCCTCCCCAGGGAAGACTGGCGAAGTTCAAGTTCAAGACTGGAGAGTAACTATAATAAAATGAGGACATCCAGGCTGCCAGCAAGCTCAGGATCATCGTGTGAAAACACCCTGTGGCTGTGGAGGACACAGCCTATTCCACCTTCTGACAAATTCTCAATCTGTATCGGTGGAACATGTCTGTACCAGGTTCTTGTGGAAGGCAGACACATACAGAGCACAGAGCAGATCTGTGAGGTGGCCCCAGTAGCGGCTCTATTCATGAGACACTGGGCCTCATCAGCTTTGGTCACACCAGGCAGGTACTTGCTGTCTGAGCCAAGGCCTTTGGATTCCGAGCCACATTCTTGCAAGGTAGGATAGAGTGGTCCCTGAGTGCGTGGAAGGTCTTCAACTCACAGAACTTGTTGTATCAGAGTGACTTCATCTCTTTGCATTACAATCTGAATGAGCACAACCACATCACTGACTTTGCTATCAAGTAGATAAGGCAAAATATTCCTCTTGAATAAGGTAGCCTGGAAGATGAGAAAGCCTTAGCTCAGGCCCTCAAAGAGGGCTCTCCTGGTGCACAAATAGTTTCACTCAGGGTCAGTTGAAAGATGTACCAGTCCTCATATGCATGTCACAATACAAGCATCTCTAGGGATAAGGGAGGCAGCTGCCACTGAAATTCATGGAGCAATTACAGGCCGCATCCCAGAAAACTTACCAAACTGTGCTGACAGACAACTCTTGGTTACTCTTCTGCCAGTCATAGACCAGCAAGCCATTCATCCCAAAGCTCATCCAGTGCTACATACACTTCCTGTAGCCATGGGTTCCAGGGACTCACCATAACACACCCTTCCCAAACTCTGTCTCCCAAACAGCCCACAAAACACAATTGAGAACATCCCAAGGAGCACGGAGAATTCTGGGAAAATGCATGTAAGAATTCATATAAACTTGGGACCAAGAGATAGTGCAAATAGATGAACTACAAGCTGCTACAGAGAAAAGTCTCTTACATATGAGCAGCACACCAGGGAGACAGCCGGTTGTGAGCTCATTAAAGCCTCACAATGATGGGGTAAAGGGAAGAAGAAAGAAGGAAAAAGTATTAAGTTTCATACATTGTACTCAAATATATTTTCAGTTTCAGATTCTCAGCTATTTTATTGAGTGGTTAGTCTCGAACAAGAAGGGTTAAAAAATAATAATGTTTCATTTTTTCCTAAAGTTACAGAAAACATTTTTTATGATAACTTGCCAGAGTGCCTAGAAACAAACTAACTCTTTTAGACATTGATAAATTCTTTTCTTCCGAGCCTTCTTACTATGACTGATTTTAATAAATCTTATTGGATCTTTATCAGTTAGTTACAAGCTCTATTCATAGTCTTGTGAATCATTGCCTTTGTTTAAAAAGATGTCTCAGTGCTTAAGAGCACTGGCTGCTTTTCCAGAGGTGTTGAGTTCAATTCCCAGCAACCACATGGTAGCTCGCAACACTCTGCAGTGGGATCTGGCATCTGGCGCCCTCTTTTGGCCTGCAGGTGTACAGGCAGATACAGCACTCAAATAAAATTGTTTAAAAAAGAATAGTTCCTCTCAGTAAAAATAAAGCTTATTTTGAGCCTTTGTAAAGGTATATTCTTGTTTCTGTGGCAAAAGAGAAATGACCCTAAATAGAAAAGCAATGGCTATCAGAAGCATGTTTGTCTCAGGGAGTTATCATCCCTGTAGTGTATATCATCACTATATTTGCTACTGTAAAGGTTGACACTTCATATTCAATTCAGTTTTAAATAAAAAGTAACTAAAACTTCTGTTTTTAAAAAGAAGACACAAACTGGTTGAATGGACTTGAAAAACACATGTCTGCTAGTTGTTGTAGTACGAGGTTTCTTGCCCAGACTTTGGGGCCTAGCCTCAAGGTTTAGACCCACAGACCCACAGACCCGCAGACACACACAGATGCTTACAATAATTTAAGGCTGATCGGCCTAAGGCCCAGGCATATAACTTGCTGACTCTTTACCCTTAAACTAACCCATAACTCTTATCCTGTTCAGCCATGCGGCTCGGTAGCTTTTCTCAGAGCAGCATAGTTATCCTCTGTTTCTTCTGGCTTCTCTCTGGCATTCTGCTCTGTTCTTCCTGTTCCCAGAGTTTTTCTTAGTCTGTTAGCCCTGCTCACATTTCCCGTCTGCCTTTAGCCAATCAGCGCTTTTTATTAAACTCATAGGTGGAGACAATTACTTACAAGGGAACAACATAATCCCCCTACAAGTTGTTCCTGAGGAATGCATCTTACCATCAAAGCCAGGCACCACCTTAGTGTGAAGATAGAGACATTCCAAGTAAATGCCACCAGGAAGCAAGGTGTTCTCATGGTTTCAATACTTGGCAAAACAGACTTGGAACCAAGACTAGTCAGAAAAGGTAAAGTCACTTCAAGCTGATTAAGGAGACAACACATCAAGAAAATGTCACAATTTAAAGCATATAGAACCTGCTGAATGGCTCAGAGGTAGAAAGGGCTGACTTCAGGCCTCAGGACCCGAGTTCTATCGTTGGATCCCATGGAGTGACATCTAAGAACCAAACTCCTAAGAGGGGTCTCCTGACCTGCACACAGGCTGTGACCCACACAGACAAGTAAATAAACATCTGTGTACTAACTGTGCACTGTTTTACGAAACAAATACTAGATATACAAACACAGACTAATCCAACAGAGCAGCGTGGTGACTGCAGTACGCCAGTCTCAGCAAGCTCGCTCAAGTCTGTCTTCTGCTGCTGTGGTGAGCACCATAACCAGAGGGCACTGTGGTGGGAAGAGGGTCATTGGGCTCACAGGTTATCGTCTCCATTGAGGGAAGCCAAGGCAGGAACCTGGAGGCAGAAACTGAAGTACAGACCACGGAATAACACTACTTCCTGGCTTGTTCTCCATAGCTTGTTCAGCTCTCTCTCTCTCTGTCTCTCCATTTCCTTTTAAAATAACACATTTCACTATTTTGATAATTTTTTATGCTGCATTTTGGTTCTATTCATCCCTCCAACTCTTCCTGGATCCTTCTCCGCCTCCTTACTCCCTACCCACCTAAATTCATGGTCTCTCTCCCTCCCCCCTCTCTCCATCCCTCCCTCCCTCCCTCTCTGAAAATCGCTGAGTCCGGTTTGTGTTAGCCAGCTCTTCCTGGGCATGGGACTTGTCCTGGAATGTGGTCCATATGCTAGTTGTCACAGCAGTGAAGGAAGCTCACTGTCCCTCTACTGGAAACCATCAAATGCCAACAGCACGTTAGCTAGGGTTGGGACTCCAAGGCTGCCACCCCTTCTCTGTCAGGTCCGGTGCATGCTGTCACAGTCTCTTAGCTCATACGCACATCTGCCTTATGACTAGAAAACACTGTTTCCTTGAACTTATCTGCCACCTCTGGCTCTTAGAGTTTTTCCAGCCTTTCTTGCTCTGAGGGGAGGGGTATGATATGGATATCCCAGTCAGAGCTGAGAACTCTGAATTCTCTTTTTCAGCTGTGGTTGCTGTATTAACTGTCATGTACTGGAAAAAGATTCTCTGATGAAGGTGGCAGTGACCTGCAAATTTTATAATTTCAGTCTTTGATAACTAAATATTCCATTGTGTGCATCTACAGCATTTTACTATCATTTTATCAGTTTCTCTAGGCTGTTTCCATCCCCTAACTACTGTGAATAGGGCAGCAATAAATATGGATGAGCAAGTATCTCTACAGCAAGATATAGAGTCTTTGTGTATGCCAGAGAATATTATAGCTGGGTCATGTGGTAGATCCATTTTCAGCTTTTTGAGGAACTTGCAAATAATTTCCCTTCCTCCTATGTTACTAGGACAAACAAAGGCCTCTTTGTACCCTTAAGCTTTTCAAATCTGCCTTTATATTCATCAAGTTCATTTTGATGAATAATTTACTTATTGTAAGCATAATCTTTTACAGTTACATCTGGTTTTCAAGACTGAAATAGAAAAGGAACCTTAAAGATCTCACCAGACAACTCTTAGATTTGAGAAACACATTCAACAAAGTGGCGGGACAGAAAACCAACACACCCAAAAACCAAAATTTTCGTGTGTGCCAGTAAGAATTATGCTAAGCAAGAAACCAGGGAAATGATTCCATTAATAACTTAAAGAAATCCTCAGAAGTATCCTAGCCAAGGAAGTAAAGGGTCACCACAATGAGAACTTTAAAAGAAACTGAAGAAGGCTTTAGAAGGTGGAAAGACGTGCTCATATGCTCACAAACTAAAAAAAAAATCAATGTGAAAATGGATATTAAAAAAACAATCTACAAATCCAATGCATTCTCCATCTATTTTTCCATAAGTAGAAAATACTTTTAAAAAATTTGGCTATCTGAGATTTTTAAGTATTTTCTGATTTTAAAATAATAATAATAATGGTGGAGACATCACCTTATCTGATTTCAAAACACACTAAAGCCATAATAATCAGAACAGCAGTAACAAAGTCAGATACGTAGACCAACAAAATAGAACAGAAGATGGATACACCCACTCAGCTATACTCAACCTTGGTGGGGGTTTTTTTTGACAAATATAGCAGGTGTATACATTGGAAAAATATAGTTTTATCAACAAAGGATACTAGAAAAACTAAATATTCATTCTAGAGGAATGACACCGGATCCTATCAGTTACTTTTCTGTTGCTGAAATGAAATACTATCCCAAAGTAACTCACACAAGAAAGAGTTTATTCAGGATAATGGTTATAGAGAGCCGGTCTGTGAGAGCAGAGAAGCATGGTGGCAGGTGTCCAGAGCAGAAAACCGAGAGGGTACACTTCCATTCTTGCATAAGAAGCAGAAGAGTAATCTAGATATGGGGTGATGTTAAAAAACCCTCAAAGTCTGCCCCTAGTGTACAAGATTATGCCCCCTAAAGATTCCACAACCTTCCCAAACAGGGCAGCAAACTGGGGACCATATATTTAAATATGTGAGCCTATAGGAAATATTTTTTCATGCAAGCCACCATATTACACTTCCTGGTCTTCATAGATGTGATCATCTCAAAACTCAAAATAAATTTAAAGTCCTTTAGCCTTTTGAAGTTTCGACACTGGTTTTATGCCCAAAGTCTCTTTTGAAACTTAAAGCCATCTATTAACTGTGACCTCCTGTAAAACCAAAAAGCAAATTGAATTTTAAGAAGCAGTCAAGGACAATAGAAATAACTTATATTGAGAGTCTCTTGGACCTTAGAGAACTTGAATGTAAACTCCTATTCCTAGAAACTCACATATTTCCAACACAGGAATTGGATGAATTGTTAGAACTGACTGCAAGCTTTCTCCTAGACTACCAGCTCTTGTATTGGAAGATGCATGAAAGCTGCCAAGAGGGGGAGGAGGGGAGGACCAACTAACAGCTCTAAGTAGCTGTAAAACCTATGAACCAAACAATATCTGGCATGGCAAGTTATCTGCCATGGTGCCAGAGTGGTAACTGAGTGGCTTTCTATCTGTACTGAAAGCCTTCTCAGTAGAAGGGAATTCATACCTGGTATTACTCACCTCATCAGCTACCTGTGGCTGGAGAAAAATCTACCATTGCCGGCTTCCTAAATGAATTAATTTCTAACTATATTCTAAATATGTATGTTTATACCCACCAGTAAGTGGAAACTCTCCTCATCAAAGAAGCTTCTCTTTACAGCAAATGGAAATTATTACAGAGGTCAACACGAGAAAAATGCAGAGACTCAGTAAGAAGGAGCGCCCAGACCTAATTGATGAATCTACAATGCAACTCTTAAACCTGAGGCTCAGGGAATATTGAGGAAGAGGGGTGTGGGCCGCTGCACTAGGCATCCATCTTCTTTCAGACATGTTCCTGCCCCAGCCCCAGCTCCTCAGTGGCTCCTCTCAGACTGCTCACAGAATTCCCACCCCAGAGAGCATTCTTGAACACATGAGATAATCTGTTTGCTGGTAAATTTTTCTAACACAGAATCATAGTTTAACATTTTATAGAACATCTGATTCCCTACTTTCCTCAAAGAAAACTGACAGAGTGAATGAAAAGCTGCAGCTTCAGCCAAATCTTCTACCAGTCAATTAAATGGTCAGAACCTCAATGACTGTGGAGATATTAAAAAGTACAGGCCCAGAGTCTAATTACAATGTATCTTTGGCTATTTTTAGCTCTCTAAATAGCCTTTTTTTTTTTTTTTTTGCCTACCTCTATGCTAGACCTAACATCTAGCAATGTTTTAAAATAGCTTTTTTGGAATGTATTAATTCAATAAACCCTGGGTTTTGTCACTCAAAAGGCCAAGAATACCATCAGTGATAGAGGCTTCTCCACTTGGCTAAAACCCACTTACTTAATGTTTGCATCAATATGTTTTTAAGTGTTTTGAGTTATGATTTTCTTTGTTCTATTATTATAAAAGAAAGAAACTTCATTAAACTGTTGGAACGTGGAATTTTGGGTAATCTAAATCTAGGTTCTGTTGATGCTAAAACCATAGCTCTCATCTTAAAGGGAACGAGAGGCAGTTTATTCTGGAGCTATTTGGAGTGACCACCACCAAGAACACAGCTTTGGGTCACACAAGTTCCATGTTCCATCACTGAAGTGGTTTCATGAAGTTTTATGGCTTTTAGAACAAAGAAAGTCCTAAAGGCAAGTTTAAACTGCATTGGAGGGTAGATCAAAGATGGGTTACAGCAGATAGGGGAAGCTCTTTTGTAGGCCTCAGATGCTTTCTGCTGACAATTGTGGCTTTTGAATTGGTGGAGGCTGGTGAGCCACTAAGTTAATAGACTTCAAAGGTTTTGATCTATCAGTCACAGAATGTTAATTCTGACACAGAGGTGGGCAGGGAGCTATTCCAGGAGCTAACATTAGCCCAAGAGACAGTAATTACTCTCTGGACTGGCAACATTCCAACCTTCTCCACATCACTGCTGTTCTAATCAACATCCATTCTTGGTAGACAGATTCTTTCCAAGAGCTGTCCTTCATGGTTCTAGGCCGCAGTTCATCTGTTGTTCCAGAATTAACGTTTTTAATCTCTTTGAAGTGTGAGGGTTGTGGTTTTTTTTTTTTTTTCCTTTGTTTTGAGAACAGTGAACACTTAGGTTACTCTTCAGGGCACATGACAGAGTCATCTTCATGTAACCATCCTGGGCAAGAATGAAGGTTCTCTAAACAGAAATCTGTGCCCCTCCTTCCTTTTGCTATCAGATAAAACACTGGGAACTAAGAAACTGGAGTTTTCAGTTAGAGGAAAGAGGAAAATGCCGGGGCCTAGTGTAGGCAGAGAGGGTTTGCTAGAGATTCCACATAGCTCTAATGTGAAGGCATGGATTTATCATTACAAAACTTCATTTTAAGAAAAGAGCATTTAATGCCTGAGGGCAGGCCAGGTCTTCTGAGTCTAGAAAGAATCTCAGCCAATAGGTTCAAAAGTTAGTTTCACTCAGAAAAGTTCAGCCAGCAGATTCAGGGCTTGGATTTCCACGGAAAGTCTAGCCAATGGTTGCTGAATCCCATACCCCTTTGCTCAATCCTGGAATGCCAAGACATGTAATACCCTGCTTATGTAGGCTTTTCTTTTAAAAAAAAAAAAACAAAACAAAACACAAAAACCACCTTTACCTCTGGGCTTGTGGCTGAAAAACCTCTGCTGCGTCAGAATTAAGGGTTTTGACCCGGGTTTGTTTCAACCTGTCCAAAGCAATAAACAGATCCTCCTGTGTTTACATCGAATCCAGCTCCCTGGTGGACTTTGGGGGTCCATCAACAGGGTTACAGCATTAACAAGCTATCAGACACCTTGCCAGGAGATAGGAGTTGAGTGGAGCTACACTTTGGGCAGGCTCTCTTACGTCATTTACTTAAACGTAAACCTCATGTCAGGACCCAGAAAACAGACTTTAGGGGATCCCTCGAACAAATCTTTTCCTACTTCTCAATGTTTGCTCAGTTGGCCTATTGAAGGCAGGTGGTTGAGCTTGACTGGTTAGGACTTCCAGGATGCAGTTCGTGACACTAACAACTCCAATAACAGGCACGCAAAGAGCAGGCAGGCATCGCCAGCTATACACACATTTGCCAGGACACAGATACATAGTTCCCTCCACTTCTTGCTGTGAGGAAGATGAGGGCATGAGTCCACTGGATGGTGACCTCAGCCTCACACAGTTTCTTCCAGAGCTGTCCTGGATACTTTGCAGGAGTGGAAGTGGGCAATTCTGTCATCTCCCTCACGGAAGAGACCGCCAAGGAAGGCATTAGCCTGCCACATCAGTTTGGGTTTGTCTGTCTCTCTCATTTCCTCTCTTTCCCGGAAGTCCTTTGGGCTTTGGTAAAGAACAGACTTCTGGGGGATGAGGCAGTCTAGGGCAAGCTCCCCCAAGAGAAGATTACTTCAGTTTGGGATCTGTTTAAGAGAATTCTCATCACTTAGAAACTATGGAACAATTGTCAGGGCCAGTTGGGAAACAGTGACGAAACAAAGGGAAAGAGACAGATGATCCGTTCTGGGCAGGAGTCAGCCAAGTTTCCCAACAGTCTGTTTCATTTTAGCCATTCTTGTACGACTAGCCATTTCCCAACTCCTCCCTGACCGCCAGCACCCCGGCACGAAGATGTGCAATAGGACGAAAAGGAGCCTGGATAAGTGAGAAAAAAAAAAAAAATCAGAGATTCAACAGCTCAGAAGTAGAATTTAAACACTAAAAAAGAAGCAAACTTATGGGAGGATGGACGGGGCTAGGGATATGGCAGAGCGGCAGGGGCTAGGAGTACCAAGAGGCAGAGGGCGGGGGTGCGGGGGGGGTGGGAGGGTGAGGGAGGTGGGAGGGTGGGGGGGTGGGGGGGGGGTGGGGCCTAGGAGTTAGGCCAAGCAAGAGGCAGGCAGCATTCCTCCAGGGCAGCCACTAGCTGGGCTCCAGTCCACCATGCCACACCCCAGCAGAAGTCATTACAGAAGGTAAACTAGCCGAGTGTCTCCAAGATGGGTTCTCCAGGCAGAGGGCGAATTGCCTGCTTCTTGCATAATACAGCAGGCATGCATGGGGATCTGTGCTCCTCTGCCCACTCCTTAGAGTATTGCATTGTGCCCCGGGGACTCGAGTAACGTTTAAATGTAATTTCTGGTGTCTCTCGACATCCTAGACCCTGCACTCAGTCCAATACCAAATGTGTGAGCTTCTTTCTGTCCCAGGAAGAATCCCACAGGGCATATGTCACACTGTCTGCCTCTACACAGTGTTACGGTCCCTGTCTTTTCTCCATGGGAAAAAGCTGCTACTCTTCATTTTCCAGGTCCCTGTCCAAAAGGAGGCAGTCTCCAACCTCTGCACATTCTACTCCAAATCTTAGTAGAAGCAATGGCCCTCGTTTCCAGCTAAGCTGACTCCTAGTACTCAATGCTTCTATTGTTATCTGCGGGCAGGAATACTGTCTAGTCTTTGAGCCACACATTCCTAAAGGACAGAAGCTATGGTTTTCTGTTATCCATACCCCCTAAACTCTAGCACAGTATCTAACAATTCTCCCCTCTTTGTAATTCCTGCTTTTTCCTGAGATATTTTATAGGGGTGAAAAGAAGAAATTTGTACAAAATGAGGACATTTAAGAGGGTGAAGGGTTGTGTGTGTGGAGCTCCAGCCTCTCTCTGTCTGCAAAGATGGAGACACTCCCAAGTGTGCCAAGATCTGCAGTGGGCTATATGAGCTGGAGTTCTGAGGAGTGGCAAGGCCTCTCTGGGCCTGGAGATATGGCTCAGCAGTTAAGAACAGTGGTTGCTCTGGCAGAGGGCCTGGGTTTGGTTCCCGCAGCCACATAATAGTTTACAATCACCCCTAACTCCAGTTCTAGGGAGGGATCTGATGGGTGCCAAACATGTATGTGGTGTTCAGACACACGCAGACAAAACACTCATACATAAAATGAATAAATCTAATAAAAAATTAAAAGAGATTCTCCAGGGATGACTTAACGATTAGCACCCCTGTAATTGTGGAAAGCTGGAATGTTATAGATCAAGAGTCAAATTATCTTGGGCTATTTTTAGCCCCCTTCAGCTACGTATTGCCCATGTCTGTGTTTGATCTGCTATCCAGTGACTATTTGGCAAACCCTTTCTGAATTTAACAAACCCCTGGCTTTCACCAATCCAAAGGCTGAGAATGTCATTAGGTAGCATCTGAGGCTGATAATGGAGACTTCATTGCTGTTGTTTTTGAGACAGGGTCTCAAGTAGCCCAGGCTGGCCTCTAGTTTTCTATGTAGCCAAAGACGACCTTGAACATTGACTCTCCTGCATCTATCTCTACAGAAGTGTGCCACCTTGCCCTGAGAAACATTTAGGCGATGTGACCACAGTGGAAATGGAATCAGCCCTGCAGATGTTCTAAGGAAACACCTGCACCTCAATCAGACTACCAGACTGTTGAAAGAATCGATCTCAAAGATATGGGAATTTTTCCAGGAATCTGATGCTTGGAGAAGGAAAACATAGATACAAACAAACAAACAAACAAACACACCAGCCAGGTGGAGAACTAGAGACTTTGCACAGTTTTAACAACTTGCCAACTCCCCTAAGTTCATGAAGGGGCCTGACATGACATACAGGTTTATAGAAAACAAGAGGTATGGCTGAGGCATCCTGGTAAGGTGTAGGTTTAAAGGAGACAGCACCCATTCATTCCAAATAACTCCTCAGGAAAGCGAAAATTAGCAGGTTTCATATGGCAAGTTGTCCTCAAACCTAGGAAGAGGCTCCACCAATAAGGAGGCCACAGAAAAGAAATTCCTTTCCTGGAGGCACTGAATCAGCTCATTTCTGTGATTGATTTTATCCCAGTCCCGACAGGAAGCACGGGGAGTCTAGGAATGATGTCACATCAGACTTGGTTTTGGAGGATTCTTTCAGCAGCACTGTTGGGTACGGAGTGGAGTGTGACAGGCTCGAGACAGAGGAAATTAGAGGAGATGCTCATTAAGTAAAGGAGAAGAAAGGAAAGCCCGGGTCAGGCAGAAAGGAGGCAAAGAGAGAAACCGCCGGGTGGAGCTGAGGGAGGATGCAAGTGGGGCATCCAAGGGCGAAGGAAGGGGAAAGGGGGGCCTGGCCTCAGGGGTTTGCGTTAAAGACAAGAATTGAGTTAAGGTGGTTTTGGGTAAAGCCTGTTGCTTCTGAGGTTTGTACAAAGGAAGTGAATGTGGATGTTTGGCCCGTAAAGAAGCCATGCCAGAGGCTTGGGAACCAGTCATTGACATCTGATGGCATGATAGTAAAATCATAGATAAGACAACCCTCAAAAGTGTGGGGACAGGGAGGGAGAACCCAGAGTAAACTGCAGAGGACAGATAAGAGCAAAAGAATCCATTACTGTGGAGAACTGGCCAGGGAGGTGGGCGATGCTTTGAGGGGTCAGGGGACACTCTGAGAGGTCAAGGGGATGCTCTGAGGGGTCAAGGGGACACTCTGAGAGGTCAGATGATGCTTTGAGGGTGTCAGGGGATGCTCTGAGGGGTCAGGGGGCACTCTGAGGGGCCAGGGGATGCTCTGAGGGGTCAGGGGGCACTCTGAAGGGTCAGGGGGACACTCTGAGAGGTCAGAGGATGCTTTGAGGGGGTCAAGGGGACGCTCTGAGGGGGTCAGGGGACGCTCTGAGGTGTCAGGGGGATAGATACTGAGGGGTCGGGGGACACTCTGAGGGGTCAGGGAGCACTCTGAGGGCCCAGGGGACACTCTGAGGGGTCAGGGGGACACTCTGGGGGGTCAGGGGATGCTCTGAGGGGTCAGGGGATGCTCTGAGGGGTCAGGGGATGCTCTGAGGGGTCAGGGGGTTGGATACTCTAAGGGGTCAGGGGGACGCTCTGAGGGGGTCAAGGGCAATGCTCTAAGGGGGCCAAGGGCAACCATCTGAGAGGGCCAAGGGAAATGTTCTGAGGGGTCAACAGAGCAAAACAAGAGTGGTCTGAAGTGCTGGAAGCTGTAGGTGGCAAGGCAAGAAAAAGGACCAGAAAAGATTTTTTTAAAAACCAACAGAAATATCATTGAGTGTTCTACCATACCTTCAGAGTTTTCTCAGAGTGATATACAACTCTGGAAACAAGAAAAACAAAACAAAACAGACAAACAAAAGAACCTGAAATGTGATGATTCTTGCTCACTGGAATGTGAACTAATCATTAGTCATATCTATCAGAATGCAATGGGAAGTCTCCTGTGGATAGACTTTTGTGTGTGTTTATGAGGGGGGGGGGTTGTTTTCATTTTGGATTTTCAAGACAGGATTTCTTTCTGGATGTCCTAGAATTCACTCTGTAGACCAGGATGGCTTTGAATTCAGAAATCTGCCCACCTCTGCCTCCCAAGTGCTGGGATTAAAGGTGTGTACTATCACACTCTGTTGGTAAACTCATTTTTAAATGTATTTGTAAATTTATTTACTTAAGAATTCCTAAATAGACCTGGCACTTTGAATTTTCCTTTGGATCAGTTGAAATATCTTACTGTAAATAGCCCTTAGTTGTTGGTGATTAAATGTAATTTTGACATGAATTCATTTTGTTTCTATAAAAGTTATTTAAATTAAAAAATCATCTTACAAGAAAAGAAAATAACTGCAAAGTCACTATTAAGTTTTATAACTACCACAAAATCTGTTTGGTAGGCTCACAGGAACAGAAAACAGAGTACAGCAGTGGGTAAATGAGTAAATAAAAACAATGGCTTTTAAAACTTTGGCTGTGAAAGGTAGAGAGGAAATATTTCCAGATGGCATCTATGTGTGAGATTTGTTTTTTTTCTTTTAAGGGCATGATTTTATTTTGTATATTACAATTTCCCAAACTGTCAGCACTTTGATAAACTATACAGTGTGTGTGTGTGTGTGTGTGTGTGTGTGTGTGTGTGTGTGTGTGTGCATTGTGAATAACAATTCCTCGAAAGAATCTGTGTCTGCAGACTGATTAGCTAATAGACTGTAGTAATGTGGAAAGGTTGGGATGGTGCAGATCCAGAGCCTAATTATTTTGTCTTGGACTAGTTTTAGCCCTCTGAATATCCATCCATTCCTTGCCGGCCTCCATGTAGGATCTAATATCCCATGACTAATGGATAAGCACCTTTTGGGATCTATTGATTTATCAGGCCATTAGCTTCCTCCAACCTCAGCGCGAAGGTTGTCATCAGAGAGCATGAAAGATGTCCCCCTTCCTGCTGTGACTGCATCTCTTACTTTGATTTATGTTTTTATTCCCTTCTGTTACTATAAAACTCCATGAAACTGCTTCTACACACCAACATAGAAACTGGTGTTTCCCAGGATGTGATCACTCAAATTTGGCTCCAGGATAAATTTATTTCTTATTCTCTTTAAGATGATAGCTGTGTTTTTGCATTGAAACCATGATAGTGGCACTATATATGTGTGTGTGTGTGTGTGTGTGTGTGTGTGTGTGTGTGTGTGTGTGTGTGTGTGTTGTGTATATATGTATAGATAGATAGACAGGTAGATAGATCAGGCTGCCCCTTCTTCCCAAGCATTGGGACTCGTCTTTACATAAGAGTGATGTACCAGTGTTTCCCTTTTCTATTATTCTATTATTTGCAATGAATACTGTAGATGGAGAAGCCAGGGCTGGACTGTAGCTTAGTGGTGGATCATGTGCTTAGCACATATGAGGCTCTGAGTTCAATCCCCCAGCACCATAACCTCAAAAGTCATGTGTTCTAAAGAAAAAGAAATGGTTCATAACATTTGAACTGGTAGTTCTGGAAATCTAGTGTGTCTGCCGCGATTCTGGCATCCCTAAAAGATAGCACGATCACAGAGACAGTGGTGTTCCCCTGAACTGAAAATGCTTCGTCATTAGTGATATTCAGATCTCAGCGGTAGCCCTGCATAGCCAACCAATGGCCCTGCTAGCCTTGATAGTTTATTCTGTTCCAATCTTTACTGCTGCTTAACTTTGAATAGAATTTCCATGCTGTTTTTGATCTATGCGTATTTTTACCGTAGTTTTAATAAGATACTAAGAGTTTGGAAATGTTCAACCTGGACTTTTATCACTATGACAATTTATATATATACACACATAAACATTTATATACATATATACACATATATGTATATATATATTTATATATATAATTTAACTTTTATTTTATGGGCATTGGTGTGAAGGTGTCAGATCCTCTGGACTGTTGTCAGCTGCCATGTGGGTGCTGGGAATTGAACTCAGGACCTCAGTTCTCTTAACTACTGAGCCATCGCTCCAGCCTCCAACTATGACAACTTATTATATCTTCCTACCTCAGAATCATTTTCAAAATCCCCACATGAATGTGCTGCCTCACTCTCCTACCAGGCTGCCTTACCACTTTTGTCCAAGTCTTCCAGACTCATCCTTGCCTCAGGCTCTTTGCAAGCTCTGTCTAGACTTATCTTTCCCGGAAAGTTCAGCTTGCCCCATTTGTCAGAGACCTTAGAGGCCTTTTCTGACTAAGTAGCATAAAGCAGCCCACTCTCCTGTCTACCTCTGAGCCTAAGACATTTTATCTGTGTCCTCAGCACTTCCTTCTCTAGGTGCCGTTTATCTATTGTCTATTCCTCTGCTACTTCAAGTTTATAAGAGCAGGGACTGTGTGTTGTGCCTGGTGTTGTCCCGAGGGCCTGAAATTGGGACTAGCATACTGTAAACAGGCAATACTATTTGGAGCATGGATGAATGAGTGGTTTTAAACCAAGACCGAGAAAGGCCAAAGGATTTCCCCAAAGGCAGAGGGATTGGGGGAAACGAGAACCCAAACATTCAGATTCCATACTCGATACAAAGCCATGCCATATCCCCTGGTGCTGAATGTGTCTTCTCTGGGGCTGAGGGGCTTTTGCTTAATTGGGTCAGATGGCCCCAGGGGGGCCTCCAGTTTTGAGGCTCTGTGTTACATTACCAGCATTTATTTTGATGAGGTGATCATGGGTGCTCTGAGATAGGCCAGATTTGGGAAATCCCTCAGCCTCTCCTCCAGCATAATTCCGAGACGCCAGCCTCTGATAGGAATGGTGACAGCATGCTGTTTGAAAGAGGGCCTTAACACAGTGTGTCCTTTGGGAAAGGGGACATTAATCTGATTCTCAGAATATGAACTGTGCCCAGGCTGAACTTGCACAGAGGACACCAGAACAGGGCTTGTGCAGAGGACAGGACCAAGCTCTCAGCCTGGTTCTAGCTTCAGCAGGGTCTGTTCTCCCCAGGAGGTTCCCTCTGTGTAGCTAATTACAGTGAGTAAAGGAAACAGGAAGGTGAGTACTAATGAACTGATTTTTCCCCCTTCCCCCAGGTGCTTTCTTTGCGGAGAACTGATCCTTTGAATTTAGAGCCCTGGGGCCTGGCAAGATAGGACCTATTAAGCCCAGCTGAACAAGCACATTCTACTATCAGGGCATGGCTAGAAAAGTCTTTGCACCAGGCAGTGGGGTGTGTGGTATAGGATGATGCCACCAGAGTGGAATGCTCTAATGTTCCGGCATTACCAGCCCCAGACAACTCACATTTGGATAGCATCCTGCAATTTACAAAAGGCTTTTGTCTCTCTTATCCCACTGACTGTTCACAGCATTTTTTGGATTAAGGCAAGGTAGCCTATAAAGCTGTGACCTGTCATGTACCACCCGGTTACTTGAAGCACTGCTTAGCATTTACTAGTCTTCATTCTGGAGTTCATCTCTTTGAACCCCTCGGCAATTGCTGACACTTTTCCCAATGTCTCTAAAATAGGAGGGTGGTGGGCAGGTGCCTATTACACCTCCCTATAGACAGAAAAGATTTAGCATCAACTGGGGTTTCAAATTCTAAAACTAAGCAGTTTCAGTAGAATGGATACTATAGGCAATATATTACCCAGAGGAGGAGAGAGATGCAGAGATGTAATTTTCCTGAGAAACAAATGGTGGGAGGCAGGATTTTAACACCATGCCAGTGAGGATAGGATATTCTGGTTTACAATGAGGAATAACCACAAAACATCAGCATCTGGGAAGCTACAGCTCGTTGGGGGGTAGAGCTCTGTTCAGCATATACAATGCCATTGATTTGATCTCCAGACAATTCCCAATTCAATATCTTAGCAAAATGAAGATTAATTTCTCCCTCAGCTCCCATGTTTTATCACGAATTGATAAAGAGACTCTGTTTTACCCAGTCACCCAGGAACCCAGGCACACACCACTGCAAAGCTCACCACATGGAACTGGAAATTGGACTCTCTTTTTCTGAAAGACATTCCATTCCTGATCTAGCTCTACAAGATCATTAAACACAGGACAAAGGCTCACATTTCTGCCTTCCTATGTGTCTGTTGTTGCTCTCTGCTTTTGATAACCTGTTTACACCCGGGCTCGTTAATCATCCTGTCTATCACGTCTATCTTATCCCTTTAAGGTTGAGGGCATGGAGACAAATCATTAACTTAGACTTCCAGTTCCCCAGAATTCACAGCAGAAATGTGCACGGCAGAGATTCCCCAACCCCCATCAGATGAGAATGGCCGTCCACAAATGGCAAGGAAGCACACCGGAGCAGAAGTGGTCACCTTCCGGGAACATGATTGATCATTTCGAGTGGTGACAATGATCAGAACTTCTTTGGATCACCTTACAGAACCAGAACTGAGAAAATTATCAACCAGGCCAGGATTGCTTACTTAGCTATACTTCTTGCTCATCTAGCTTGATTATTCCTCTATTTAACCTAAACCTCATGTTGGTACTTTGTAAACTTGGGAGTCCCTGCATCCCTGTATTTGCTCGTCTTAACTGGGCCACACTGAACAGATCTCTTAATCGGTGTGTTGGCAGGAGCAGCTGACCTTCTGTGTTTGAACTGGTGGAATCCAGGCTTTCCCCCCAGACATTCTGACAAAAGAACTAGGGGGCTTCTGCCACTAGAGCTGGAGAAAAGTTTGGAGCAACAAAATGCTTTGGCCTGCAAGTGACTATCATATCCGTTTATAGCATATTGACCCAGAGTAATCAAGCTGGCATCATCCATCAGTCGGAAACTCAGCAAGAGAAATCTCAGCATCAGTAAACACTAGTCATGGCTTCTCACTGTGGCCTTCCCATGGCCAATCTGTACTTCATCCAGCTTGAGTGTTGTACGAGGTTTCTGGCCTAGTCTTGTAGCCAGGACTTTTCAGGCTATCCTTATGGCCCAGACTTTCTGGCCTTCAGTCCCATAGTCCCAATGAAACATACAGCCACTTATATTAATTGTATGCTGATTGACCTGTGGCCCAGGCATATAACTTGCTAACTCTTTGCCCTTAATCTAACCCATGATTCTAATCCTGTTCAGCGATGGGGCTCGGTACCTTTTCTCAGAGCAGCATAAGTTGTCCTCTGCTTTTTCCGCCTTCTCTGTGGCATCTCTGCTCTGTTCTTCCTGTTCCTGGAGTTTTCTTAGTCTGGAAACCCCGCCCACACTTCCTGTCTGCCTTTGGCCAATCAGCACTTTTTACTAAACTCGTAGCCGGGGCAATTACTTACAATGTAGCATCATAAATCCACTACACTTGAGGACTGGTTAAACTCTCTAGGTGTGGAGTTTTGACAGATTTGACTCTGTTCCTTCTTCGCCTCTATGGTTGGCATTCCTCCAACACATACTGATTAACTCCACTGTACTGACTGATGGGGTACTAATTATGTAGACCAGGTGTAATGACATTCACATGTACTCCCAGTACTCAGGAAGCAGAGCCAGGAGGCTTACAAGTTTCAGGACACCCTTTTCTACATAGTGAGTTCCAGGCTATCTTGGACTATAGAGTAAGATCATTTCAAAATAGATAGACACATAAATGTATGATAAAGTAATGCATTGCCTCTGCCTCCAACTGCAGTTTAAGGTTTTAGCAGACATGGGAAATATGCCTTTAACCTCAGCACCTGGGAGGAAGAGGCCAGCCTTTCCTCCTTTCTTAAAATTAAATCAAAAAACTCCTAGATAGTAAAGAAGGAAAGTGTTAATGTCATACACAAAACCCCCATGATCGAAGCAGAAGTTATGAAAATATAGACCAGCTTAACTCTTCTCAGGGTGGAAAAACAGGTGATTAGTGATTAATGAGACTTTCTAGGTAAGGCCTTTGAGGTGGGTTCTCAAATAAGTGCACTCTGGAAAAGAGAGCAAATGCTCCTCCAGGTAGGCCAAGAGCTTGTGTCCTGAGTCTGAAGACCTCACAAGGAGGGAGTGGCTTTTAAAGGCTTAGTGATAAAGGCCCAGCCTTTACCGTTGGCCCTTGGGCCTTAGGCAACTTCCACAAGGAGCTGGAGTCAGAATGGGAAGTACTGCATAGGAATAAGTATGGCTTGTATGACCTTCTTGGGGTTCAGTAGGTTTAAGCCTTTGGAGCTCCAAGTGGGGTACTATATACAGTGCTGTCTCACAGTAACACTAGCCCTGTACAGGGTCCTGATGCTCATAGCACAGGAAGCATCCTACCCACATCACTGGGCCTGTTCACTTGAGCTTCCCTCCACCTGTCGGTCTAAATTTGCATTTTGTTCTGCCCCACCACCCTCTTTTTGTTTCTGGATCCAATCAATGCCACTGCCGCTTCTAACATGCCATCTGCCCCCTCTCCCCAAGACTGTGTTGGTTCAACTCCACCTAACTGTGGCTTCTAGATTCACCCTGCGCCTGGACCTCCTTTCTCCAGACTCCAGCCCCTGTGGCAGCTGCGCTCTTCTGGCATAAACCTTTTGAGTTGTAATCTGTAACCTTACAGCAATGGCTTGCACCTGCTCCCCCTCCCCTCACCTTCTCCTCCAGTGCCTGATACCTGATGCGTGGAGGTCGTGAACTCTACCAATTAATTGAGCTATATTCTCGGCCGTTTTCACTTCTCACCTAGCAATGATGTTCTGCGTTCCTCGTATGTAAAAAGGATCCCAGGAACAGTCTTGATGACTTGGTCAATAAGCAGGACGAGAACAATAAACCATTGCATTTCTCATGACTTGCAGCTTCAAAGTCATTCATTGCAAACAGTTCCATCAACCCCGAAAACCCTCCTGTGAGGTGAGCAGTGTGAACCCCACCCAGTTCATTAGGTAGAGTGTGCTGCTGCACCGTGGGCTTCTGGGATCTTTCACTGCCAGCTCAAAAGGTCAGAGACCTGCAGACTGCTTCTACCCAGACCACAGCATTTGAATAGACAAAACAGCGCAGATATGTGCTGCCTCCCAGTCCCTGTGGAATCTGGGCTGCCAACGCAGAGACTTGTTTCTTCATCCTCCCAATCGAGCCTGGCAAAGCACTGAACCCTTTGTCCTAGAGCTGCCAGAACTGGCTTCAGGCTTCTCTGCTGCTCAAAAACTGGTGAATAAAATGGTTGTCCCAGGGCTTTGAAGTGAAAATACGTAATTTTTGCACTCTCCATCTTCACCTTTGCCCTGCAAACCTGGACCACTGCACACAAAGCTGGACAGCCTTTTAAAGTAACTGATTTCTCATATATTAAACAACACAACACATAGTACTTTTAAAAACATTTATATTTATATATATATAAAATTAAATATATAATATATAGTGTGTTTGAGGCTAAAAATATAGTACACAATATTTTTTTTTTAAAAAAAAGAAAAAAATGTCAGAATAGGAAAAGGTGTAAAGGACACACAGATACACATTGCTAAAAATCTATGATGGTTTGTCCTAACAAAAATACTTTCCCCCCCTCTTAGTTGTCATCATGGATCTGTAGATGAGAATTTTGGGAGAGAAAATTCAACTGGTATCAGAAATGGGGGTTGCAATCCCAGGAATGGCTAGGATAGACAGCTTGACCCCAAGAACCTTAGGTGCCCTGTTAAAAGTGGAGGCAGCATAGCCTTGTAGGTCACTTTTGCTAAGGAGCCTACTTTTGTTGTATCTGCAAATTGAATGCTCTCTCCCCAGAGTCCTGGCATTCACAGGGGATGTGGACAGCTTACGAAGCCGGCAGAAGAACCTGGTCCACCAGTCTGCAAAGGCCAGTGGTTGGGAACAGCAAACAGCTAAGATGTGTTATCAAGACTGGTCAATGGCATCCTATGCACACAGAATTATTACAATTAAGGGTAGGTTTGCACCAGAAGTTCCTAGTATGGCCTTCCCATTCTGTGCAACCATTATTTTCTTCTGGGAAAGGGCCCTGGGCTTCCCTCACAGCGATGCAGGAAAACTGAATGCTATACCCTCCTCTCAAATCCACACTGCCAAGCTACAGTCCCCAGTCCTCTCCAGTGGCCCATGGGTGGTGTCAGTGGCAAGCTGCCAAAGGTTGGCTAGCATTGGCCAGAAAGCACTGCCTTGAGGAGAAAAGGAAACATACCAGGAGAGCTGGGGAGGATGCGGGAAAGGGAGTGTTACATTTAGGCAAGACTTTTACAGTCCTTTTATAACAGTCAGGGCCTCACCAGTGGAGTCTTGAGGTCTGTGTACCAGCTATTCAGTAGGCTCTACAGGTGTAGAGCATCCCTGGGCTGATTCCATGGGAAACCTAGGGAAACCAGGTTTTGTTGAGCCTGCAGTGGCCTTGTGAGGTTATGTAATTCATCCATAGGGACAACTGCTCGCTCAGCAGGATGAGGCAGTGACTGAGCTGGTAGACTCCACGTGTCTAAACAGGGTCTTTGGTTTTAACATGAGCTTCTATAAATCCCAACTGCCTAACATCGCTATGTAGTGGGGCTACCCAATTCCATCTTAAGGAGCCCAAGAGCTGTGCTAACAGAGAACAAGGGTCAGCAGCTGACACATGAGGAAATCATCACATAGAGCCATGTGGGCTCAGCTCATCTTTCTCATTCTGATCCAGACATTAGTGAGAGCCGAGTACGGCTCCATTCTCAGTTACCTTCCATTCTCTCATAATAGATTTTGTGCAAGCAGGCTAGCTCTACGAAGAGGAAGGCCTATCCAGATCCACAAGGACTTGCATATATATGGAGTTTATGTTAAAACCATGAACCCCCTTCTTCCGCTACCAGCTTCCCTTTCAACCTTTAGGAAGGGGTTAGCTGTTCTCATTCCTGTCTTCTGGTTCAAGACTGCTGGGACTAGAGGCTTCACCTTGCTTGGTAAACAGCAAGAGCTGCCTTTGGGCCAGCTGACTGTTCCCAAAGACCAGTGGAAGGCAGCTTCCCTATCTCCCCCAGTCTAGGTGGTGCAGTCTGCATCCGCAGTAGAGGAAACTGAGCCCTGTCATGATCACAACCTGTTGAACCCAGGAGGAAAGTAACACGCATTGCTTCATTTCACTCAGAGCTAGGATGATGGACAAGATAAAGAAGTTTGTGGTATAGGCAGGCCTTCCCTGCTGCAACCCTCACCTTGATTGCTTACTGTCTCTGAGGTTTTTTGATGGATGGCCAATCCCAAATTGTGCCTTCCCCCAAGGACACAGCCAATATACAGAATAGTTGAAGATAAAGACCAGAAAATTAGAGGCAATGGAGACAGAGGTCAGATGATGGTTACTCAGCAAATGGCAGCTGTAGAGCAGGGTCATGGATCTCTTGACTCCTGATTCCTTAGTCTTTCAACTAAAATGATAGCACTTGGGGTGCTTAGAAGGGTACCAACATGCTGGTACCAACTAGCTTCAGATGGAAAAGCTCTGCTGTTAGGGGACCTTCAACTCTCCAGACACACAATTCCACTGGTCATTCAGCAGGGCACAATTCAGATTCTGATTGCAGAATCTGAGTGATATGAGATAGGCCTGTCTTAGTTGCTGCCTCCTGTGCCTTGCATGGTGCTTGATACCCACAAATTTCCTGTAGGGCTTGACCTTAGTGATGCTTTTGTTTCCATGGCAGGGATCTACTGCTTAAATCAGGGAGAAATAAAGAGAATCACGTCAAACCCTAAACAAGATGATTATTTTAGGAAGCATTGCTGTTTAAAATGCCACTCTATTTAGATTAAAGTGTTTGGATCACCCATGGCTTCAAGTGTCAATGAAAATTAAAAACTTGCATGAATTCATATTCACAAGAACCAACACTATAAACACATTGCCTCACTGAGCTCTCATGAAAAGGCTCTCAAGGGCTGAGTCCTCTGAACTGGGATACAGCTATGAGCCTGTCAATGCTACAGGAAAAGGCCCACTCTGCAGATGTACTCAGTAGAAGGAAGCAGAGGCTGTCTGCAGGCTGGAAATGGAGCTCTTTGATTACTGGGTATTACCCAGTCCTTATCAGAAAGGAGACAGCTGAGTGTATCACCCCGCAGGCCCATCTATAAGGTTAGTGATGGACTGTGGCTGATGAAAATGTAATTTATGAAAGCAAACATGATTAATGAATGGTGACCAATGAGAAAAGGCAAGGGGTATTCTGGGAATACTCCCTCCCATCATGTAGGTCTCAGTTGGGAGGTGAACAGTTGACTTCAGAATGGCAGCAGACTCCAAATGGGCAGAGGTTTCTTGGGAAAGTGAGGCTGAAACATGAATCACAGATTCCCTTTGGTCAAAAGGTGGCAGGTGAAAAGTGGTATGGAATGTGTGTATGTGCGTGGTCATGTGTGTGCTGTGTGGGAAGAGACAAAACGGGCTATGGAATACAATACCTGCAAGTGTTCTCCTGCACTAGGAGCATCCTAACCAGTAAGAATTTTCCTTTTGGGCCATCTCAGGCCCCCTTCCCTTCACGCCCCCTTATTTGTCTCTCCTCGGATGCTAACATAAAGCAGCCCGAAGCTCTCAGGTTCCTGCTCCCCACACAAGGATAGCATCACCAACCTGACACTCAAGGCACTGAAAATGGAAGAAATCTGATTGGCCGGTGGGGTAGGAGGAGGCAAAACTAAAATAAAGCATGTACCATGCCACCTGCAGGGCGAGGGTGAGTCTCAGGGTGGGAGTGTAGTGTCTGAGGTTCAGGACTGCTTAACTAATAGCAGCAGCAGGCAGGTCTCACCATTTGGATAACGTAATAGATTCAAAGTGCTTGGAGACTCAGACTCAGGAGCATGGTGGAGGACCATGGGGACTTGTATACAGTGGGGAAACCCCCTAGAGCTTTTCTTTCCAAAAGAGGTTTTTATTGCCTTTGGAAAAAAGAGCTCCATGACACCTCTGCCCTACCCTGCTCTCCAAGGCTCAGGAGTTAATACCAAGAGGTGAGACGGTAACATGAAAGAAGGAAGCTTGTGTGGCTCCCACTACTGCTGGAACTGGGAACTGCCACGCGGTACACAGTGTTCCCTTGCCCCTCAGCCAGGACACGGTCCTGACCATTCTTTGTTCACACCCAGGACACATCTGGCTGGTCCAGCACAAAGACGAGAAGGGAACTGTGTGCTTCTGGGGATTTCTGGCGCCTCTGCACTCAGATAGCCTCGGTGACTGGCATTTTGACCTCAACTGACCAACAGCTGGATTTGAACTTGTCCCATCTGTAATCCCAAGATGGGTAAGATGAACACAAGAAAGAACCGAGAGGGACCGGTGGACTGTTCCTCATTCCGGTTGCCTGGACTAGAGCCGCCTCAGCCAAAGCCTGCCCACCTCAGCTTATCTCCATGCCCACTTAGGGAATATCGGAGGAGCAAGATAGCAGGGAAATAAAACGTGTTCATCTCTGTTTTCATCTCCTTTACGCAGCTACCCCCACCCCTACCTCCACCCCGTGCCCATGCTTGGGTCAGGTATGAACAATGGTCAGTAGAGACATCCTCCTGAAGAGCTCAGCAGGCCTGGGAGACTGGGGCATGCCCAGAGCACCATCCTTGGGATGGGGTGTTACCTGGGAGACCTGCTCCTTATTTCTGATGGCAGGAGGAGAAAGGCTGGGTCCAAGAAAGGAGCAATGAACAATGTCCCTGAATGTCAGGGAAGAGCTGGGAAGCCCTCTCCTCTGCCCCGCAGAGATACCCCAGCCAGACTCCAGCCTCTACACATGAGTCTGCATGCGCTGCTGAAATCGCTGGCCGTAGTCTGAGTGCTGAGAAGTGTAGGAGAATCGCGTGGCTGTGGCATACTTGCCAATAGGGTCATACGCCTCATAGGGGGTCCTCTCCAGGCCAGAGGGTGGGGCTTGAGGGTAGCCTAGACGGTAGGTAGGATACCCAGCTGGCCCAGGGAAGGGGTGGGAGTTGAACTTCTCATAATTCTCGTACGACAGCTGACTGGTTGTATCGGTGCCACCGGGAGCAGAAGGACCAGAGGGTGGGGGCTCTGTGCCATAGTCAGAGGCCGGGGCCCGGCTGTACGTATTGAGCTGGGCATAGCCACTGGAGTGGGAAAGGCGGGATGACGGGCGGCCATCAAAACGTGTAGGGCCAGGGGCACGGTAGTCGGCATATAGCACTGCCCTGGAGGATGGGCGATCTTCATGGGCACGGACATTGTAATAACCGTTGGTGGGATCCTGGGGAGGGGGACAGTGAGAGAAGAAGATAGAAGTGGGAGTCTCCTCCAGTAAAATAGGATCTGAAATGGTTTGCCCATGCCCACCCCAACCCATGCTCTTCACCCCCTCACCCAGCATCACTCTATCTTCTGTTCCTTCTGCAGACCTCTCGACCATGCCTCCATGGCTTTCCTCACCCCCCCCATCCCCCCATCTCATTTCCCAATTGCCTTGCTTCAATCCCCTTTCCCACCTTCATCTCATACTCTTCCCGGGTATCAATGGTGTCACAGCGCAAGTCCTGCTTCAGATCCACATCATCCTTAAAAGACTGAAGAACAGGAGTGGGTGTCAGGAGACAGACACTGCTTTTACCCCACCTCCACCTTTACCAATCCCACGCCCGGTGGCCACCTGCTAAAGGAAGCTCTGGGTTAGGGCAGACTTGTGTCTCACATAAAGGTTGAGGCAGGAGGACACCAGAGACCTGGCTTCTAGCATTAATTTTGTTGCTAACACGCAATACGATACATTGAGTATACCATTGCTACTGCCAGGGAGGGCATCTCAGTAATGAGGAGATTGAACCAAAAATACCTACAGATTTCCCTCTATGTGAGGGGTGGATGAGGCAAAGGGAGTCGAAGGGGAAAGCAGCTTTGCATATGTATGTAAAAGTGTACACGAGTAGGTGTGCGTGAGGGTGTCAATGTACGTACAAGTGTGTGTCTGTTGGTGAGCAGGTTGGTACATGGCAGTTGGGGTGGTAGTAATAGGTCAAAAACACTGAAGAAGAGGGTGACACAAGCTATTAAAAGCTGGCGGGACCTTAGGACATGCCCAGGCCAGCGAGAGGCGTGATCCTCACCGAGTAGATGGCCTTCATGACCCGAGTTGCCGTGGAAATGCTGGCCGTATCATCCTCCCGCTCAGAATGCATTGTGAGCGGCTCCCGATTCACCGTCTCTACCTTGATGTCCAGCTTCCTCAAGGTCACATCCTTTCGACCTAGGAGGATAGCTATTATGTGTGGCTGGGCTGGCTGCCTTGTACTGGTGGTCTCTGTGGCATCAGCTTCCAGCCCCCACCCCTTGAGGTGACCCTGAAGGGGGAGGTTGGAGAAGGAAGGTTTGTCACGGCTGAACCGTGCCTGTACTCACTGCCTTTGCGACGTCGGTACAGGAAGAACACTAAAGCAGCAAAGAAGAAGATGACCAGGATGCTTGCACCAATGGTGGCGCCAGCAATGATGCCCACGGGTAACACCTCTAGAGACAGGGAGGGAGATAGAAGTAAGGATGGAGCCATACGGGGACCCGAAGACTTGGTCGCAAAATACTGTGGCATCTCTGGATTAAGTACAAAGCTTGTGGCATCTCTGGATTAAGTACAAAGCTAAGTTTTGCCTGAGCTGGGCTGTGTGGATACCCAAGTCCAGGCCACGCTGGACAAGACCTGAGCTTGGGATGAGTTCTGATGTCAAGGCAGTGAGTGGATCATCCCTGCCATCGGTTTACCTCAGAGCCTTTCCGTCCTCTATTTGGCTCACCTACCCATGAAGTCCTTCCTGAGCTGGGCTTTTGTGTGAAGTCAGCGCTCTCCAAATTCCAATCTGCCATGTCTGTTTTAACCTCTTCCATGACCTTGATTGCCTGAAAAACTGTCCCATCTGCACAGCCCACCCCTGTCTGTCTCATCTGTATGGCCCACCCCTATCTGTCCCATCTGCACAGCTCACCTCTGTCTGTCCCATCTGCACACAGCTCACCCCTGTCTGTCCCCTCTGCACAGCCCACCCCTGTCTGTCCCCTCTGCACAGCCCACCCCTGTCTGTCTCATCTGTATGGCCCACCTCTGTCTGTCCCCTCTGCACAGCCCACCCCTGTCTGTCCCATCTGCACAGCCCACCCGTCTGTCCCCTCTGCACAGCCCACCTCTGGCTCCAACAGTCCTCCTCAGTACCCCTGCTTCCCTGGGCTGATAACGAGCTGGGAATTCTCCCTTTGGCCTTCTCTTTCTGGAATTGCTAGTTGGATCCAGACTCTGGCTGTGGATCTGCCACCCTGAGATCCTTCCCCCCTGAGCCCCCCCAAGATACTTTTCTCTGTCCTTCACACCCACCCTGCAGGGATCTTTAACTAAACCTGAACTATTTGCTTTCTCAGACATTACCCAAGGGTCCTGAAGGTTCTCCTTATCTCCCTCTCAAAAATAAACATCTTTCCTTCACCAGACATCTCTGTCAAAGGCTAGATGCCTCCTTCATCTTTGCCAAAAACACTGGAGAGAATATATCTCTTCTATAAAACCACGGAGGGGTAGGGGAACCTTTAAATTTTATATATATCCCCATTCAATCCTCTCAACAGCTCCCTGACATAGGTGGGGTTAGTCTGTTGCATACATCACTTAATTTTTCTGTCTGGACTCATCCCACTGGATACAGTGTTTCCACTGGATATGCTCCTTCACTAGGAGGAACGTTTCTTGCGGAAGTGATGATGTCTGCAACCCTTCCTTCAGGGTCTGACATATAAGGATGTTGAAAGAACATTTACATAGTAGATTAATTAGCCGAACACTGATGTCAGCTTCCGGCAGAGAGGCCAGAGAGAGTGAACAGTCCACACGGCTGACCTCGTTCTTCCAGCTGGATGATGGCAGTGCCTGGCCCGAAGCTGTTCCAGGCAGTACAATTGTAATGAGTCTGGAAGTCGGCCTCCATGACGTTGTTGATGGTAAGTGTGGACAGCACACCACTTCCCGAGTTAGTTCTCTCCACGGTGTACCGTTCCAGGGTCCCCACCTCTAGGAAGTTTTCCTTCCATGCCCAAGCCTGGGGTGGGAAAGGCAGAATAGATGTAAGAAAAGGGCATGTGGAAGAAGCATGTGCCCCAAAGACACCTGATGCACTCTTCCACAGCCTTACTCCAGCACATGTGGTATCCCCAGGCCCAACAAACCTTCACCCTGAGACAACCTGTGTCATACCAACTACGGCAAATCCTCGACACTGAACTGCTCCAGAAGCTGTGACTCCCACACAAATGTCAGATTTCTCAAGAAACTCTAAAAACTACTACCCTAAGACTATGTACCAAGTAGGAATGTAAGGGAAAGATCCAGGAACCTGCTGCTACAGTGGTCCATGCTACAAGTATGACAGTGTGTGGTATTTTGTGATGTGGAGCTAATGAGCCAGTATTTGGATCTTTGATGTTGTAGAGACTTGAGATCCCTGGGCTCCAGTTCATATACCTCCCACCCCAGAGCGGCTATGTGGCCTGCTTTCCCTGTCTAGATCTCATTTCCTCCTTCTCGGAAGTAGCAGATTCTAGTCAGCATAGGCCAATGCTCTGCCTTGTGATTCTAATGCATACACGCCTATCTTACCAGCCTTACCATTAATCAACCCACAGAAAGCTGCCTCGCCCTCTGGAGATGCATCTGGTTGCTCTTAATAATGAGCAGGGATTCAAGAGGGGTGTCCCGCAGGCCTTCCGTCCCTGACTTCCCCGGCTGAGCCATGCCCAACTGTGTGTTCTCATGACAGAGGGGTGCTAAGGAAGAAGAACAGCTGAACGCTGGCTCCTTTCCAGGGACCAGTCCTCCTAGCTCCAAGAAGCAAGCCTCCTGGGAGCTAAAGCATCTTCTGCCTAGGCAGCTGTGGTAATGAAGTATCCCTGGGCAGCCCCGGAATTAGCCAAATGGTCATTAAATGTGATGAGGGTTTTTGATGGTTAGTGGCCACAGGAGGAATTAATTGTTTATGGTATAGGGGAGTGATGAAAAGAACTGAGAATAGTCAGGGACTGGTGGAGGAAAATGGAAAAAAAAAAAAAAAGATAAAAGAATGGGTAGGTGGGAGGGAGGAAGGGGCAGGCCGTCAGGAGGGAAGAGGGGAGAAGGCACAGAAGAAGACCAGGAGGAAGATGAGGGAAGAGAAAGAAAGAACCTTCACTAGGAAAGAAGCTACTGTCCTCTGACTCCAAGGAATCGGGCTCTGTAAAACTGCTGACGTAATAACTTAATACAAAGGGATACGGCCTCCTCTTCAAGGACGAGGAATTGAGGTCCACACCACTAGTCTGCTCAGGGTCACGAGTGAGGAAGGAGGTGGATTTTGAACAGGTAAAATGATACAGAAACTAAAAAGGTATAGGATTACAAAACCAGAAAGGGGTGGGGAGATTGAAGATGCCAGAAGGGGTGAAGAGCCAGGCAGGCGTGGCGTATCAGGGCTGCCTGTGAAGCCTGCACAGTCGGACACTCACAATCCGATCTGGAGGTGGGGTACTCCCGATGAAGCACTCCACCTTCCCACCATCGCCTCTCACAGCAAACTGCACCGCCTCGCTGGAGATAATAGGAGGTCCTACAAGCAGGAAGGCACAGTCAGGCAGGCAGTTGCTGGAGTGCTTGTCTGCTAGGTCTCACACCCAAGGGCACTCACCATTTACATAAAGCGGTACCTCTCGCTCAGCCACTCCAATTCGGGGCACAATGGCCCGACAGGTATAGGTGCCAGCATCTGCCTGAGTCACTGACTTCAGCAACAGCTGATTGCTGTTACTCAGGACCTGGGCAGAGAGATTAGCCTCGGGTGGGGAGCCAGGAAGCCTGGGCCCCTAGGTCGGTGAGGGCCCCGCATCAGAGGCATGGGAAAGAAAGCATGAAGGGCCACAGGTGAATTCCCAGAAGGTAAATAGGTTCCTGAGTCTGGCTGATTCATCTCCTGACTCTAAACAGGCTGATGATAGGGGTATCATTTTTACAAGAGTGGGCAGATGTTGGCTACGTCAATTATAAAGGGATACGGTCCTTTCTGATGATCTGTTCCCATGCTTTTATCACTATGCCGGGGAAGACAGTTTATTCTGAAATTCCCCTTTACAATTCTGGCCCAGACTGTCTAATACAGGTTCTAGTTTCACTCCTGCCCTATGTACTACTACTGCACTGAATCTTTGGCTACTGCAACAGTACCACTTGACCCCTCCATCTTCTTTACCCTGAGGTCTATGCAAAGTCCAAAAAGGGGTAGGACTGATTGCCAGTATTCTCTTCTCTCCCAAATTCCAAGACCCTGGAAACGTCTCCGTTTTAATCCGAAGGAACAATCCTGACCCCTCCCCTTGTCTTCACCGCACCAGGATGCCTATCTCCCTTCCTCACGGGTCGGCACAGGCAGGGAGAGGTTTACCATGTTCGAGTCCTTCTTGGTCCAGGTGAGGGTGAGCGGGGGATTCCCAACCCAGACACAGGTGAGGGTCACATCAGAGCCAATGTCTGTGGTTGTGGGCTTTGGGTCAACTACAATCCGGGGTGCAACTGAAGGAGAGAGAAGTGGCCGGTCAGAGTCACAAGGGTCTGAGCATCAACTCCAATCTGCCCTTTATCTGTTCCTGTCCGAAACCTCTCTGTGCTTATTCCTATGGTTCCAGCTCAGCGGAGCTTTCCGCCCTGCACTCAAGGACCCATGAAGGCCCTCGCTCTCCGTGCCCTGCGCCTGCCCTTCCAGATACTCACAGTGGACATTCACCAAAGTGCTGACGTTTGTACTCCCCACTTTGTTGTGAACCTCACAAGACACGGGCTCCGTGAAGAAGGAATAATCAACGTTTGTCTCATAGCGACTCTCATGGGCGTCTTCAATCAAGAACCCCCCTTTGGCCCACCTGGAGGAAGAGGCAGCACGATGGTGTGAGATCAGAGCATGAGACGGTGACCTCCCCAGTAACTCCACACAGTCTCAAGGGCCTATCCATTTATCACTGCATAGCACTCCCAGACCCCGACCCTTTTACCTGTAGCCCAGGATCTCAGGGTTGGCCGTGGCCTGGCATGTAAAGATGACTCGCTCGCCCTCCAGGACTGTCTGAGGCTCAGTGGACAGAGTCACTGTCGGAGGATCTGCAAGGTAGGAGACAGGAAGTCAAGGTCTTTTCTGTCCTGAGTTTATAGTGATAGACGTTTTTATACCATTGTAATGACCCAAATGCATGTAATGACCCAATGTGGCCACTAGGTGCCACTGTGGGTTTGTTTAACTTACTGTAAGAGCATTCCTTGACTAGAAAGGATGCGTGGAACATCTGCCAGGAAAGCTAGATGCTCTGTGCCATAACTTAACACTCATAGCTTCAACAAGCAGGTTTAATACTATATTCAATGTTCCATCTACCAATCATTATTGCCCATGGATCAAACCAGGAACTGAGGGGAGCATTTGTCCGGGGCTTCTAGGATCTTCATTCTGTGCTTCTAAAACTGCCCCTGTTGTGTCCCCACCTCACGTCCCCTACCCAATACCCTACTCACGGTGTACATCGAGCTCGATGGATGTTTCCTTGCCATTGGGGATGGCTTCATTCATGCTGCGGCAGGTGAACACACGACCTATGTCTAGGTCTGTGGGGTGAATGAGCAGTTGGCTGACTGTAGTCTCTCTTTTCCCATCCTTAAGCAGCTCCTGGGGAGAGGGAAGATAGCATTAAGACCAAAGCTCCCTCCTGTGCTCTCAGAAACCAAGTGAAGGATGGACCATTATAGTGAGCTCCTTCCCCATTCCATCTTATTTATATTTTAAAGTAGTAGGCTATTTTCGAAAGCTCTCTGAAATGTATAGAAAAATCGAACAGGAAATAGTTTCCCTCTCGGCCAGAGCGTCCCTCATTATTGCACCTTACAATGGTGTGGGAAGCTTATTATACAGGCACATCAATATTAATATCTTACTACTAACTGAAATGTATGGCACACGCGAGTGTTTATCTTTGCAGTATAATTTTCCCCTGTGCAACAGAACCTTATTCCTGGAATTAACTCAGCCCACGGTTGTTTTTCCTCTTCTAGAAAGCCTTCCCAGACCTCTGGGTTCTCTCCCGCCTGAACTGGTAGCACTTACTGTTAGAGTATCTTACGTTGAGACTCTAAGTGCAGGACCAGATTCAGAGCTCAAAGACTCACTGGCTCAGTGACATCCCAAGCCATTTTCTATATGATTGCCTATCTGAGGAAACCACACTATGAACAAAAATAAGGCTTCTCATTCAGATAGCCATGCGTGCATCTTTACAGGGGCACAGCAGCACCCAAGGGATGAAAAACACAGAGAGATTTTGAAGCTCTGTGGTCTTGAGTAAATATGCAAATGAGAGGAACAGGCAATAAACGGCATTAACAAGTTGGCTTGTCTGGCTGCTAATAATTAAAAGGTGTATTCCTTGCCCACCCCCCACCCCCAAAAGAAATGGGTTTGGTGATAAAAATGTTAGGCCCTATTGAGGTCAAATAATCATTTATCAAATGGTGGCCTTGAGGCTATAAAAAAGAGATTTGCCCAAGGCCTCAGATGGCACTAAGGCCTCAGATGTCACTAAAAGCTAAAGCCAGATCCAAAATCTTTCCCATCCTCACAATCCCAGAACACAGGTGGGCAGTTTCTCTCTCCACTGGGAAGTGTCTCTCATCTACCCAGCACTGGGCTAGGTGCACAAACATGCTGGCCACAGCTGGCAACAGCTGGGAGAATAGGTAGAATGTTCCTCAAGCACACAATCTGGATTCCACAGCCATCAGCTTTCCCATGTAATTCCGGATAAGTCACTTAATGCCTTTACTATCATACCTTCCCCATGTGAGAATATGGCTTCCACTGCTCTTAGCTGTGCTGAAGGGTGGGGTAAACGGGATCCACAGGGCAGCTAGACTTGGGTACAGGATGCCAATTCTGCTGCTTGCTCTCTGCGTGACTTTGGGCCAGGCATTCAATTTCTCTGACCACTAATTTCCCCCCTTGTAAGTTGGAGTAATGCTTACTTTATGGGACTCTTTGAGTTGTAAGAGAAATTGCCCATAAAGTACCGAGTACACAGGAAGTACTTATGGAATGGTACAGTGACCCGGAAGTCCATTCCCTTTAGGACAGGAAAGATAACCGGAAGTTGGGTCTAAGAGGGGCGAGGGGAGTGGGCAGGTTCTCACCGTGCTTGCCACAGCCCCCTCCTGCTGTGTCCCATCCCGGAACCAAATGATGGTGGCAGCAGGCTTGGCATTAAAGGCTCTGCATGTGAGGTTGTAGGGGGTGCCTGCTTGCAGCAGAATCACAGGGCCCCCATCAATCCTTGTGTCCTCCGGAGGAACTGGAGGAACAGAAGAACAAAATCAGCTCGGGATACAGCCAGCTGTGCCCCCCCTGCCGTGGAGGTGTCCATCCATCTGCGTGTGCCCCTCTCACTCAGCCCACAAGCTTTCTCAGTTTATCGCTTACACTTTCCTGGCTGCTATAATTGTCTGATGCTGTACTCACCACCGGAGCTCAAGGGGACTTACTGTGAATGGAGGGAGGGCTATCTCGGGTCTTGAGTACAGACCACACCGTAGGGAAGGAAGGGCATCGCCTTCACGGGATCCCTTCCACCTATGCCCTTCCATCTGCTGCTCCTCTGCCTGGAATGGCCAGATGGGCAATTCTATCCATTACACCTTTAGATGGGTTATTTTCTCCATAGCAGTTAAGACCAATGCCGATCTGTTCAAACACCTCTAGAGGCTATAACCGCCTGTGGCATGAATTCCAAGCCCTTGCCCTGCAGGCCCTTACTCCCTCCCTTTGCGGCTCCTGTTTTCTCCAAAAACCATGCCCTTTCTCTGAGCAGCTGTGGAGAAGTTACCACCCCTGGTCAAAGCCTGGGTGACCTGGCTCCATATGTCCACCTGCGGCAGTACTCAGCTCTGAGTGTTGTCTGCCCAGTGGTGACTGTTGGTGACTGTCTCTCCCTGCCTGAATCCCCTTAAAAGTGAATCCCAGTCTCACTGGCATTTAAAAATAGTCTCAGTGTCTAATGCGTAGCTAAAACAGGCCTTTGCTATGTGTTTAAGGAACTGAGTTAGCAATACATCTGGCTTTAAGAATTAGGTACCTTTCTTCATACCACAGCCACAGGCTTATAAATGTTAAGGTGAACTAGACTCTGAGTTCCCTAAGGCCAAGGGTCCTACATTCCCTAAGGGCAGGGGGTCATGTTTTTTTTTTTTTTTTTAACAAAATATTTATTTACTTATTATTTGAGACAGCGACTCACTATGTAATCTAGGCTGGCACTGATTTCATGATTCTCCTGATTTGACCCCCCAAGCACAGGGGTTTGTGACATTGTATCCAGTTCTTCCCATTAACTCTTAAACCAGCAGTGTCTAGTCAGTTTGGTGAATGGCAAGCCCTTAGGGGCTCGGGCTTAACGGCCATCCATGGGATAACAGCAGAAAGATCTTGACTTGATAGTAATCTAGGTCCACTCAATGTTCAGTAGCCAGAAATGAGCAAGGATTTGGCTTTCTTCTTTCTGAGAAAAACAAGGGAGACTAAGAGGAAACCCCTAGAGGAGACCCTCGAGGGGGGACCTTGGGAGGTCCATAGAGTGTGTCCCCGCCTGGGAGACATGAAGGTCTCTGTGCGGGAGGTGCAGTTGCTGACACAGCTTTCTGTCCAATTTGTGCACGTGGTCTGGCAGAGTGGAGAAGAAATTTAGATCAGTGCCCTTCAGATCCTGGCACCTTCCTTTACCATCGTGAGGTCTTGGTTGAGCCCCCTAAAGGCACTGAGTCTGTTTGTCCCTTAGAGACTTAGCAAAGTCCCTTTACTGAGCCTGTGTAAGGTCAGTGTGGAGTTGCACACAGTGAGGCATGCAGGGATGTGTGGCATGTAAAATGTGCTGCTTTTACTGTGATGAAAGGGAGGCTCTTCTGGCTGGCTCTCCACAGTCGTACCTTCCTACCGAACTCACGAACTGAGCTCCTATGGTGCCTGGAGATGTTGGGTTTTCCTGCTACAAAGAGAACATTCCCTCTTGCTGGCCTTTCTGTCCTTGCTGACGTTTCTGTTCCCAACACTTGAGCAAAGACCATCTGTCACCTCTGTCACCAACCCACATTTCTCTAGAACTTCTCAAAGCCTTTGAAGCTGACTGTCAATTGTAAACCATAAGCCAATTGACAATAATTCCTACCATTTACCCAGTGTTTACCTCTTGTTCACTAAAGCCCCTTGGGCATATGACTTCATTAAACACTTATAAAATATTAAATCTCAGGAAAAAGGAAGGGAGGCAGGCTGGTAGCGTGACGGTGTATTTCCATGCCAGTGATTAGGGTCACATTCCAAAAGTGACCAAGGCACAAGCTGAACCCAGAGCTTGGGATTCCCAGCAGCTAGAGCCCTTTCCATTGCAAGGAGCCCTCCAGACCCCCCCCCCCCACGGGAAGAAGCCTGGAGCACAGGCTCACTTATCTCAGTTCCTCCCTCCCATGGAGGGAGGGCAAGGATGTGAAGTGGAGTCGGAGGAAAGGGGCGGGATAAGTCCATTAAAAAGGGACGAGGGACCCGCAGGCAGAAGGGTCCAAGCCAGAGAGAGGAGCACATCGAAGCAAAGAAGCCACAGCGTTAGGGGGATCTTAAGATCTGAAGATGGGCCACTAATGACTTCACTTTTGTTCTGTGTGGAGGACAGTCTCTCCTTACTTGGATGGCCCAAGTCTTGCCACAGTGACATCTACTCTGTCCCCCTGGGGGCTGCTGCTGAGAGCTCAGTTTTCAAAAGACAGCCACCTTGACACTCTAGCTGCAAACAGTGTCACCCGAGTCCAGCCCCCCAGGCTTATTTCTTCCGGCTCTGTTCCCTTGTTCTCCAATATTCTAGGGAACATCTGACAAGACAGAAACATGCTGAGGGAAAGGACAGCCAGGAGGCTGGTCTGAAAGGGAAAAGGTCTAGGGTTCAGGGGCAGCAGAGAGATGGAGAGAAGCAAGGAACGTTCTCTAACCAACAAACCTGACTGTAATGTCAATCGGGAAAAGGAAGGGCTGAGTCGCCACACCACACGTCTCAGAGCAGAGAGCCCTCTTTCCAAAGCTGTATTTCACATAAAGCTTTGGGCCCTTAGTGTGGTCTGGGCAGAGATTAGAGCAAAGGATATCACACTTACAAAATCGTAATACCCAGTAAAGGCTAGCATAGCACAGCCTCCTCCACTCTTGACTGACTTTAGTTTTAAGTATAATTTACATCGTGTGTGTGCATGTGTGTGCGCACTCATGTGCGTATGCCTATAAACACACCTGCTTGTCTGTGTACCACACACGTGCACGTGGTGGCAGAAAGGCAGAATAAGGCATTGGAAACCCCTGGAGCTGGAGTTATCAATGGTTGTAAACTACCAGATGTGGGTGTCAGGTACCGAACCCAGATCTTCTGCAAAAATAGTAAATGCTCTTAACTACTGCTCCATCTTTCAAGTCCCATTCACTTAGCGTTTAAAGAAGTTCATGTAAGGAGTTGTTGAGAGAGAACCAGGGAGAGTAGGAGGAAGATGAGGCTGAAAGAGAGGAGAAGGTTGGGATACTGGAGGGGACCCTGGAGAGAGAGGGAGAAAGAGCTTGGGTGTCATTACTAAGCACGGTGAGTTTGGCCCGCCGGGAGCGCAGGGCCGCCTCTGTGGCCTGGCATTCATAGGAAGCGTCATCAGAGAGCTCGGCATCTGTGATCTCCAAGTTGTACTGACCAGCATCCGCAGAGCCTACGACCCGGTACCGTGGCCAGGCTGCAGGGACAGAATGGAAAGGCTAGAGTAAGACCCAGTCTTGAGGCCTGGACCACACCGCCCTCCACCCAAGACTCATCATCTCTTCAGATTGCTCCCAAAGCAGAACCAGCATCCATTCCAGGCCAGCTTTCTCCACTTTGCACTCTCCTGGGCACTACTGGCAGGTGAGGCTGTGAAGCACCAGACACAGACTCCACAACGTTGGGACCATAAAGCAGGAGGGGATGGTGAGGAAGAGAGAGAGAGATGAGCAAAGGAAGAGGAAAAAAAGAATGGGCAGGCAGTCAGGAGAGCAGAGAGAAGAGATCTCGTGGGCACTGAGAAGCACAGGCCATCTCAGCACTTACTGGGCACCTCTGTGTGGCTCCCAAGGCCTCATTCCCACTCACCATGGAAGGAGAATGACCAAGACTTGCTGGTTCCTCAAAGGAGGACCAAAATGAAATTTCTACTTCTTCTCAAAGACGTAAGACGGGCCTCTGTATCTAGTTTGCCTGCTTACAGGCTTCCACTAACTCTCACCATCTCCTTCCCACTGCTTGACACCCCCCCCCACACACACACACTATGGATTTTTTTGAACTGCCTATCTATTGACTTCAATCTCTCTCATTTTCTCTCTCCTCAACAATAGATCCACCAAATTCAATCCCTTTCCTTAATAGATCGTGCCATGCAGATTTCCTCAACCTAGACCCACAGCACATAATCTCAGCACCCTCAGAAATAATAAGACCGGAAGTATATAGTCCCTCAGACACTCACATCATTCTGGTGCCTCACAGATAACAATGTTACCCTCATAAAAATCATCCCGCCGTTTGGTGCAAAAACCAAGGACTTTTGAGATAGACAGGCTGTGCCTGCCTTTTAAACCCGCTTCACCAAACAGCTTAACCAAGGTAAAGAGAGCAATGCAAAGTGGTTCTCCTCAAGCATTTTAGGAGGAAAGTAGCCGAGGAGTAATGAGGGCCCATGTCTTGACTCTTTACCCATTCTAGCAAGAAGCGTCTCTGTGCTTGTTTTGGGATATGAGAAGTTAGGGTTTTTATTGCTGGCTGAATCTTTATGTTTTCTTCAGCACTGGCTACATAGTCTGTGCTTAACAAATGCTTATGGAATTATTAAACAAGAAGGTGCTTTAGGCTGATGCTAAAAATCAAAAGGCTGGTCTCTAAGTAGACACGGACTACGGAGGGAGAAGAAAAAATCATGAACTACTCAAAGACAGGCAGGGAAGGGGGAACTGCTATAATTATATTATAATTTCAAAACAAAAAAGAGAGTTTAGACAGGAGCTGAGCATACCACCCACATGAGGTGGGGATGGGCTTTGCTATCTCAGAACCACCTGCTTGACCTGTCTGCAGCGCCGCATGGTGTCTCCCTGACTCTGTCTGTCTGAAGCTCTCAGTGTTAAAGGTCTGTGTCGCTTGATCTCCCAGGCTGCACACCACCTTTCTTGAGCCAATCCACAATCTGAGGAAAGGGCGCGTCGTCGGGATAAAAGTGACAGATCTCAGAAGCCAAAAAAAGGACAGAGGAGAGAAAGGATGGGTAACGAACCCAGGAATCGAGGCTGAGAGTAGGAAATTGGATTTCCAAATGCTGGGTAATCACCACGTGTACACACACCCACCAACTGTGCTGTGGATCAAACTCAACTTGCACACAATAGCATGCACTCTAACGAAGGTGCAACCCCAGCTCGCCACTCACCTTTGAGGCCCTGGCCCATGCCCAGAGCCAGTCCATCCTTGGTCCATTGTACAATCCCAGAGTAGTTGAGGAGCACGCAGGGAAGCACAGCCCGCTGTCCTGCCACCACGGTCTGATCAGCTGGCTCCTGGCTGAAGCGAGTCTGGGTCCCAGGCAAAGCCAAAGCTAGTAGTGGATAGAAAGGTTAAGTGAGGAGGGCTCCACCGAGGGGCCCCTTGAAGAATCCAGGGTCACGCCTTCCCCTACAAGATGCCATGGACTCTCTTACTTCAATCTCCCTTTCAGGGCCCCAGAGACAGGTCTAAGGTTCTGGAGGCTTGGAGATCACAGAAACAGTTTGGCATTGCTTAAAGGTCTCTGGATTGGGCTTGACACTGAAGCCCAGACAGCAGAGCAGCACTTATCCAGTGACCAACCACACTGAATGAACAGTAGAGCCCTTGCTGTCTGGGTTCAAGGCTGTGTTTTACAACCTCTTCTGCATCTGATGTCTCCTCTTAGATACTCGGGTTCATGGGTGATGCATTCATAACAAAGGTGACATGTCACAATCCCTTCCTCCCCAGGCAGTGCGGACCAACAGATGTTCAGCTTCACCATGTACAACATGTCTACTTGAGTGCATAGATAAGGTGGGAGTCTATCCAAAGCCAAATAGCCCTGAATGCACTTCTTGGCACACTGGCTCTGTTCCATGTGTTTACCCTTGACCCAAGGGCTAGAGCACAAGGGTGTACACACCGAGACATCTGCATGCAGACAGCCTTCTCCGTCGTGGGAGCTGAGACAGTGTGGGACTCTGTTCGGTTTTCCCTCTAGCCCCAGGAGCTACACATGGCTGCCTGGCCGGCAGCTTGGCCGGGAGCATTTGATTAGAGAACTGCAGAGTAATTGCCTTTAATTGTGGAGCCTAAATGGAGTAGGGAATTGGATTGCAGATTTCTTCTATCTTGCTCTCACCAACAGGCTTGCTTCATCACTGGCTGGTCCCAACGGTGGGGCAGGCCTGCATGCTGTGCACAGCATAATGTGGGCATCACCTTCCTACGCTAGGCTACAGGGAAGCACAGGAACTGACGAGGGGTCAGCAAAGTGTTAAATCTGGGGCTTCCTTGCCACAGCTCCAATAGGTCATACCAGCCAATCAAAATAAGCTCTCTTCAAAGCTTGGACTCTTGGTTCATTTTTTCCTCCAGCTCCCTGAATCTACAGAGGCCACAACCCCCTTCCCAACTCATTCCTTCCCATTTCAAGACAACCCCCCCCCCTTCATCCAGTGTATAGGCTTCTCCTCACTTACTCTGGGATCAAACACAGGGCAATTGTACCACTGAGCAACACCCCAGCTCCTGAGATCCTAGTCAACTCCTTTCTTTTTTCCAGTCCATTTCTCCCCTTCTTTCCAAATTTGTTCCCACAATTCTCCTTTCAGGAAAACATCCCAGGCTGATTTGGTAGCCCCTTGTGCAAACATAGCTTGTCCCATCTCTCAGTCTAGCTGCGGCAGCTCAATCTACAGGATGTCCTGTCCAAAGCTATCAGGGATCATATCCATGTTTTTGTTGTCAGGAGGTGGAAGGCAGCTTGTTGGTGGATGTGTCGACTCTGTTCCATGAGAATAGAACGTCTCTAAGGGGGGAACTCTGTCCTCTTTCTGGGTTTCCTGGGACCCAGGAAAAGTCAGAATAAGGCACAGGAAGCGGGCTTTGCACTTGGTCAAATGCATAATACAATATAACTCTTTAGACCTGCATGGGGCCAGGAGGTTAGAAAATGGGTACTTGTTTTATTGTAAGTGGCTTCCCAACTCTGCAGACCTGATTCTTCACTCTGTCTCTTAAAGAAGAAAAAGATAGGACCCATCCACATTTCCAGCGAAAAGGTTTGGCAGGTGCTCAGATCCTGCAGGAAGGATTGGTCAGGTGAGCAGTGTTATTAATTCAAGCGTTTGCACTCATTAGTATTTAAATGTATTCATATCCTTGCAAGTTCTTTTGTGTGGTTATGTGCAACAAAAACTGTACTCCTGTTTCTCTTCCTCAAGGCTCCTAGAGCCCAAGTCAAGGACTTGTGACATGGGTGGCATGTGAGCTCTCTGGATTGACATCCATAGCTTTCTAGAAGAAGCCTGAGGGCTTCTTGGCATCTCCTGAGAACAATGGGCAGCTGGCCGTGTGTTCACTTGCAATGAGGAGCTGAATGACCCTGCAGAGGGTGGTGGGATGCACCTGAAGTCAGGAAACAAGGGTCTTGCTGGAGTGAGAAGCAGACAACCCTGGCCTGGTTCTTCCTTACCTGCACTTCCAGGTAGGTGCTCATTGTAAGAAAAGTCTAGAATAGACTGCCAAAGACCCTTTCTGCCCAGTCCTAGGAGAATTGGCTTGGGGAAGGCTAAGGTTTCCATGGTCCCTCTGCAACTCTTCTTAACTGGGTGGCCCTGACCAAGTTACCCTCCAAACTGCATTTTCTTATTGGAAATGGTATGTGAGGTGGATGCTAGGCCTATCAGAGCCCTTTGCGTGTACCTACTAAATAGCTATGACCATTTTTTGTCCTTGAGCAGTTAGACAACTAGAGGGCACACATTGGAGACACTTCTGGGAACCAGAGGGTGGTGTCTACTTTTCTGTGAATTTTGAGGTAAAATACATTTTCGATTTAGCTCTAGTTGAAGCACTTTGGTTTAAAGACCGAACGGAAGCGATGCCGAGCAGAGGCCAGCAAGGGAGGAAGTGAGAGGCTCCCTGAATCTGAATCCATGGAAAGACCGCTTTCTGCACTGAAGTCACAAGCGGTATTCTATGTCCTCAAATAGCCCTGCAGCCAGCCAAGAGCACAGGAGAGAGACAAGAAGGCATGGGCGGTACTTAAATCAACTCATGATTAGAAAAAAAAAAAACTCAGTCTGATGTAATTAAGTTCTATTTTCCAAACTCTATATAAGCTGAGTATAGGTACCCCTTCAGGTTCTCATACAGGTCTCTGCAAAACCTCACTCCTTCTCTGAGACTTGCACTTCTTCAGAGCCTCTCTGTTGATTTTGTTTTTCTGGTTAGGACCATACCGCCCAAGTCACAGTCTGGACTGTGTCACTCACACAGCCCTAAGCCTCATCACTCTGGCACAGGTGCCTGACTGCCAGGCACACGGGGGTGTCCTAAGTAAGTCTGTTAATGGATGGATGGATTGTAGGGAGCAAACACCCAAGTCCAACCTTGTGAAACTTCTTCAGGAGAAGGCAGAGCACGGCTCTCTTCCTTCACCCAGCCCCATCTAAACGAGACTGAAGCAGGCAAGATATGGAAGGAATAGTGTGCTCTCTCCTGTTAAAGAAGGAGCCTAATGGAGTAGAGCTGGGAAGTACATAACTCTCAGTCTAGAAGGTTCAGACACAGATGATGGGAGAAGCGGGATGATGAAAGAAAATGTCTGGAAAGCTTTGAAGGGTAGAAGCATCCTAGATCTCCAAGTTAGAGAGGAGACATAAGGTATAGATTGGTAAGTCTTGCAGTGTCTAGAAGGTGCCAGTATCCTAGAACATGTGGCCTAGCAAGTGGCACATCACAACTCAAGCATGCCTCTAAGATCCTGGGTACCTGAGCTACCAGCTAAGCTGAGTAGCTGCTCTGACCTGAGAGGAACAATCTCAGTCCCGTCCTTATGTCTGGGTCTATGCACATGTCCTCATCCATGTCCAGGAATAACCGGCATAGTATAGCAACACAGAGAAAGAACCAGAAAGGGCCTGGCCATAGACTAGCCTCTTGCTGCAGCATCAAATCAACAGCCTCATGCTTCTCACGGTATTTTAAAGTGAATTCCTACTTTGCTACTGCTTCCTCCCAATCTTCAGGCTCCATCACATACTAGGTAAGCCAGCCACAATGAAGATAGATTGCTGCCCCCATGCACGCGCGATCTAGATCATCTTCCCTCCAAGTTAACCGTCAATCCTTAGTGCCCCTACCAGCCACAGAGCTCTTCTAACCGCAGATTCAAAATGGTTCCTTCCTTTATTCTCCCACAGTGCTGTCTGGGCTTCTGGTTAGAGCACACACCACAACCTGCCTTGGATTAAAAACTGCTTGCGTGTGCTTTGTCTCCCACTCTCCTGGGAGCCTCTGAGAACAGGGGCTTTGATTTACCATTTCTGTTCATTCAATCCCAGCAATGCTCCATAATAATAAATACCTCCAATTATAAAACGCTGATTGCGTGCCACTCTGGTGTCTTACAGACATTGTTCCTAGCATTATAATCCACTACACAGTCATAGTTATTACCTGCATTTTAAAGAAAGGGGAATTATGGCCTGGAAGAAATGAGATAAAAATGGGCCCTTCTCAGCTCCGTAGTCACTACTCATGATATTCTGTCACATTCTAGGAATAGCCAATCTTGTAAATGAATTGGACTCATGCCTCAGCCCGAGAAAAAGCTACTGGTAGCCTTAAGCTCTGCCCACCTGCCATTTCTGACCTCCCTTTACAGCTTACACTTCCATCTCCACCCTGTTTATTTCTTGGATGGACAGTAGTACTCAGGTCTGCAGTTTGGCCCCGCAGCCTGTAGTGCTGCCCTTGTTTGCTGCAGGAGAAGCGATGTAAAGGCATGGAGGGAACGAGTGGTACCCAAGGCCAGAATATCTCTCCCTAGCCCTGGGAATCTCAGTGACAAAAAAAAATTCCAGTCTTTAAGGCACCAATGGCTGTCAGTGTGTGTGTGTGTGTGCATGACCTGGGCATGAAAGACTTGTTACTATACTCAGATACACTGGTACTGTTTTACTAAGCTTCAGGACTCCAAAACTCAAGGACACTGGGGTAGTTACTGCTCATAAGAAACCACAGTTCACAGACACCAAGGAGCTTCCCTCAGCCACATAAACAATAAGGCTGGGACATAGTAAGCCCAGAAAAAACCAAGTTCTCCCTGAGATGCTATCTCAGTAGCATGGCTGCTGTCTTCCCCTGGGCCAGACACTGATCCCCAGGCCTCTGCACTACCTCTTGATGGTGTCTCTGCATTCTCTTATCTAAGGCATTCTTTCCTCTTCCTCAGGACCCAGGTCTGCCCTTCCCCCTTTCTCCATTATCATCACAGCATTGGGGGCCAGGGTCAGGCCAGTCATGAACAAATTTCCAATCTCTGAGCCTAGCAAGGACAGAGGGGTCAAACCTCTTTTTGTGGTTGCTTTTTTTCCCCCCGGCACTGGGCATAGAACCCAAGTACTCACGCATGCTAGATGAAGCTCTACCACTGAACTAGCCCTCAAACCCTATTTTTGATGGAGAATTAGAAATAGCCCCTAAATCTATGATATGATGGACAAGTTTAGAACTTCTCACAGTCACAATCTTCACATGGACAGAAACAAGCAAGCACATGTGTTCATTTTCCTGCTCACGTGAACACCCTTCTGTGTCCTTGCATGTGAATGCACATCTGTCTGTGCCCACGGGCACGAGTCTGTTCCCTATTTTGGGGCACATACCCTAGTGGTCATGTTCCCAGAGCCTAACCTGACAGGACCAACCAGAACTAGAGAGTGAGGCCCAGCATAGGAAGCCAGGGAGTTAAGCAGTAGAACAGGATGGTGGGGGCTGAGCCGTCTCCCTGGATTTATCAAGGAGCAGTAATGAAGCCCCTGGGCTGAAGCAATCCCTGAGCTCACCACTCCAGACCATGCTGCTGTTCAAAGGAGAGCCTCTGATTGACACTGACAGCTTTCAGATGGGACTAAATCTCTCCACTCTACTGTCCCTCCCTCTCCTGATCCTGAAGGGACTTGCTTCCCCAGCCTAGCCATCCACTCACAGCCTCCACAGAGCCTTTCACAGTGGATTCTCCAAGAAAAGAATCTTTCAAGTCTTTGGGATGGACCAGCAAAAAAGGAAGGCAAATAGAAAAGCTGGGTCGGACACCCGGAGGCAGACCCTCAGACTGGAAGTTCCAGGAAAGAGGCTCTGTCAACTCAGCTGAGCTGGCAGGAAGAATATAGATAGGTCTGTTGTTTCTGCTCTATGTTGAGCCTTGCCTGGAGTCCTAAAATGTTAAAATGGATGTGAGTGCCTTGTGGAGCCAGGGCTTCCTTCTCTGACAGATGAAGGCTTCAGGAATGGTTAAGTCTAACCAGGTCCTACTGGTAGACAGTGAAGAGCACAAGTCATAGACCATAGCCCCAGACTCGTGTCCAAATACTCAGAATTATTGCAACACCCACCATTGCGCACACAGAGTCCCCCAGCATCACCCCACTCTTTGAGTGCAAAAAACTCAGGTGCCTAGGGCTTCAAATGTCCTCTTTACCACCTTCCTCCTTCTAGGGCCTTCTCCTCAACACAGCCTGTATGGCCACAGAACTCCAATGTCCATTTCCAAAGCAGGGGGTAGAGAGAACAGCCAAAGGGCACCTTTTCCAGGCACCAGATGGGATTTTGCAAATGGCCACAGCCTGGCCTGTTTCCATGCATTGGAGCAGACTACACAGGCCGGCTGGCATTTGCTGTGACAGGAAAGGATGTTATGGGTCTGGACCAGTGGCTCATTGTATTTCAGAGCCCTGAAATACAAGGGGCAGAATGAGGTGAGGGACAGACTTCCTACAACTTTGCTAGGGAGAGGCAGAAAATCCGTGGACCAGAAGTCATAAAGGTGTGGGTGAGCCTAGTTTTGGTTTGTCACCAATCTGTGTAACTCTGAGGAAGATACACTCCTCCTCTGGGCAGCAGCTTCTTTAGGGAGTGACAGGAAAGGGTCGAGTGATTTGGCCACAGGAACCTCCAGACTAGGGTCTAAGCCTGCCCCTTGTTTGTCTACACCTTGGCCAAGCCTTGAGGATATACGCCCAGTCACCTTTAGACTAAAGAGAGCCTGTGTGCCTGAGCTTATCCCCGTGTTTCCTGCATAGGGTGTATGGGGACAGTGTGCATTTAGGACAGAGGCAGAGAGGGGACCCAAATGTGGTACCCAGCCTGGGGGGGCAGGGGCCGTCCTTTGTTTTCCTCTGTAAGGAAGTCCCATTTGGGTTCTTACATTCCCTCCCACAGGCTCACAGGGAATCCACAGAGGAGAGAGAACAGCAAGTGTGCACTCTGAGGCCATTTGCTAGTCTGGGCCAATTCACAGGGACTCTGCTTTTCAAATAAAAAAGGCTGGCAGGTGTGGCTAGAAACAATCCCACCTGGACCATTTTGGCTTCCAGCCCCTAGGTACCTGGGCCCCGACCTGATCGACAGCTCTATGCAAAAATGGCCTGGCAGGGGGCCCTGACATGTTTTATAGAAAGTAGAATGCTATGGAGAGCCAAGTGGGGTTGGCTGTAGGAGCAGATACAACAGGAGCAGAAAGGGGGTGCTGGCAGGGCTCAGTGTCTGGTTCTGCTAAAAACAAAAACAAAACCCCAAATTAACATTTGGCTCCAGTGGGCAAGGGAAGGAGGGGGGAGAAGAGGCAGGTGGCAAGCAAGAAGCCAGCTCAGATGAGAGTGGGGACAGAGAGGAGGGTACTGGGAGGAAGATGGAGAAAGTGGGTCGGGGAAGGAGCCCTCTGCCTTCCAGTCCATCTGGGCTGTGCAGGCAGGAGAAGCTGGAATAAACTAGAAAAGATGAAATCTAAGGCTGTAGATTAAGGTAGAGTGTTTGCATGGAATTCATGAGAGTCCGGGGCTCCATCCCCAGCACCACAGGAAGTCTGGCATGGTTATAGGTCTATACTCCTAGCAGGATCTTAGGACCAGCATCGCCTACATAACAAGTTTGAGGCCAGCCTGGGCTACATGAGACTATCTCAGGGGGAAAAAAAAGTTACCACCGTGTAAGGAAGGAAGAAGGAAGACTGGAGCTGAAGTGATACTGTGTTACAAAAGACAGGAACAAAGGGATAGGTGGTGGGATTCAGGTGTCAGCTGATAAGGTCCAAAGACGCTTATCCAGGGTCCCGGGCTCCTGAAGGGGGAGTGGCCAACCCCATTCAGGATAGAAAAGGGCAAAAGAGAAAAATAAATCAGAAATAGAGCCCTCAACATGTATAGCCCCTGAGGTAGATCCAAAAATAAAAAGCCGAGGCCATCAGCTGGGGGTCGGGGGGCAGTGGCCCGGAGGTTAGGACTGGAAAGGGTATCCTTAACATCCAACCCAAACCTCTTTAATTTGAAGAAATAAACATAGAGTGGGCACGGGACATTGGGAAAACCTCCAAATCCCCAACGGTTTCAGAGCTAGTCTCCCGTTTATCCAGTCCCCTCTACAGAGTCGGGTGTACCACAGTGTCTGCTTGTACCTGACAGACAGAGCTGAGAGCTGGGGGTGGAGGACCTTGTTGGAAGCACCCAGTCACTAAAGGAAGAACCCAAAGATTAAACAATGTGAAGCCAATCTCAGGAACAAAGTACTGACGGCTGTTGGGAGAAGAAAGGAGGATGAAGACAGACGGTGGCCAAGAAGCTGTGAGGAGGGGACTGGAGAATTCCAGAGAGAGCCGGAAGTGAAGACAGGCGTGAGGGTGGAGCGCCACCGCGGTCCTCACCTGAAGGTTTTGATGCTTTAGGTCAAAGAAAAGGAGAGACGTCTTTGAGAAATGGAGCAGCTCTTGACAGGATTATACAAGGAGAGGAAAAGAGAAAGATGGGCCACATCTGAGGCAGTTTAGAAGGTCCCTGCCTAGCAGGGTCCAAACCTGCACCCTCCTACAAAGGAACTCTGGTCTAAGCCTTGTCCTGTACCTCATCCCCTACAGCCTGCCCCTGCCTCCGCCCACACATACCTTCCTGGTTCTAATCCCACAGACCCTCTTCCATGGAAGCCATTTTCTCAGGCACATGAGTCCCCTCTGCCTGTTTGAACCTTCTTAGTTATTGCTTTCATAAACTTTTAGCAGAATCAGAATGATACTTGAGTCCCCAACACAGGCTTAAAGCCTAGGAAGAAATATAGTCTAGATCCCTCCACAGAGGTTTTCTGGAACATTCTCGAGAATAAAAATCTCAACTCAGAGACCTAGAAAGGTCTGGACAAGAGTAAGAAGTTTTTCTTCACCTAGGCACTGAAAAAGCCAGAAAGAAATTCCAGTCTTAGGACAGTGAGTAGGCTAACATTCCCGAGGATACATCTCTGCTTTTGAGTTTATGATGTCTACTATATTTCCACTCCCAGCAGACCTAAGGTAAATATTAATCCCCTAGAATCATGAACCCATCATTACAGATGCCCTTTGCAGGTATCACTAGCCCTTTTAGAGGGACCACCTGAGTCTATGAGCAAGATCAACCAATAAAGAAAGGCATGGGTCTTAACTCCATGAGCATTTGGATCTTTACCCAAGTAGCACTAAAAGGTGGAGGAAAGAGCTACTGTGCATACCACAATCTGGGTGCGTCCTGAGACTCCATGACAGTACTTCTACATAAGATACAGAAACACATCAGTGACTGTGGGTCCTAGGGAACAGAGCATTCCCGTTACATAAGAACTTCCTCAATTCTTTTTTCTTTGGAGACAAGGTCTCACTCAGCTTCCCCAGCAAGCTTTGAACTTTCAACCTGCAGCCTCAATACCCAAGAAGCTGGGATTACAGACCACTCCCTCCCCCACCCCTCCCTGAGCAAACTTTCTAAAAGGGCAAAGAGGTGTGTGCTTCCATAACTATGGACTTCAGTGATAAAGCAGGGTGGCTGTCTCTCAGTAGAGTTCTAAAGAACTCTGGGTATACTTATGATTTCCATTTACTTTTTTCTTGAGGTAAACAGCCATCAAATAGTCAATCCCCGATTGCTTAATCAAGGCAGATTTGAAATGTTAAGGAAGGGGACCCAGAATCGTGACATCTAAAGTGAAAAGAATAAGTGAACAATGATAGAAGTCAAGATAAAGTGAAGGATAGATAGACCTTTAGCCCACGGCAATTAACCTTACTAGGAGACTTTAACATAATAATGTTGAGCCTTGCACACAACCTTATCTCAGACCTATGCCCTGTTCTGTACTTTATTCAGGGTCTGTGCTCAGATGATGAGATAGAAAAATCCCTTGGGGGGTTGGAGAGATGAATCAGCAGTTAAGAGCACAGACTGCTCTTTCGAGGTCCTGAGTTCAATTCCCAGCAACCACATGGTGGCTCACAACCACCTGTAATGAGATCTGTTGATTTCTTCTGGCCTGCCTGGATAACATGCAAGCAGAGTGCTGTGTATATAATAATCTTTTTAAAAAGTTATTTTAAAAAAAAAATCCCTTGTGGTAACAGATATTATCTTTTCCATGTTCTGAAATGACTAGCCTTGCATATCATGGGTTCTCAATATTTATTCAGTTATCTTCTTTAATGATTATATCAAATATACATTTATTCACATAAATATTTATTGAGTGCCTATCACCTACCAGGCACCACTGTCCTGGACTTGGGATGCAAAGACAGACTTGATAGACTTGCTCTCACTCACTAGAAATCCAACACACACACACACACACACACACACACACACACACACAGAGACATGTATCTGAGGTTGTAGGAAGCTTCCCCGGAAGAACTGCTGGGTATCTCTGTGGGACTCTGAGGAATGTATAGGAGTTACAGCAGGCAGCAGGGAGAGTGGAAAACAAAATATTCTCAGAAGACAGAGGCATGGGTAGCAGGACAGTTGAGAAAACAGATCCATTCAGGATCCTAGAAATAGTCTAGCCTGGCAACTGTGCCCCGGAAGTCAGGGATTAGAATGGATAGTCTTGGCCAATAAGCAATAACCTGGCCCAGTGTCCTTTAAGAAGACTCCTCCCCTTTGTCATCCCACCCTCCACTCCCCCCAACCCCAACCCCTACCCTGGCCAGGGATCAGACACACCTCTGCCCTTTCCCTTCCTCTCTCTCTTCCCTCTTGCCCTCTCCCTCTCTCTCTAAAACAGTCTTCACATGAGCACTGCCTTGCGATGGAAAGTCTTTCCTGGGCTCCCTCCCTTCCACACTGACCCTGGGGCCCCCTAGCTTCCAGCCACCAGGTGCTCTCTCTCCCATCACATTCCAACAGCTATCCCATTCTGCCAGGGGATCTGATAAACAGTAAAGGGCCGGTGAATTCCATCAGTGTCATGTTAGAGAGTACTAACTAACCAATAGGGAAGAGGTGAGAGCGGGGGGGGTGGGGGGGTGGGGGGTGGGGTGGTGGTGGTGGATTTAGTGGAGCAGTAGTATGGGTCCCCCATAGCTGTAAGCATGGGTGTGTAGATCTTAGAACTTTAGGAGGCACTTCCTGTATGAATCTTTAGTGGATATTTACTGAGTGGATAAATAAACCTAATTTTGTTACATATTTGACCCTTCTTTGGGGTAAGGCCCATGCTTGTTAGGCCTACTAGTTATCGTCATAGACCCTTTCTGTAGACACACACACATGCACGCGTGTGCGTATACACATACAGACATGTGCACACGCATGCACAGGCACACGAGTTGATATGTCTTCACCAAATTCACCAACGGGGGAAACCACGGAACCCTCCACCTAAACCCAAGGCATACTAGGCTTTTCCAATTAATCTACATTAAAAAGATTTCCCACCAAGACACTTCCAGAAGCCCCAAGCTGAGGTTATCTGGGTCAGTCTTGTGTAAAGTGGAAGCCCGTGATCCATCCACCTAGCTATTCATCCTTTGCATATAAGAGGCATGGAATGTTACTTTGCTGCAGGGAGCCGGGGAGCCTGGAGTGAGGCTCTAAAACCAACCCTTGCAGAACAGGGTCCCAGCAGCTTGCACAGAGGGGACAGGCTCTGAGATACGCTGAGGACTCCAAGGCAGGAGCCACGTGGGGAACTTTGTATTTGTTCCTCATCTTTCTCCCTTTGCTTGCTTCAGTTTGCTTGTTAAATGGGACACACATATCCCAAGGCAAATGGGAAACAAGAAGGCTAAGATAATTTATCTTACATGCGATGGGGGCATGGAGACAACTGACTGGTGGTGTATGGCAAGAGTGCATGGATTCACGGAGGCATCAATCTGAGGCTGCTTGGATTCTTTGGAGCTCCAAAGACCTTTTACTTTATAAAAGGTTTCAGATAGGAGCCTAATGGAGCCCATGGCCGTGAAGATCCTTTAGGATGTAGCCCTACTTCCTACATATCTGTTCTCTGTATCTCTGACACTTTCCTAATTTTATATATATATATATCACCCTCTATTGTCCCAAGAAGGTGAAGTCTCTTCGTCCATTTCCATAGTCTCTGGCCCTTGAAATAACTTAGTGAATTTTGAACTAGCTGCCCAATCCTACACATTGAGAGGCTTCTCTGACTGCTCATGACAGCAATCTCACAACAAATTTAGCACCACATTTCCTGGATAAGCCAATATTCCCCTTGAATTATTTCTCTGGGGGGAGGGGCAGCACATTCCACCAAAGGCCTGTGTTTTTCTTGACATCCTAGTCAATGCCGCTCACAGCCCTCCGGAGGATGGGGTAGATGGGTTAACACGTGGGAGGTAAAGTTCTCCCAGGGTTACGGGATGGTTCTGAGAGCAAAGGAAGGGTGGAGAGAAACCTCTAACCCAGGCTCCCAGTGGGTGGATTACAGAGTTTTCTAGAATGGAGGGTAAAAGCAGTTTGACCTTTGCTCACAGAGTTCCGGAACAAGCTTCCTTCCTCCTGAAATATTAGTATTTCATCTACCCACTTCCTCCACTGAACTTAACAGTCCTGATACTTCACTGGGAATGATGGAAGAGAGATTCCTCTGCTTCTCCCTCTTCCCTATCCCTTGGAAGTGTTGGTTCCAGGCAGAACTGGTTCCTGGTTGAGTCCCAGAGGGGTCTGCCTTAAATGGCCAGAGCTTCTCCAGATGGATGAGGGGGGAATGTGCCCTGAAGAGATGAACTGAGGGAAACAGTAGAGACAGGGGACTGCTTCTATGACTTGAGCAATGGAAGAGGAGGGGAAATCAAGGTGAGACACTGGGAGAGACCAGATCCCCCAGCATGGTGAAAACACACATCCGATAGAGAAGAAGGATCCCATGTCTGTGGGAGTCTGGGAGGACAAGGGGCAGGTGAGGGGAAAGAGGAAGGGAATAGGGGGCAAATAGGTCATCCTGGAGACTCTAAGCAGATTAAAAAGGAGAGAGGAAGGAGTCAGAGAGACTCACCACGACCCCAGGAATGCAGACACCCTGCTGGGGGAAGCAGCGGAGGGGGACAGGCTGATAGCTAGGAGGGGTAACAGATGGTCACAGTCATTAAAAGGATTTCAGTAAGTCCGGCAAGCCTTAGGCAGCAAAGACAAGCTTGAGTAAGCACTGAGAGAGAAGAATTAAGCAGAGCTTTGGAAGAAGAAACTTGCACAGAAACCTCTTCACTGCCAGCACAATGGCTGCATATTTCTGTTTCAGTCTGCACCCCTAACCCAACCTCAACCCCAACACTAAAGCACGGAAACCAATCGTAACCCCAAAACCTTAAAGAGAATATGTTTGTCTTACAGGCAGCACATCTCAGGCGACCTTAGTGCCAAGAACAGCTTGAGTGATCAAAAGATGTTGTTCACTGATTCTCTAAAATCCTAAGCCATACCTTCATTTTACAAGGGACCCTAATATGGAGTTCCAGCTCTCACTCGTCCCAACCCTAAGCCCAAAGGCCACTGTCCCTATCTCTAATTTTACTTAATCTAATTCCACCCCATATTTTTTCCCTGCCGCCACATACTTGGATGGATATTCTAAATCAGAGGCCATTAGCCTGGAGGCCACATCACTGGGAATGCTGACCTGTGGCTCCCAGGCTAACATGGATATTACTGGTCCAGGGGTTTGGTCCTAAGAACTGGGAGCAAGGAGGGATCTGGGGGTCTGTCACAAGAATGTGAAGCTCAGGACAAAGGAATCTGATGTTGAACAGTGAGAGTGAGGTAGACAGACAGAGGCAAGTCTGAACAGACAGAAGCCGTCAGTTCCAATCCACTTGGCAGAACCCGACATCTTCCGCCTCTAACTCCTTTCCAGCCCTGTTTTGTGCAGCCTGGCAGCAGGAAGGCGCGGGGGGGGGGGGGGGGAGGGGGGAAGAGGAGGGTACCATGCTGCTCTGGAGACTCCTCCCTCCATATCTCCGAAGAGCAAAGCTCTCCACATCTCTCAGGAGCTGTTGCTGTGGCATCTGGAAAACAACTGTTTGCCACAGCCAAATCAGATGACTGAGATGTGTGTCAGATATGCTAGGTTTGGGCCATTGGCTCATAGAATAGGAAGGACAATGGAAGCTGTAGCTCTTTCTCTAGTGGGATGGGACGTGTAAGTTCCTAGCCGTCATCTGGAACATACATTCACAAGAGATGTACGTTCAACCAAGATCTCAGGGAGACTGAAAAATCACACTGGCTTCCAATTGTTTTCTTTTACATGTATGGGTGTTCTGCTTGCATGTATGGCTGTGAAATATGTACATATGTTCAAGGAGGCCAGAAGATGTCAGGTTCCCAGAGATAAGTTAAGGACAGCTTGTTAGGCACTTTGTGGGTGCTGGGAATCAAAGCCTGTTCCTCTGGGAAGAGCAGCCAGCAGTACTAACCAATGAGCCATCTCTCTCACTTCCAAATGTTTCTTGATCTAATTTCCTTTGAGCCCAGAACGTCTGCACTCAGCTCTGAGTCTGGAAGCAAGCGGGAATAAAAACCAAGTCAGCCCCTCCAGTCCATGGGTGGGACCTTCCCTCCCTACCCAGCTATCAATTCCAATGCCTGGGGAGCAGAAGTGCTCCACTAATGGCCTCTAGGCATTTTTCAATGACAAAAGGGGGCCCGGGAAACCTAGGGCAGGATAGGAAGGGAGGAGGGGGAGAATGTTTAGAATAAAATGGACTTTGATAATTCAGGTGTGGTGTTCCCAGAAAAGCAGGAGGATAAGAGCTGAGAAGCCTGGGTAAGAAACTGTCTTCCTGGGACCAGCTGCAGCCAACAGGGATTCGTACCCCAGGCGTTACAAAGCCTGAAATCAGTAAGTGACCTGGAGCCTTAGGTCTGACCCTCTGGTTCCACTCTGACCAGACACAGATGCCACAAACGTAGCTAAGGCACGCGGCAATCTGGGAAGGATGCTCAGAGCAAAACCAAAACCCTCCTGAAAAACACCTCTCCAGCCTGGCCTGTGTCGATCAGCTGTCCAGCAGGCACACACTAGAGAAGACTTCTCTTTACCTGGTAGTTCACTGAGGAACTGTGAAGTAGCACAGTCACCACAAAAGGTTAGAGTAAGCCCTGGGTGACCAGCAGCCTCGAGTGCACCGAGGTCCTGAGACGATGGACTGTTATCGCCAAAAGCAGGACGCCCTAGAAACTAAAACCCAGACTGTCTATAAATCAATGTGGTTTTTACTTATACAGAATTACCATGGGCCTGGGGGTGGGGGACAGCTGCTTCCAAGAGGGTGGTATGGGAAAAAGATGCAGCTATCTTTTGGGAAGGAGCAAAATCAAAACTGCAGTGGCCATAGTAACGCCTCTTGTCCTGTTTCTGGACTCACCCAGGAATTTCTCTGGTCTTTAGGTGGGTGATGGGAAAGGATTTGGTGGTTTATAAACAGGGAAGAATTCTGGGTTTGACAAAAGGCCTGGGGGGGGGGGCGAGGTGTTAAAGAGATAAGAGTTCTTATTCCACAGAAAGGCACAAGCAGTGTGGTGGCTGAGGAAAATGGCTGAGGTCCAAGGCTATAGGCTTGGGGGCTCTGAGCAGAACACCATGAACAAAGTTAAGCATCTTTTCTGTGTCTATAGATACTAGCTGGTTCCCTGTGGAGTCCCTCAGCCCACAGGGAGAACATCCTGACCCCAAACAAAGGGAAGTGAGGTGCATCCTGTGCTATCTTCACTTGGCCACAGGGCTGGCAGGAGCCTCACACCTTCCATCAACTTCCAAGAGACAAAGGCTCTTCAGTATCCCAGATTCTGGCCACCAATAGGCATGTGCTGTGGTTTTGATGAACAAATGAGGAATGCTGGGCATTCTCTAGGAGGAGATAAATTAAGGAAAACCCAGGTTTGGAAGAAGAGGATGGAGTGGGGGGGATGGGGGACATGTTTCATATTCTAGCAGAAGGCAGAGACTTAATGATGCCCTTCCTGTTTCAGAAGGAGAAACTGAGGCACCGAGGCTTGGCATGTGTTTGAGATGAAGAGTCAGTCGCTGTGCCCCCAACCCAGATGGGCAGCACCACTGCTCAGCCAGCCGCTCTGGAAGATGTAAAGTGCTAGCCAGACACGGTGCATTATAAACACTTTAGAAATCGTATTTCACAGCTGCCTGCCTGGAGCTGGAAGAAGAATTTCTCCTCCGGCTCGCTGGCAGGAGAATTATCCTTGGAGCTAAGCATGGCAGCAATGATATGTGAGTGGGGCCAAGACCAAGTAGGCCAGGGTGGAGGAAGCATCGTCAGAGGTGGGTCCTGGGTGCCTGAGCAAGACAGCCAACTTCATCTTTTTTGCTTTGCCATCTGGCTAGTGATCAACTCTCAGAACGCAGAAAGGGCCTGAAATCTAGGCTCCCCCACCCTACTGAAGACACTTCCCTGAGTGCAGAGTCTGTGTCCTGGAAGGAGGAGGTAGAGATGGTAAGGCTGGTACAGCCTGGTGAGAGAAACAAGTACTTGGGGTCATGAGGGCCCAGGATCTGCCATTACCACTGCACGGCATGTAGAGAAAGATGTATAAGAGAAGAGGTGAGCCAGATGCGGAAGGAGTATCCTGGAAGGGCACGGGTAACCTCCAGACAAGCCCAGTAAATGTGCAGGGGGAGGTGATGATAGATATAGAGTGGCCGGGCCCATCTGGCTGGGAGGAAACAGGCATGAGCTACATCCTGTCCTCATGGAGAAACCCACAGTGATGGGTAGTAGGATAGGTAGTAAGGAACCCTGCCGGCAAAACCCAGTGCTTACTCATGCAGAGGCAACCAGAAGGCTTCAGCCTTGGATCAGAATTCACTGCCACTGCATTTAAGGCCCCAAGCTCAGGTCTTCTCTGAGAGTGCTAAGCTCCTTTCTGAGCTCCACTGGCATTGCAGGCAGCTTGTAATTAGGCACAGGGAGCAGATGAACCAATTTTCAATTAAAACCTTATCTACAGGGTGCACAGATAATAAAGGTGGGTATGTTTGATTCTTTCCTTAGCCAGCCTTCAATATTTGCAGTGCCTGGAAGGAGATGCAGGGAGGGTGCCTTCGCAGCCCTGGAAACATATAAATTCTGCTCATAATTACATGACTTTCAATACCACAAGAGGCCAATAAAGTGGTTTTTGAGGCACACAAATTACTGGCATGCTGGCCCTCCCCAGATGGTGCCTAGATGGTGGTCTAGGGAGGGTATGCTGCCCAAACCTCTGAGGTGAGGAACAGCTGTAACAAACACAGAGCTCTCTACTGCTTGCTGTTAGCATCTCTGTTAGACAAGCCTGACTCTCTGACAGAGCTACAAAAGCAATTCGAGGTATGTTTCTTCTATAGGGAAGTAGAAAGAACCTCGGGGGACCAAGGAGCTTCCAGCTGCCTTGGGTAATGACAGCAACTGTAGGGTTCTGGGGACTCGGCAAAGGTCCCTCCCTCCCCTTTGCTGGCTTGGTAGACTTTCTCGCTCCTACATTCTCCAGGTGAGCCTACCCAGGATAGATAACCAAGGTTTGTTTATTGTTTTTAGCTTTCCTGCCTTTTGAGGGTAGTAGAGTTAGAAACCCTCGGACCCAGGCGCAGTCAAGTGAAGGCTCAAACTCTCTGAGTTTCTGTGTCATCAGTGATGCAACAGGGATGTCAGAGAAACCCAGAAATGGGGCACAGAAAAGCCCACAAAAAGGAGTCTGAAGAAGCCAGTGAAATGGTCCAAGGTGCCTCTGTGCATACCTGTAAATCCTCACATCTCAAAAAGGGCTAACTGCCAAGGAGCATCTCTGTTGACCTCACAGGTCTATTTTAATGTCCCCAGCACAGTCTCTCTGCAGGGGTAGGTATCTGATAACAACCATTTGCTGAGAATTAATAAAGACAAAAGAATCCTAAGAGCAAGTCAGTGGGTGGATGTTAGTAAAGAGAGTGGGGAGAGAATGTCTGCTAGGGAATAGGGGTGCATCCCAGTGGTAAAGCGCTTGCCTATCATGCACATAACCCTGGATTCCATTCCCAGTACATGTCTAAAAAAACAACAAAAATGTCATTGGAATCAGAAGACCCTGATTGAACAACCACTCATCCAGGAAGTAGACAAGTGGTCCAGCCACACTGTCCAGCTCTTATTTCCTGCCCTGTAAAGTGCATGGGCTGGACGGATCTTGAAAATGATGGTCAACGCACATTAGAGGCATGGAGAGGTGCCTGAGGTGGAGAAGAGCTGTAACTAATACAGTATTAGCATGTTTCCCCACAGCTTGGCATGTGTTTACGATAAATTTGAGTAATAATGTAATAATAATGATGATGCTTGCATAAATATCCACAGGAGACTCAGTGGCGAGAAATCCTGTTTATAACTTCTGTAATTTGTCAAACTTAACCAGTCTTCTGGCTGGCCCTACCCTTGCCTTCATTTCAACCCAGCTGACCACCCTCTCAATCCTTCCTGGCTGACGATTCCAGAAGAAAAAAAGAGAGAGAGAGAGAGAGAGACATAAAAAGAAACCTACACTTAAATAGGTGTGTACTCTGCTCACCACTAGGGGTCAGCACTGTGATGATGGGAATGGATTAAGCATCCCCTCCAAGCCTCCAGGTATTAAGAACAATGACGCCCCAGTCAAACAATCAGCTCTGGTATATAGGGGAGAAATTATTGTTTTGTTTGGTTGCCAGTTGTTCCTGGGACAGCTTCCCTGTGTAGCCCAATCTGGCCTTAAATTCACAGTGATCCTCCTGCCTCAGCTTTCTGAGGGCCAGGACAACAGATACGTACCACCACACCCCCCCAAAAATTACTAATTTCAATGGTGATAAAAGAGGAAAGAATAAAGAGCTGGGTACAAGGGCACACACCTGTAATCCCATCACTCAGAAAGCAGAGGCGGGAGGTTAAGGCCAACCTTAGCTACTTAGAGTAGGAAGGCAGGGCTGGACAGACAGCTTAGCGGTTAAAGAGCGCTTACTGCTCTTTGTATAGGATCCGGGTTCCTTGCACCTCGGTAGCTCACAACTGTTTGTAACTCCAGCTTCAGAGGATCCAGTACCCACCTCTGACATCTATGGGCTCATGTACACATATAGCATACAGACTTAAACTCAAGCACACATAACATACGCATGTTTTCAAATAAATAAGTTTTGAGGCTAGTTTGGGCTACATAAGACCCAGTCTCGATGAAGATTATGATACAAAAAGTGAAGAGGATGAAACCTTAGCTAGCAGATGTAACATAGCATACCTTTTTGACAGAGGCACTGGGACAGCACATGTATTGGTGTTCAGAACAGCAAGGCATGGCTGCGGCACACAAAATTACAAGTAAACTTATTTAAAAAGTAAAAATGTGCCAGGCAGTGGTGGCACTTGTCTTTAGTCTTTGAGAGACAGCCTGGTCTACAGAGTTCCAGGACAGCCAGGGCTACACAGAGAAACCCCTGTTGAAAAACAAAACAAAGGGAAAAATGTATCATTACTGTGAGACTCTGTGTGTGTGTGTGTGTGTGTGTGTGTGTGTACATCATGAAGAGGCATGCATCCTATGGCATGCATGCGGATGTCAGAGGCCAACTTTGTGGAGTCAGTTCTTTCTATCTACCTGTATATGGGTATACGGGTTCTAGGAATTCCCCCTCCCTCCTTTATTCCCTCCCTCCCCGCTTTCAGTGTGTGTCTAGTACTGTTATGAGATGGAGACAAGAGTAAGTGTCACATCTCTCTCACTCTCAGGGATTTACAAGGAAATACGGACAATTACATATAAATACAGTATGGGTTTCTAGGTGAAAGGTCAAAGCATGAAAGGCTGGCAAAGAGGGGACATCGACCAGTCAAAGATTTGAAATGTGAGGGTGCTCACAAAAGCCCATGAAGGATTCCCAGGGAAGGTGTCCTCCAAGCAAACGCTTCCTGTAAGCAAATGGAAGGACATATGGTGAACTTGACACCAGCAAGTTCTAGTGAACTTAAGAGATGGGGCAAAGGAGATGGCGTCAATCGGATCACATGGACTCTCACATGCATGAGTTGGGACTTTCATCCCGGGGGGTAACAGAGATAATCTAGTATAAATTGGGGGAAGAGTAGGCAGCACAGAGAAGCCACATTGCATCTGGAGGGAAACTAAGAGAATAAGACATTAGATACAAAGAAATGATAGAAACATGAAATATGTTAATCAGCAGGGTGTATGGAGGGGTGTGGAATCTGAGGAGAGGGCCAGTCCTTTACAGTTTGTCTGCAGACAGCAGATGAAGATGTTTACAAAATTCCTGGTGTGGTGGAGGGCAGGTAGAGGTCAATGATGTGTGGTGGCCTAGTGGCCACCTGAGGACTTCATCCTGACGGGAAGAGCAGAGGTTTTATTATGGTGTTCCTGTACCTTTCCCAGGAAAAGAGTAAGCAAGGGAAGATAAGTGAGGAAAAGGGAGAGAGTGGGGGAAGAAAGGAACATAGCTCTTCACCTCATTCCTCCCCAGATCAGAGTTCAGAGTAGGAACAGCCACCATAGCTGGTATGGCTCTGGTTGTGCCCCAGTTATTGGCAATGCTGAGTTATAAGGATTTAAGGGGGATTTTATGCATAGCAATGAAATGGCCACTGTTTCTATTTTATTAATGTCCACTTCATAATCTATAGATATTTGCTATGTGACCTTGGACCATTCAAAATAAGAGCTCACTGTCTATTTTCATAGATGATGAGAGCTGCAGGTGGGAGCAAGGAATCAGAATTGTCATGTTGCCCCTCGCTTCAGCTCAGATGAAAGGAAGGAGGGGAAGCTACCATAAACTGTGGGTGTAGGTGTGGGTATCGTGGGTGCCGTGGGAGTAAGCGTGGGTGCCGTGGGTGTAAGTGTGGGTGCTATGGGTGTTAAGTGTGGGTACAATGGGTGTAAGCATGGGTGCTGTGGATGTAATTAAGCATGGGTGTAAGTGTGGGTGCCATGGGTGTAAGCGTGGGTGCAAGGACAGCACTGGAGACTCGAGAACAGCCTCCTATGAAAGCTTGCCTGTATCACCTCTGTGATCTTCAGTCAATGACCCAGATAGTTGGGTTGGATCAGACAACCTTAAGGCACGAGGAGGGGAGCCTTCATGTGGAGATACAAGGAACCAGAGATGTCCCTTCTCCACAGTCAGGTCTGTGTTGGAGCTACTTCCCTGTGAAAGGGTATTTGGAGGGTGCCCACAAGAGGATCATGCATTCAGTCACCTTCTGCTACTCCTTGAGTTCAAGGCCAGCCTGGGCTTCATGAGACTTAACATCTGACAATATTCTCCAAGGTTGTGAGATTTCACATTAGATGAAACCCACTGATCTAGTCTGACCCTTTACTGTACAAAAATAAAATCAGGGGTCAAAAGAGGGGACATTAATCTCCTGAAGTCTCAAGTCATAAAACCAGTTAACAGCAGAACCAGAAATGAAGTGTGAGCAGGTTCCCATGGAATCCTGCTTGTGTCATCTCCATGCCAACTACATCCTGCATCCTTTCCCTGTAAAGCACCTCATGAAGCAAATGATGCAGATGCCTGGCACCACAGGTTCGTCTCTCTCACCTTCCCCTGCCTCCCCTGATGCTGACTTTGGCCTTAAACCTGAAGAAGTGCCAAGTCCTTGCTCCTCAGCCAGAGATTCTCAGAAAGTGTTTCCATCACTTCGCCAATAAGAGTTATGGCACTGCTTTGATGACCACGCCTCATTTACCAAGGGCCATGACTTCTGTGATGTGAGATTCTCAGGTTCATTTCCTTAATCTTTCTGTCTAGAGACCCTGTTACCTCTTCACACTCATTTAAACTGGAGACTCCTCCAAGACTACCTCATAACACATATCATGGGTACCCCTCCCAAGTAGGTTCAAATCCTAACCCTTCATCTCTATCCTCACCAAAATAGATAAAATCTGTCCCACTGTTTCCCAAGATTGCTCAATACCTTCCTAATGGTTCCCGACCCCCAGCTTGCTCCTCTTAAGTCCATTCTTCATGCAGCTGTCCGAATAATCTTTCTAAAGCACAGGCCCAGTAAAAAAATCCTTCAGTGGCTCTCTGCTAAATTCAGATGAAGTGCAAATTAGGTTAGGCCTACCCAAAGCTATTAATATTTACCTCTTCTACACTTTCTAGTGCCCACTTATTCACTTTTGGGGAATCTCAACTTGTCAGGGTCCTGCCCGTGCCAGCAGCATCCTACTCCAGCATCAACCCTTAGGAACCTCCCTGCCCTATCTCTTGCTCATTTCTACTTATCTTTCCAGATGAAGTTCTGGCTTGGTGCCTGGGAGCCTTTCTAACACTCAGCCTGGGCCAAGGCCACTGCGGAGTTCCTAGGGATCATGTGTACCTCATTACTCTGCAAAACCTTGGTGTGCTCTCAGAGGACAGGTAGCAGTGATTCGCCTTTGTACATAGCCATGACATCTAGGTCTTAGTAGACATTCCCAAATGACATTTATAGAATTGAGCTGAACCTCATAGCTCCCTCCCCTTCTCCCAGCATCTTACACATACCTTATTCACTATGATTTCTTGCTTGCTAGTCCAAGTCTTCTTCCTAAACACAACCCAAATACCTCCTCTCCTGGACACCATCTCCAACAAGCCCACCCATCTGCTCCTCTTGGAATCCCTGAGCGCAACTGTGTTCTGCCCTCTTAATGTGTCAACCTTGTCTTTCTCTAGTCTCTGAGAAGTGAGACTGATCCCATTAAACTGTTCTGCTTATGAGTCCTCCAACATAAACCACTTCATATTCGTGGTTAGCAGTATACCACCACTTCCCGTTCTTGGAATTACCCTTCTACCTGAGAGCAAGGACATTGTTTCACTCTTACAGCAGTACCAGAATGGAAGAGATTCACTGCAACAGGATTAATCTGTGGCTGTTCAGAGACCTCCTTTGAGTTGCCAAAGTGGACATTTTGTTATTTCTGCAGGTACACAAAGATGCACATTTTCTTTCCCGTTGTGTCCATTTCACGCCATCTCCCATGTCCCTCTTGGATGTCCTGTGATCCCATAGCTATGAATTCAAACAAGGGAGGGCATGGTTTATGTTGTCCCCCATGGGTTCAGCAGATTGAAGCTCACAACTGTCAGGCTGAACAGGAAGAAGCTTTCCTGCCTTAACTCTCCTTTCCCACCCTGAGAAAGGCAGCAGAGTGTGGCGCTCAAGTGTGTCCATGCAGCAGTCTGCTGGGCCGGTCAACCGAGGGTGACACTCATGCTTTGTAGAATTTAGAGAATACCACTTTCAAGTAAAAAGTGTAACTAGAACCAGGCTTCCTGCTTTCTGCTTCCTTTACCCCTCCTATTTACAGCATTCTAAGAACCAGCCCCCTCCATGCCATTTAAACTAGACATGTCTCACAACACATCTGAGGATCACAAGGACAACGGGACCAAGAATTATGGAGACTGTCACATTCAGGCAACCTGAGTACCAGAGACCTTCTTAAAATAAGAAAACATGAAACATGTTCAGGAGAAAGGAAAGGATTCAGGTGCAGGAACCGCACAAAAGATATCCCAGGTAGAGGCCAGAAAACAGTCTCAATAGGAATGAGTGTAGGGGAACGAAGCTGGGAGACAGAGCAAGAGATGTTTCACTTGGGCCACCCACCTAAAAGGCTTTGACAGGGCTGGAATGAGAACTGGAAATGCTCTGCAAGGGATAATATACCACTACCTACAGCTACCAGACTTCATTTTTATGAAGGCTGGACCTACATAGCCTAACCATCCAGAAAACTCACCAGACTTGACCGAAATGGACCTCCATTATCAGACAGCGGGATATCCTTAGCCAGGAGTTATGCCAATGGTCTTTGGGCCATATGACCCCCAAATCCTCACTCCCAGCCCAGCCAGGTCAGCCTCTCCAGCCCACACTACACTATGTATCTGAATTCCTTTCTACTATCTATGCCTTTAGCAGAGCTCTGCCTTGGTGCCTTGGCCAGTGCCAACTTCACAGTAGGTGCAGATTCACCAAACGAACCAATAATACACACACGGAGTTCTAATTCAGCCTGCACTGTGATCCTTTTTGCAGCCTCGAAGCGTCAATCCTAGGTTTTCCTCTGGGGTCACATAAAATGAATCTAATTCTCCTCCACATTAATAGCCCTTTAAGCATGAGAGGAGACTTATGACACCCCCCCCCCCCCGAGTCTCCTTTACTTCTGACCAAATATCCTTCATTTCTAAGGCTGCTGCAGTTCCCACAGGCATCTTGCTGTAAACACGCTATGTGTTCTCCTCTCCCGATCCCAGACAGCCACTGCTGAAGCCCTAACCTCTGTTCTCATAGCAAAAGCACTCTGGCAGCATTGGGCACAGAATCCTACCATCCCTCACAAAACCATCTCAATAATCCCTGGGGATACCACACCAGCCTCACCTTAGCCCTCCTCCTGCTGGGGGTAGGTATTTATTTACCTATTTTTCCATGCTTAGACCTGGACTCGGGGCTTTGCACAGGCCAGGCATGTACGTATTCTGCTGTTGAGCTTACACCTAGTCCTTAGTCATCTTGCCTCCTGGGTCACAGTTGAACTTTCTGTTTGAAAGCAAAGGTCTTTCCTCACTGGTCCTACAAGACTCTCATACATGATTTTTCTACAACCCCCTACCCTCTGATGTTTCTTCTTCATTTTTTAAAAAAAATATAATTATATCATTTCTGCTTCTTTTTTTTTCCCTTCAAGCTCTCTCATATACCTCTTGCTGCTCATTTTCAAATTCGTACCCTCCCCCGCTGATTGCTGGTGTGTGTATATAACATATATTCCTAAATACAACCTATTTGGTATGTGTAATATTACTTATATGCTTTAGGACTGATATTTCATACGAGGTAAACAACTCTTCCCTGGAGAAGACTATTTCTCCCCCAACTCAGCATCCTTTAGTTAGTTGCCTGTAGTTCTTTGGTGAGGCCTCCTGGGGCTTTCCTCTGTTCACATTAGCATGCCAATTGTCCTTGTTCAGCAGTGTTGGTGAGAAACGTGGGTGTAGCTTCTGACATTCCTAGGAAGCACAATCTCATAGCAAAACTCCCTGTTCCTCTGGCTCTTAAACCACTCACTCCCTCTACCACAACCATCTCCGAGCCTTTGATTCTGAGGTTGTACTGTATGTGTATCTTTCGGATCTGGTCCCCACAACTTGTCATTTTGATTAGTTCCAATTTTCTGTAATGGTCTCTGTTGGTCACAAAGCGTTTCCTTGATAAGGAGTGAGGATTACACTTACCTGTGTGTTTCCAGGGTTTTGCTTTGAGCCTGTCTTCTCTTTTGGCTGAGCTCATCTGATCACATGGTCTATGAGTACATTTGTACGTATTTGTGTACATATGAGTGCATTACGGATGGAAGCCAGAGGTTAACACTGGATATCTTTCTCTCTTCTCTACCTTATTTTTTAGACAGCCTTTCACTGAACCTTCGACTTAACATAGACTACCTGGCCAACAAAAGCAAAGGACCCTCCTGTCTTTATCTCCCCAGTGTTAGGATTACAGGTTTGCACTACCACACTTGGCTTTTTACAGGGGTACTAAGGATCTGAACTCAGCCATCATATTTGTGTGGCAAGCATTTTACTGACTGAGGCTCTCCCAGCCTTTAGTTACATGGCTTTAAACACTACTTCTTCGGATGTCCTATCTCTTCTCAGAACACTCCCTCAAGACCCAGACGCATCTATCAGACGGCCTATTTAACATTTTGAATATCTAATTAGCATCTCACACTTAACTAAGCGCTTGGTCTAGAGTAGTAGAGTATGTGCTCAGCACACAAGGGCCTTGGATTTCATTCCCAGTACCGTCCTGCTGTTCACCCTGGATTCCTACTATTAATCCATAACAATTTCACTCTTCCAGAACTTAAGGCAAAACACGTCACCTGAACTCAAACCACCAGTCAACATTGCTAGTTCTACGTTCAAAGTAACCCTGGTGCTCACCACCATTTTGTGTCTGGAAAATGGTGAGTACCCACTCCTTCCTAGGTCTACCTTCTTTGTGTAGCCCTGGCTGTCCTGAAACTCATTTTGTAGACCAGGCTGCCCTGGAACTCACAGAGATCCTCCTGCCTCTGCCTCCCAAGTGATTAAAGGTGTGTGCCACCACTGCCCAGCCCTAGGTCTATTCTTAACATAGCAGCCATAGTAATTTTGTTCAAACAGAAATTCTAACTTATCGCCTGTGCCCACCTGTTCCCTCCACCAACCCACAGATGGCTTCTGATATTGTTTGGAAGTCCTGTCCTGGATCATGAGCCTGACAGTCTGGAAACCTGATATTACAGATGGCACTCCAGAGGTAGTCCAGAGTAAGCCTACTACAGGTGGAGGCAGAGGGAGATAGGTCTCTGTGAGCTTGAGGCCAGCCTGGTCTACAGAGCTAGTTCTAGGTCAGTCAAGGCTACACAAAGAAAACTCTGTCTCAAACTACACACACACACACACACACACACACACACACACAGAGAGAGAGAGAGAGAGAGAGAGAGAGAGAGAGAGAGAGAGAGAGAGAGAGAGTAAAACAAAACAAAATCCAAAAAACCAAAAAAACAGAAAGAATGTTAGTACCCAGCAGGAATGGAAGCTTTCTCTAGATGTGAACTCCCACTGCAGTGCACAGGCAGGACCAGCCCCTCCCCAGGAGCATGTCACAAGGCGTTCAATCTTGGTCTGGAGGTAACAGAGGTAGGCTTACCTTCTGCTCTGCCACTCCTAAGTAGCTGCCTTCACACTGTGCCTCGCTTTATGGAATGTAAGCATTGCAGAGGCTGCTTGTTTGCACACAGGAGGGACCACGTTCATACTGCTCACTTTCTCTTATATGGATGTAGCATCACCTCTGTTCTCCAGTTCAAATTTTCTGAATGAATGTTTTATGTAGTTGTCTTGGTGAATCCTAATATCTACTGTGAAAATTCCTGTCATCGATGCCATTATACTGATGGGAATGTAGAGGTGAGAAGAAAGTCAAGAATTCATGTTTCACAAAGCTATTGTGAGACAGGAAAGACAGGAGGGTCTTCCTGCCATGGAGAACAAGCAGACGGATTGCCTCAAACCTTCACTGCTACCACTACGTACAAATAAGGTTAATTCTTCTGCGCTTTGGTATTTTTTCATCTATAAAATATGGCTGCAAAGACGGGATGAACCAAAGTATATGAAGTGCTTAGCCTTTGTCCATGTTATGCAGATGAAGCTATTAGTAATAATTATGATTATAAACTGACATGAAATTTCACTATGCCTTTCATCATCAACACCATGGTTCTCAGATCACATTAAGCTAGCAAACAGTTATGCCTTCCCCTGGTGGAATGGAGCACATGGTACACCCAAAGGAACAGCCACCACTCACCCTGGTATGAGTCCCCTTAGACATCCGTGGCTGATCCAAAAGGGAGCGGGAGGCTCAGCCTATGCTGCTGTTCTTCAGATCCCTACTAATACTAAACCCACCACACACCCCGGGCCTCTCCACGGGCCACATTTTCTGCTCTGCTCCTCTTTCTCCCCTGAGCAGTGACCCAGGATGGCTCTCAGGGAAGGTGGTAGAGAGAGAAAAGGTCTCCAAGCTGCCCCAGGCCTCCCTAAGCCACAGCATTCCCAGACACAGAGCCCTTTATCTCTGAAAGGGGGCAGCCAGGCAGAAAGACAAAGGCCATATCTGATTCCAACAGGGTGAAGACCACAAGCCGGGGTTGGGAAGCTTGCAGAAGGGGCCAAGAAAGGGGTGAGCTGGAGGAGAAAGGGGGGGAGGGGCTGGTATCAGCATCCTTATATTCTTCTGTCTCCATGAGGAGGCTATGAGAGATCTCACATTTCCACAAAACTTTTTACACACTCTCTTTCCCCAGATATTCCCGTGTGGCTCTCATGGCCCAGTTATATACATATACAGCTTCTTAATTTTCCTCTCCCATCCGGAAGACAGGCAGTCCTTTACAGGCAGAAGATAAGAGTAACCCAGAGGGGCAAAGGCCAAAGCAGGCTGCCTACATATGTGCCATTTCCTGATCTACAGAGCAGAAAACCTTCCAGTGATGAAGACTTTAGTGCATGAGGCACACAGATAGCCGGGCTCTTAGTAGGGACTCAGTGAACAAGTATGGTAGTAGGGATTATCAAGTGGCTCCAATCCCATAATCTCACCCACCTGTTACCTCTCCTAGATGACATGAGGAAGCGGAAACCATAAGTAACAGTGAAATGATGAGAAAGCTTGTCGGCCCAGGTAAAAGACTGAACATCCTACCTGCCTTCTGAGGAGACAGGTAAGAGAAGGATACAGAGCTCATCCTTACCCCATTGCCTGGACCCTCTTACCTACAGGCCATTTGGCAACCATCGTGGGTTGCTACCTAACCCATCTGGAGTCATTTTCCCCAGGGGAAGAGCCACCGGCCACTGTCATGAGGTCTGGACTACCCTCTGCTCTCAGGCTGTGAGATGCCCCCGCTCCAGGCTTCCTTTACCCTTTAGGCTCGTGCGGGGACACTCCCATTCCAGTAACCTTGGCTCATGTGTGTCTTCTTCTAATGAACACAAGCTGGAGCCATGACCCCACAGCCTCTGAAAGCCCTGGTTCTCTTTCCCCTTCCCCTCACTTCTTACCCTTGTAAGGGGGTTTCCTTGCTGTACTTCTCTCAGCCCATTTCCTGGCTGTCCCTGCTGCTGGATGCAGAGCGAGAGTTTTTATTCTACTCTATTCCTGAAGGCTGAACCCCAAAACTGGCTTATGGAAGGGCCTCAGTAAAATGTGGTTAAGGGAGCAGAAGAGTAAGTGAACAAATGAGCAAAATTTGAGAATGACATCACCCCCCCCCCCCCAGACCCGGGCAAGAGAAGAGGACTGTCCAGAGGGAAAACAGACAGACTGGAGGGATTGAGTCCCGTGCTCCCAGCAGGAGAGCCTCCTGTGCATTAACTGCTGCCTTTCTTGGAGCTCTGCTTTTAAGTACATGAACAGCCGTGACGAGATGGCATGGTTGCCAAAAAAACAGAAACCAAACACATCAAAACAAACCAAAAAAACCCCATAACAACGGTACCCATAAGTGACAAAGACAGTTCTCTCTCAAGAGCAAGCCAGACTCATTCCCTGCCTCTGGGACCTCCCTCAGAGCTCAGTACACATGTAGCAACCTCTAGGCCATTTGGAAAGAATACCCTGAAAGAAGCAATTCATATCTCACAGGGCCACAGTTTTTTATATCTTAGGCATATTTACACATTGAGTGTGGAGAAGGCCAGAAGTGTTAAGCCATAGGGGCTCCTCCAGGAAGTAGCCTCAGGGATCATGGGAGATCTGGGGAGCAGCCCAGCTTGAAGAGTAGATCCAGCAGATGAACAGTATAAACGGAGCACACTGCCGCTCAGAAACCCACTCGTCCTAGGACCCTATATCCCTGCCCCTTGCTGGGCCCCACATGCCACCTCATCTCACCTGGCCCTTACCACTATCATGCCTTCTGACCCCAGTCAACGCTACTGTTTCAGCCACTGGCCTAGTAAGGAGAATGGGGAGGGGGGTAGTGAAGAGCAAATAGCACAAGATGTGCACCCAGAAATGTTACCACTTGTAATTTGATACAGAAAACTAAGTGAGAACAACACTGTAGGGTCAGTGAAGGTAAAAGGATTTCCAAGCGTTTCCATTTTACACTCCCACAGACAGACAGTTCCAAGGCAATCTAGATCCGGGCATTGTCAGCAAAGCCTTGCATTTATAATGCAAGACCAGGCCTGAGCTTGGGAGGGGAGATGGTGTTTCAGCATTAGAAGGGATGGTGGAGGTCACCTAGTCCACTCTCCCTATGCAACCAGGAGTCCCGATCCAGCTTGTCCATCATGTGGCCTGCTGGCTCCTCCTGAACCAAGCTGCAGGGCTTCCTCCCTCATGATGTAACACTTTCTCTTTGCTGACAGCTGTTATCAAAAAGCAATTCGTTATGGTCAGTGGGATACCGTCTCTCTGCTTATCTTAGACTACAGACTATTCATGAAGGGCCTACTATGTGTTGTCGTTCTAGATTCTGAATTGGTAAACAAATTAAAAGTTCTACCTAGTACTCATAGCTAAGAGCCCATCTACTTAATATTCCTTCCACATGACCTAGGATTTTCCAGCCCAGACCTAGGCAGATAGATGGCAAGTCTGAGAAGAGCTTCCTGAGAAAGCTGGTGGGCACAGGCTACACCCTAATTCAGCTAGAGCCACCACCAGTGGCTGGCATGGCAGTCCTGCTCTGGATCTAGCTGACAAAGTAGAATTGACTTCTGCGGAAGAGCATTCAAGTGGCAGAGGTCAACTGTAAGGCACTTGGGCTCTTCTCTGGCCCTAGGAAGAGCTCTGGGGACAGAGACCTGGCACCTAGAACACTAGAGCCAGCAGCTACGAGAACCCCAAAATGAAGCTATGTGAGGGGCAGTACTGTGTGTTCCGCCAGCGAGGGATGCTTTCCTCCCTGGAAGAGAGTGACATGCAGAATTTAAAAGGAGTTCATCAAGACATGATGGCCGACAATAGTGAAACCGTGGTTACTCGTTGTGTAAATGTACACCAGGCATTCTGCTAACCATTTCACAAAAATAAACTCATACCACGCTTATAGTGGAGAAGGCAAGGTGGGTATTCCCTTTTACAAATGGAGGGCCCTGGCTGGGCATGACGACTCATGCTTGTAATCCCACCACATAAGAAGACTGCTATGAGTCTGAGGCTAGCCCAATGCTAGCAGCTGCTCTCAGAGTCATTACATAGAGCAGACAGGCCCCATGGCCAAGAGATACAGGGGGCCTCTAAGGGCAAAGCTAAATCAGACCCTAGTAGAGGTCCCTCTGTAGTTTAAGGCAGATCTACCAAGTGCCTCAGCCAGATAAAAGCCACAAAGCCCACAGGCTGGATACACTCACTCCCATACGGTGCCCTTTTTGGTCTTTCCTACAAAGTCTTCTTCAGATGGCCTGTTTTCTACCCCAAATCATCTCCTCTTTCCCCTTTGAGGCCAGGGAACAGGAAAGCTCCCAGCTATTGGAAGGCCTCCCTCATCTGCCAGCCCATCTTCTTGTTCTGAAACACAGACACTCTCGCCTAGGTTGACCAAGGTTGTGCCAGTCTCTGTCCCCAGGACTCTAAAGTGTCCATCAAGGCCTTCGCCTTAGGGAATGTGCTTTATCCTAGACAACTCACATCATCCGAAACCCCCTGTGCACTCCCATCCACGGAATCTGTTATTTTCCTTCTCACAGATCCCGTCTGTCTAGAGGGCTCTAGGAGCCCACCCTGACTGTCCTCACTCACCTATCCCTTCACCATCCATAAATACAGGACACCCAGCACAGCGCTTGCTGTTAGCTGAGCGTCAAGCATGCCTCTTGTACCAGACTGTAAAGAAGCTTTATATTCCTCATCGCAGAGTAGCTCCGTAAACCTCTTAAACTGTCTACTCTCTGATCTGTAGTACCCATCCAAACAAGCTGCACTAGGAAATATGTCTAGAACAATGAATGAACGAATGAGCAGTTTGAAATTTCTCACTCGGATTCTATGCTCCGAGGGGTTCCATTTGCAGTGTAATGTATTTAATTCTTATTCTTTGATTTGTAAAGTCAAGACTCAAGGTTCCTTCCTGAAAAAACAAACAAGCTATTAGGATCCTTGGGGTCCCTAGGATCCCTTGATCTGACTGTTGCTTTAGGGAAGTATCTCTCTCAGAGCCTTGGCTGTTTGTATCTGTCAGGATTTGAGGGCTAACTGAAAACTTAGTGCCCCTGTGTACCCCTTGGCTCTGTGTGGCAGGCATCTCTATAGGATGCTTTAGCTTTCCAAATGATCTTTAAGGGACAAAAGCACATCCCAGCAATTACTGTGATATGAATAAAAGCTACACAGTAGTACAAGCCTGTAATCCCAGCATTTTAGAGGCTTAGACAAGAAGATAACCTCAAGTTCAAGGCCAGCCTAGGATTCACAGTGAGTTCTGGGATAAAATGGGCTACAGAGTGAAACCGTCTCAAAAATAAAACACAAACCAATGAATAAAACAAGACACTCAAACATCCAATTAGTGGTCTCCATTTAGCAGTGACATGGTCTATCTAGCTCCTTCATTATGAATATTATCTGAAAGCCTAAGAGATCATAGAAAAAAAAAAGAGTCAGAGCCAGAGTCCCAGGTTTGAGATTTATATAGACCCTCATTTCTCTAGACCTTATAGCTCATCCAGAAAATAGGGTCAATAATTCCTACTTAACAGACCTCTGCGTGAATTAAGGTAAACAGCTCATCAGCAAATTTACCAGGGCCTGTTACAGAGAGCAGAGTAGGAACTCATGACTTCATTCTCTTCCCCTTGAATTCTCTTTCATCCTACCAACCCATGCCCCTACCTTCAGTTTCCACTGAAGGGCAGGTTCTTATTCATTCCCAGCCCCGTCCCTCCACTGGTAGAGGGAAAATGCCGTGGCAGGACTGTCTGAAAGCTCTGTTGTGACGCTGTGTGTTCAAGTGTGACCACCACAGCACACATAATCTGGACCTCCCTCTCGCTGAAGCATAGTGCCTCAGGCTAACTCCAAGGAGGCTGTGCTCACCAGGTTCCTTCCAGAAGAAAAGCAGAAACTGATAAATGCTAAGTAATTGACCCATTAGGAGGATGCTTAAGAGTGCCCTAGATGGAGACAATCGCAGGCTGCTGCTAAATGTTCCTGCTTCAGTTCTAAGGGTCTAGGACCAGATAAAACCCAGGAAGTAAAGGAAAGGTAAAAGCAAAAGCAATCTTTCAAAAAGGTAGAAATAGATAAATAAAAGCACACACATAAACACTACACACACAAGCAAATGCACACATGCTCATCCAGGCACTTAGCATTCTTCGTGTTTTAGAAGTTTAGAATTGGGTCATAGGCATTGCCTCAAGCGGAAACGCTGCTCTTCCGTGTCTCGGTCTCTACCTAGCCCCTTTACTTTCCAGTGTGATCTGACAGGAACGGAATGTGTAGCAGCATGTGTGGATTTTTTTTTTTTTTTTACATTGCTATAACATTTTGTTATAAAACAGGAATTTTGGAGGTTCCAGTCATTGGTTGGTTGGCCCTGTTGCTTTTGGGCTTATGTTGAGGCGGTCTGTCCTAGCAGGAGTACGTAACGGAGGGGATTGCTCATGCCATGGGAGATAGGGAGCAAATGCAGTACCTAGAATCCCAGCGTCCCCACTCAGAAACCCAACATTCTTCCAGTATCCCGTCTCCTAAAGGTGACACTATTTTCTCTATAGTCTTACAAACTTTCAAGACATGGGCCATTTCGGATTCAAACTTTTGGGAGGAATGGGATGAGGATTAGCTTATGGTCTCTGACCAGCGGTGAGAACTCGGGGAATTCATTGAGCATCTGTGAGCTTCAGCTGCCTAGGGTTGAGATTTCATGGCTCAAAATGAAATGGATTTGGAAGTGATTTGTGAGTGCTTAGCTGTTCATCAATATGAGCAATTATTATTTCTTGCTATTTCTGTTCGTTTGGTATTGAATAATAGGAGGTCTTTGTGGATGGCATACACCATAGGCGGGTAAAGCAGACATGTCTGTGGGTTTGGGCCTATCCAGATATGCTAGAAACCTATACATTGTTGATGAGCATGACGGTAGAATGGAAAGTGTGAAAAGTCTGTCTGTAGTAAACTGAGGCAGCTAAAATTAAAAAGACAAAAAAACGACACAGCCTAGACATCAGCTCAGTAGTACAACACGTGGCTCGTATGCCCGAAGCCCTGGCTTCACTCTCCTGTACTAAAAAGACCAAAACAAACATAAAGGAATGGAGAAAATTTTCATCTGTCTCTGAGCAGGAACTTACTGGTGTGTAGTGAACAGCTGATGAGGAAAAAGACTGTAGTTGTAGACTCAGGAGAAGGACTGGACAATGTCCTGATGGGCTGGTAGTAAGGCAGAGCCACAGAAATGAGCTTCTAGGACAGGAAGCAGAGGCACAACAGAGAACAACACCCAAGCGCTGCCTCCTGGCCCAGAACTGCATGCCGCCTCTTCAGAGAGATGGCTCCGTGGCTAAGAGTACTACTCGCTACTCTTGCAGGGGACCACAATTCAGTTCCTAGCGCTCAGAGAGTTGGCTTCAGCTCCAAGGGATCCAACACTGTCCATCCAGCATCCTCTAAAACCTGCAGCCACATGTGCACATACTCACACATAATTTCTGTGTGAGCAAGGAAAATATAAAATCTTTACATAAGTAGATAAAGTAAATCTTTACCAAGAATGAAAGAAGTATTGCTTAATGCATTCCTTCAAACTCTTCTCTGAGCCAGATGGATAGGACGCACACATATCCTTTACCGGGCACAATCCTGTGGCTCAAATCATCACTGTTCCTCTGCGTCTCTGGCCCCTAACTGCCCCCCCCCCCCCTTATCAGAGCAACAGAATCCTAGTTCCAATTTCTCAACAGTCCCCAAAAGAGCTATTATCTCAATTACATACCAGATATCTAACACTTAATTTTTGTCCTGTCTTATGTTCATGTGTTTTGCATATGTGTGTGTATGGTATATGTTGTATGCGGCATGTGTGGAATTCACATGCACTAAATGTGAACATGTGTGTGAGGTGTTTACAATGAGTTTTTACAATGAGTGTGTTGGGGAATCTTGCATATGTAGCGGAGATGGGCCATGAACAATCTTCCTGCCTCAGCCGATCGATAAGATTACATACAGGTCTTTGCCAACACACCTGGCACATTTGTATGTTTATAAGGGCTTTTCAACTTGGATTTTTAATTTCTCACATTATTTACTTATTTGTGCATTGCTCATGCGTGCAAACACCTGCCATAGGGCACACACGTGAACAGAAGGAATTTTTAGGAGTTGATTCCTCCTCCACCATGTGGGGGAGTTCTAGGGAGGAAACTCAGGCATTCAGGCTTGGTAATAAGTACCTTGACCTCCTGAGCCATCACACTGGATGTCCTCAAAAGACAAGAACACAATCTTTCTCTCCATGCGTTTGCATTCAAAGCACAAGGGATGATCAGTATTACAAGCTCACAAAGATTCCAGAGTTGCCTTACTGGTGACTCATTGTACAGGTCCCTCCCCAAGACACACTTGCAAGATATGCACCATCTTCTTATGAGAAAGCTAGTGACCCACAAGGAAAGGTGATGGTGCCGTTGCGTCTGGGGTCTTCTGATTGACACATCAACCCCGAGCCCAGTAAGGTGCCCAGAAGTACCACTGGTTAACCCAGGCCAACTGCAGTTATAGAAACTGAATCTGAATTCTCAAATACTCAGAAACACGTGTGTGCGTGTGTGTGTGTGTGTGTGTGTGTGTGTGTGTGTGTGTGTGTGTGTATGTGTATGAGTGTATATATGTGAGTGTGTGCGAGTGTCTGTGTGTATGAGTGTGTGTGGGAGTGTGTATGTTTATGTGTCTGTGAGTGTGTGTATGAGTATATATATATATATGGATATGTGTGTGTGAGAGTGTGAGAAAGAATGTGTGTTTGTGCCTGTGTGTGTGTGTCAGTGTGTGTGGTGGAAAGGAGAAAAGAATAACGGGAAGGAAGCAAGAAAGCAAAGAACGTGCATGAAGAAAGGTATCTGCCTGAAAAGGTGCTGGAAACAGAGGGAAGCTTCATTCTTCTCATTCTGCATTAAGACAGCCCACCACCTGTTCCCCATTACAGCCTTCAATTCCCTCCTCATTCAGGGGACCTGAAGCACAGAGCCGGCTTGCTGATTGATTTAAGTTTAATTCATTTGTGTAATATCCCTGTTCAGAGCAACGTCTAATTAACACTTTTGTTGGGGGGGAATGAAACCTCCCATATTCATTAATGAAGGGGTGAGGGAAGAGAAGCTTTCCCAGGCTACAACCTCAAGTCTACAGGGCTGTGTGCTGCCTCTGTCGTAGAGATGTCTTAATGACACATGTCTTCATAATGGGATCACTGCTCCCTTTGCACTGGAGAAGCAAATGGGGCTGATGTCAGCTAGGGGAATGGAGAGACAACTGCATTCCTACCCATGGCTGGGGACCTTGACCGTGGGTGTCTAATCTAGGAAAGGGGTACATAACTACCAAGGCACTCTCTAAGCTTCAGGATAGAATTTCAAGAATAAATCCACTTTTTCCTGGATTCCTCAGCCTTCCCAGGCTTCAACGAGAGAAATAATATAGCTTTTTGTTTGTTTGGTTGTGTTTTTAACGACTGCACAATTTGAAACAGGACACTTTATAAATGTTAGCTCACAAGTCCCTGGGAGCAAAGGACACCAGCATTGTCTAATAGGCAAAAATCAGAGAAATTGAGGAACTCACCCAAAGTCACAGAGATAAGATAAACCACGGCTAAGTGTGGAGCCCACATCTTCTGACTCAGAAACTTGGGCTTCTCAGGGAGCAGGCTTGATTGGCAGCTCATTAGATATGCGCTATTGCTCTCCAGAGGCATTCCTAAAGCCCTGCTGGGATGAATGCAAAGAAGGTGTTAAGGTGTGAACTTCAGCTTTCCAGCGACAGAGGACTCATCTAAAATCATCATAAAATCATCTATGTAAGTGGCAAGGGCTAGAAGAATGGCCCGGAGGTTAGAGTACATACTGCTTTTACAGAGGACCTGTGTTCAGTTTCCAGGACCCATGTCAGACAACTCACAACTGCCTAGAACTCCAGCCCCAGGGAATCTGACACCTTCTTTTGACCTTTACAGGCACCTGTACTCACATGATATACCTACACAGAGGCACCCACAAGTACACATGGCTTTTAAAAAATACATCTTAAGATGTTACAAAATTATAACTTTAAATGATATTAATTTTAAAATCATAGTAAGAGTTTAAGTTGAAGGTGTTGGATGGTCCATGAGTCTATGGCCTCATTTTAAGATTCAGCAACGTGCGGGTTCATCTTTCATCATGCTACTGTGGGTTCTAATCTCAAGGTTCATCTGAGTGACCTCTGGTGACCTACATACCCTGCTCAGACGTCTATTTTATGCCTGAAAAAGAAGAATCATAAGCTATGCTTTGCTCAGCACACGAGTATTTGTTGAAGTCCGGTATGCATAAAGGGTGAGACGCACGGGTCGAAAGAGGAGATTGACAAATAACTGTTTTCACAGCTCACCATTCTACATTTTAAAATCTTTTGTACTCATGTGCATTAACTCCTGAAGATATAAATTAAAATTTCATAAGAATACTTTAACCCTCGGGTTACACATTTTACACATATAATCTCACTGAATTTTCTGGGCTGTCCTGCGTGGTGGAGATAATTTTCCCAGTTGCATTCGAGGCAAGGGAGGCTCAGCAAACTCAGATAAGTCAGCCAGTGTAAGATATGTGACTAAATATTCGATGGTCTAGGATTAAAATTCTTATCTTTCTGATTTCAGAGCTGCACTTTCATACTTCTCTACATTAATTATAGATGCTTATTCAATCTTAAAAGCTCACAGTGCTAAGAGACGAAAATGGTATATGTTAAAGAATAAATTTTACTATATTGCTACTGGGAGGGGGGAGGGGAAACTGAAACTTTCCCCATCATTAGCTAAAGATACCTGTAACTATTTGCCTTATAACCAATACACTGGCTGCTCAAAGAAAATTATTTAAATATATATATTAAATATGCATTTATGTGAGTATATACTATACTTGGGGAGAATGGTGGCAGCTCTTTTTTTTTCTTATAGGAAGTGGGGCGAGAATTTGAATGGCTACTGAAAACGTTGCCCTGTGGGGCTAGAGAAATATGGGTTGGCCATTTAGAGCACTGGCTGTTCTTCCAGAGGTCCTGAGTTCAATTCCCAGCAACCACATGGTGACTCACAACAGTCTGTAGTGAGATCTGATGCCTTTTTCTGGAGAACTGAAGACAGGTTACTCATATACATGAAATAAATAGGTAAATATTAAAAAAGAAAATGTCCTGTGATCTGGCAGTATGGAGATACATCCAGGCCTCACTGTCTTCAATATACGATAGAATCTTCCTTTAATTCTGCTGCCTACTGCCCTATACAGCCAATCCACGTCAATGCCTCTGGCTTGGACTATAGATCTCTTCACATGTCCACACTGAGCCAGACACAGTTATGTGCTTAATAAAAGGCTTGTGCCAATAACCACCAGGATAAAGATCATTCATTGTAACTTAAAATGGAAGCAAAGCCTCTAGGCAGGGTAAGTTTCACCACCCAGTGCCACACGGTAAAATACATACTAATGCTTGGAGGTCAGGGTCAGCATCTGGCCTCTCTGTTATGTGCTTACCTACTGGAAGATAGAAATAATATCTACTCATGGAATTGCAGTGAAAATTAAACACAGAACTGTAAACTCCTTATTAAAGGGAAAATCATTATGTATCAATTACTTTTTTTTTTTTAAAGGGAGAATGACCACTAAGAATATATACTATTATTACAGTACTTGCCTAGCAGGCACAAGCCCTTGGGTTTGATATCTAGCCAAAAATAAAAAGGAGAAAAATAAATTTTAAAAGTTGTAAGTAAGCAAACCCTAAGATGCTGTTGTCTCCAAAGTTCCAACAGGAAATGCCTCAGAAACTGCTTTGCTCATCATGGTCACCAGGCCTTACTTGTAAAGCCTGGCACATGAACGAATGGGAGGAACACCCTAGAGAGTCCTAAAGCTCGCTGCACCCAGCTTTGAGAGCAACTACAGACAAAAGGAAGAGCCCAGTTCTTCCTAAATCCCACTGAATTGGCATCAGCTCATCTCTAGCCATTCTAGAAGGGTCACTTCACACAGCTCTATACTGCCTCCACCAATGCCATCTTAAATAACAGACTAGTTAGAGCAATGACCATTAAGTTCACTCTGAGGACCCTGAAGGCCCATGAGACCTTGAGCAGGCAGACATGGCCAACCAAGTCACAGCTTGGCTAGGGTAAGTTTTATAGGCTGGTTTTATAGGAGGTAGAGAAAGATGGGCAGACAGAACAGTCCATCTAGAATGTTTCAAGCCCGGTGGCAGAAGTGAGCAGGCTCCACCTTGGGGACTATGGCATACATAAGTGGGATGGGAATAACAGAAATAGCATTAGCCCTTCAGTAGCATACAGTGGGGTCGGAATACTGCTCTTTTTCTGAAGTTTCTAGACTACTCCCTGGGACTTCCCCCAGTGGAGCCTCCTCCAGACATTTTAAGAAGACCTGGTTTCTGCTGCTCAGAGCTTTCTAGTCATCCTACCCACATGCTAATTCAGCATTTCCTGCCTTGCTCTGAGAGGACCTACTATGCACCAACATGCTGACAACAGGTCCTGCTCCTGCGACCCCACAGACATACACTTTCTGAGAAACAAATAAATAAAGGTACAAACAAACCACCAGCCAGTCTGATTCTAATCCCACTGAACTTGCGCTAGATTGTAAACTCCTCATGTAACAGGATTTCCAGACCACCTTTCTGTCCTCCATGGGACCTTGATGGCATCAGCCAGAGCTCAGAGCAGCGAGAAGGGATACTTGAGTTTTCCTGCCTACCGGAGTACAGACACACAGAAGAGGAACGCCACAGAGGCACTGGAGAAGGCGGCCCTGATTTCAGCATTCCCTTTACCCTGCTCTTACATGGCTTCTGGCCTCCTCATGAGTACCCAGGATTCATCTGAGAGAACATTAAAGTCCCCAGCTCCAAGCAAAATAGTGCACCGTTTTGCCGTAGTAGCGGGGTCAAGTGCGAGTCTGCTTCCAGAGAAACCTGGGAGTCATGGTGAGGACCCTTGTGCACCCTGCCTTCACCTGCTTCAGCCTGAACTACCTCTGTTTCATTTCCGTGCTTCTGCAACCTCGTCCCACACCCTTTTTTCAGCCCCAGCTCCCCTTCCTGGGTGTTCTTCTATTTTCCACATTCCCTTTCTTACTGTCCCCTCCCTTCCGCTCTTGTCCACACGCCTGCCTTCCTCCAGGCTCCTGCCTCACTAAAGAGGTGCTTGTGCACAGTTCTGTCTTGGTGAGAGAGCTTGGGAAGCCACCAGGAGGGCAAGGCTAGCATTAGCGTAGCCTAAGTGCCACTTGCTAGCCCTGAACAGGAAGCCCAGTGACAATTTAAAGTTTGTGGTCAGGGCTAAGGAGTAGCCAGCCCTTCAGGGTTGCCGTTAAGGAAGTCTAAAGAGAGGACCTTGTTGGGGTGGCTTCTTCTTATTAGGGCAAGCAAGAAATTCCAACTTCTGAATCTCTTGGCTTCATTTGGCTACACTGCCTCCAGTCCCACTGAAGCCAATGAAGCTGAAGGAAGGGAGCCTGCCATAGGAGAACATCTGCCTTCTTCCTCAGTTCTCTGGAAACTTCCACTCTCCTCATGAGTGGTTCTCTCCTCTGTGTGTGTGTATAACAGCTCTCAGCCGTCCTTAAATTCTCTCTGTAGATCAGCCTCGTCTTGAACTGAGTGCTGGGATTAAAGGCATGGGCCACCACCATTCAGCACAGCTTTCCCATAAGGTTTTCTGTAGCTAGAGCTGTAGACCTTGGCATAGTCACCCTCAGGGGCTCCAGCATTACTGGCTTACAGTGCAGGTTCCTTTTACTCCAAGCTCCTTTTCCCCACACGGTTAAAGAAAGGGGTACCTTTCCTAGCAGTATAACTTGAGCATCTCTTTTCCATTTTCTGAAATTGCACTTCTTTCAAGAAGCCCTCCAGTTGACTTGACCCTAACTATGGAAGAGATCTAAGGAACTATTTAATTCCACCTCTATTTGTACATAAGAACCTAAGTGCCAGACCAGTTATATACTTTGCTCAGTCAATGTGGTGATTTGAAAGGAAATGATCCCCATAGGCTCACATGTCTGAATAATTGGTTCCATACTGGTAGAACTGTTTGGGAAGGATTAGGAGGGAGGTGTGGCCTTGTTGGAGGAAGTTTGTCTCTGGAGTGGGCTTTGATGCTTCAAAGCACTCATGTCATTCCCAATGTTTCCCCTGTGCCTCCTATTGTGGATGAAGAGGTGGGCTCCTACCTGCTGCTCCGGCCACCATCTCTTTGCCTTCACTCCATCACAGACTCTAGCTCTCTGGAAACCCAATTAAACTCTTTCTTTCATAAGCAGCTCTGGTCGTGGTGTTTTGCCACAGCAATGTAAATCTAATACAGTCCACAGGGAGCATCTGCTGCCAATGGAAGAAGAGAACCGAGTCTCCTGATTCTTCTTCTCTGTCTGCTAGTCAAAGAAGGGACAAATGATGGCCCTGTCTGGTGGGCAAGACTTTCTCATTATTCTGCCTCCTGTCCTCTGCCCTAAAGTGCCTTTCTATGTATCCAATCTCTTTGCCATGTTTGATATAAATATTGATGGTCTTAAGCAGAAACTTACTTAACTGTGAGCTCCCAGGAAGCACATGGTATTCATATCTGCTTCTTTAGTACTTAACCATACCTGTCACTCTTCGAATGCCTGCCAAATTGATAGTAAAATAAGAACATATTGTGGATATCTAAAACAACAGATTTGCATTAACAGGAGGGGAACAGAGTTTCTTTCTGGCAAAATAATAATAATAATAATAATAATAATAATAATAATAATAATAAAATAAGTGGTGAAGTATGGCACAATTCATGAAGAACCAGCAGCCTCTCACACCTGCCAGCACCCCAAAGGGCAGCTTGGGCTATAGAAGGAATTGTGGACACAGCTCACTTTTACCCTTTCCAACATCAAAGGAAAATGACATGACCTTCCAGGCCAGGGACTTGTGTCTGGGTGGAACACTTCACAGCTGCAGACCAAACCAAAAAGAACTTTAGAAGTCACCTGGAAACCCTATCATTGAGTGAGACCAACCGGCTCTTCTCTGACCCTCCCATATCCTCACTTGACCTACACTGAACATATATAGATCAGGGATCCTGGGAAGGTGCAGGCTGGAAGCCAGCTAGGCCCACATCACTTTAGCAGAAGCCGTCTAGAAATCCTCACACAAGGCAAAGGCGTATAATGAATGTGGTGGGTAGATGGAAGAGCAGTGGCCGGCAGAACTGGGACCTTCGCCCATGGCCTCCCTTCCATCAAGTTACTGCACTGTCTCACCTCGTCTAAGATTGTAGGAACAATTTACTCTTTTCCGGGGCTTTTAATTTTGGCAGAAAGGAAAGCTCTAGGGCAAGTCCTGACTTTTAGGAGGTGGCACATCTGCAGCAGGGATGCAGGGGCATGCTAAAGTCATTCCCCAATGCAGCTCTAGGAGCCAAAGACAGCAGGTGGGGCTGGGAACATATCTCAGTGGGCAGAGTGGTTGTCTGATGTTTAAGAAGCTCTGGGTTCCATCTCCAGTCCCATATAACCTGGGTGTGCTAGTACATGCCTTTAATTCCAGCTCTCAGGAGATAGAAGCAGGGCAGAAATCCAGGTTATCCTTGACTATGTAATGAGTTTGAAGCCAAGGTTACATAAGACCCTAGGAGATACACACACACACACACACACACACACACACACACACACACACACACACACACACACACACAAACACAAAACAGTGGTGGCACTTAGCTATATGAGAACCTTTGCTGGCACGGAAGTCAGCAGTCAGATCTTCCAGACAGACTGGGTCAGAGTAAGCTATGTGCTTTGAACAGGTCATATTTCTTTTCTTGTCTTCGTTTTCAAACTCAGGGACCAGATCACCTCTAAGGTCCCTTCCAGAGCTGACACCTTGGAACAGGGTAGGTATTCAGCACGATAACTTATGATAGAAGAGTCCCTTCCTCTGGATATCTATAGTTTTTTCCGCATCCCCCCATTCTTGTAGCTTCATTTGGGAGAAAATGGTTCCTCTATAATCTTTGACTCTTGCTTTCCTCTCCTCAGGTGACTAGAAATTGAAATGTAGCCTCTCTAGCAGCAGTAAGCTTACTGTTCAAGGACCTACAGAAGGTGCCCACTAAGAATCCAGGTGCATAAGTCTATACCAAGCCCCGCCCCTGGACCCCAGCCACAGCCATTCACACACCTGGAGTGGATTTCCTCATCCATTTGCAACCCAACAAACTGTTGGCTCCTCTCAGGCTTGCTGTGAATTTAACCTCTTTCAGGAAGCCTAGCCAAACCAGCTTTACCCACATCATAGCTGATCCTATTTCCTGATTCCCTAGTGTTTAACACCTGGAGTCACATTATATGCATCAGCAGCTGCTTACATACATGTATGTAAGAATGCATCCATCCTGGTTAACAATGGGCATTCCTCTGAAAGCTGCAGGTTAACAGTGGGGTAGGGATATTTCCTTCCACAACTGTTATGCCATAGAAACCCAAGGGGCCTGGTGGTCTTCTTCCAGAAGATGAGGTTAGAGAAAGGTAAAAATACAAGATATAAGTTATTATGGGAAGCAAACGATACTCAATCCAGAAGGAGGAGGAGAAAGAGAGAGAGAGAGAGAAAAAGAAATGTCTGAACTTTTCTTTCCACTTAAACAAAAGTTATAGTTAAAAAGAACTTCAGCCTTCGGGTACTAAGCATCACTAGGTCAGCACATACCTTTAATCTAGCACTGTGGAAGCAGAGGCAGGCAGCTCTCGAATTTAAGGACAGCCTGGTCAACATATTAAGATCCAGCTTGTAGAGGATTTATGATATTACGTTGTAAATAATTGTCCCACCTATGAGTTTAATAAAAAGTGCTGATTGGCCAAAGGCAGACAGGAAGTGTAGGCGGGGCTACCAGACTAAGAAAACTCTGGGAACAGGAAGAACAGAGCAGAAGGCCAGAGAGAAGCCAGAAGATGCAGAGGACAACTATGCTGCTCTGAGAAAAGGTACTGACCCCCATAGCTGAACAGGATAAGAGTCATGGGTTAGTAAGTTATATGCCTGGGCCTTAGGCCGATCAGCCTAAAACTATTGTAAGCATCTGCGTGTCTCTGTGGAACTGTGGGTCTGAGGGTCCAAACCTTGAGGGTAGGCCCAAAAGTCTGGGCCAGAAACCTCTTACTACACAGGCTAGTCAAGGCTACCTAGTGAGACCTTCTATCTCAAAACAAAGAGTCATGTTAGGAGTTTTGGAAGCCCAAGAAGGTTAGATAAATTGACGCCTCATCCAAACACCGGATATCCAAACAGAGGGATGAGCTGGCTTAGTAGAAAGTAGTCATGGAGGACCAGGATGGTTTCTGCTCTCAGTGGGTCTGTGTCACCCTGGAAATGGAGGGCATAGCAATCTGAAGGATGGAAAGATCTCATACTCTCATCCCCCAAATGAAGAGCTGGGACATGGAATTTTGAGTCAATGTTTGAGGCTTTGGTTGAGATGCCTCCTTGATGCCAGCCCACACTGGTCACTTTTAGGCTGCAGCTGAGGCTGGGTGCTCAACAGGCACATCCCAAGTCTAAGAATCTATAACAACAGAAGGAATAACAGTGGCTCTAGGCGCTGCTTTTTCCTCCTCAGACCCCACAAACCCTTGGCTCTTAAAGTGCCCTTTCATCAGTTACACATCCCTGTCTATCATGACCTATCAACAGGGGTGTGGGCAGCACAGAGGTCTGTTCTGGAACTGGGCACTGGAAGAGTCATGGTGGTGAATTTTTAGCAGCAACTATTATGTTCTAGGGAAGATACACACACACACACACACACACACACACACACACACACACACACACACAGAGTTTTCATCTTCTCAGAGTACATGTGGAAAAAAAACAAAACAAACCAGATCGTGCATTGAACATCCATTATAGATAGTCCAATGGATAGTCTAACCCCAACAAGGTTACTTTTCTTTACATCCCCTCCTCCCCGCACCCCAGACTCACTGTATAGCAATGACTCCATTTCTCTGCTCTGAGGTTAATAATAAAGCCAAGTCACATTCTGTCCCCTAAAGAACACAGTAAAGCACCAGGGCAGTAAACAGATCACTCTAGTCCAGCGGAGACAGAATCTAAGTACCAGGAGATGATGGAGAAGACTCCCCAGAGGGCTTGAGAGATGCCTCTGGAAGGCAGCTGCAGCAGAGGGGCTCTGGACCGCCAGGACATGGAGAGGCGAGGCGCAAAGCAGACCCTTGTAAACTTGGGTGACTAAATATGAGTCCCATTCAATCCCCAACTGAGGTAAAGCAAATACCAGAGGAGAAGCCCCCCTCGCCTCTCAGTCTTGTCCCACACAGCCATCCTTATCTCCCTCCACAAGGATCTCTTACAAATTAAGCCAGTTCCTTCCCCATCACTGAGAGCTGGGGGGGAGGGTGGAGAACCAACCAAAAAATTCACCCTGAGAACAAATTCCTGCTTGAGTCCACAACAGTCTATTTTCATCTTCAAAATTACTCAATTCAGCACTAATTTTTCTGGGATTCCCAGATCTGGGACTTTTTCTTCAGAAGGATTGTTACAGTTGGGGCTTTTGTTCTAGCCAGCAGCCCCTCTAAACTCTTTTTAATTGATCCCGTTTTAAAACAAAGGGAAAAGAGGCAGGAGGGGAGGCAATTCTCTTGGCCTGCAGCCTCTTAGCCTAGCTCTGTGGTTAACACTCAGCAATGATCCTACAAGCCTGGAATCTGAGGAATTTCCTGCCCTGTGCTCCCTGGAAGAGCCGAGAGAGACCTAGCAATTAGGCCCCCGGTTTCCATTCCTGCCTTTCTCCACCACACTGCAGAGTGAGAAGCTAGTGGAGGGGGCATCAGGATGGGTCTGTGGCTGAGACGTTTGTGCCCAAGGTCACTCCCTCCCTCTTCTCTTTCCAGTCACTCACACCTTTTCCCTGGCCTGCCTGAGGGGGAGAGGGAGGGAGGGAGAGAGAAAGAGGTAACAGTACAGGATACAGAGCTAATAATCCTTCCTGAAGCCACGTTGTTTGTTTACAGTTTCAACTCAAGTGCTTTTTCTCTTCCAGCACCACAAGAGTTAAGGCACCCCTCAGAGGCTTATCCCACCCGCTCCAGTCTGTTGTCATTCACCAATGCCCACATGCTCATCATGTGTTGTTTTTTTTTGATTCGTGCCCTTGAACCGCGTCTGTTTTAGGGAGTGGGTCACAGGACTGCTCCCGGCAGTATGTCTGTCTAGGGAGCTTCTAAGAGGCAGGGTAGAGGCTATGGACTGCTATATTTTGGTTCAAGATAGAGACAGAACGACAGGAACAAGAAAGGCATCCCCGCGATGTCTGGACGGACCCTAGGAATCATGGGTACTGCAGTAGCTGAAGCAAATTTCCCCTCTACTTACGTTTTGTTCAGGCTAACATTAAAATTAGTTCATACCAATTGGTGGCTGGATTCCAGGTACTAAGGCAAAAGCAGCCTGGGGTTTAAAAATTTGCCACAAATAGTTCTTAAACTGGCCAAGCCATGCCTTTAGCAGGCCCTGCAGAGAGCACAGCATCTGTGTGGCCTCCTGCTGCTGGATCTCTGGCCAGGGAGGTGGGGAGGATCCTTCTCTTCTGGGCTCTAGAGATCCTTGCAGTCCAGAATCCTCCTGGGAGCCCTTTATCTCCCCCTAGCTTACTTAGGACTCACTATATAGCAAAGGCTATTCTAAAACTCCTGATCTTCCTGCCTCGGCCTCTCAAAGCACTGGGTGTGAACAAGACCTGGCTAGTTGTCTCATTACTGATACCCTTCAACAATCTTCTGGGCAAGCCTCTGGTGTCCTTATCCAATCAAAGGACATCTCTGGTGGGTCCTGTCTGCTCAAGGTCTTAGATATGCTAATATTTGGAAGATGGCTCAGCTCCTTCCCTTGCTGCCCACAACAGCATCCCACTTGAACTTGCTCAGTCCTTGGCAGCCATGGGGGCAGTGATCTCCCTGCTGACTACGGATTCTACCTGGCCTTAAACTGTACCACACCTCGGCTCTGCTCACTGGTTTCTTTCACACTGCACAGACAGCAAGCTAGCAAGATAGGACCCCCCCTGAAGTCTCTGCAGACTCTTGGCAATTCTGAGACGTATAGAATTAAAATGGCAGCTTCCCGCTCCCCTTTCCTTCCCACTCAGTCTTCGCTCTCAACACACGCTACAGGTCTCAGAGGAACCAGACTCAAAAATCCTCCATGACTTCAATGGGAATATCCACTCATGTACAAATTTCCTCTGTCTCAAGATATTTGCCTTTTGAGAGCCAATTGCCAGTTCTTCCACCCCTACCCTGCCTGCCCTTACATTCCCTTCAAACAAAGCTTTCCTGTCAGGTTTTTTGACCCTGATGAAGATTTTTAACCAAATTCTCCCCCCCTCCTTCCTCTCTTAATTCTGAAGGGTCTTTTGTCTTCTAGGTCAAATAGCTCAGACAGAGAGGGCCAGATCCCTCTAGCTCAAGTAACTGGGAAAGAATTCAGGGAGGGGGAGATAAGTGGGCCAGCCTGTGCTATATAAAAGCCTTCCTCTAAAACGAAAAACAAACAACTATGGGCGGGGGTGGGGGACCAATTATTATTTTTTCCCTCAAAAATCTATTTTTAAAAAAATCAAAGAGGAAGGCCTTGAAAATGTAAAAGGAAAAGAAGGACCCTCCCCCCAAAGGAGAGAGGAGGCGAAATGAGGAACAGAGAGCAGGGGAGGCCTCCTTCATGACCCGACTCCACTGAGCAGCCCCTCCGTGGATTCCCACCCATAGCATGCAGGAAAGCTGGCAAGACTTGGTCCACACCTCCAGGATCTCACATGCAGCGCCGATGGGGCCAACAGTTCCTACCTACCTCCCCAGGAAGAAACCCAGGAACAAAAAAGAAACAACTAGAAAGTCAGTGCCCCTTGAGTTAAGGTAGGTGGTCCCAGCTGAGAATCGGGCGAGCCTGCTGCTGCTCCTCGGCTCGGCTCCCTTCTCTCCCTGTCTGGCCAGGCAGAACAGAATCGATGAAATGCTGCCAGCTCTCAGAGACACATAGGTTTCTCACCCTGAAGATTATCCATGGAAAAAAAAAAATCTTAACCCCAGGCAAGCTTTTACACCCAGGATGTTTGGGGTACGATCAAGCAATTAGAAGCATGCTTGCTTAAACAGCCTCCAAGTCAACTCAAAAACGCAAACAAACCTGGATAATGTCCTCATACTGACATGATGCATTCCACGGTGCGTGTGGAAAAGATTAAAGAAATCAGGGTAGTGGGCGTTAAAAACACTGAGGCGCCCCCCTTTTCCACAGTCCAACTGGGTGTTAACCGAGGTGACCTTTAGAATGGAGAGCTCTCAAGTCCAGTTTATCTTCACAGATCCTCTAAAGCAAGACTGTAGACTATTCATATTATTTGTTTCCATAAAACAGTAGTTGGCATTTTCTCTGCTTTCTTACTACTTGCCAGGCACTACACTGTGTTATACAGCTTAACTCATTTAATTAGTTTATTTGCTCCATAAAGATTTGAGGCAACATAAATAGACACATCTGGTCAGTAAAATAAAAAATAAGCCCAGAGAACAACAGTGAGTGGAAATAGTGATGATTAGGAGAGAAAAAAAATCACTTAGGTTGCAGTAAAGCTGTGAGTGCATTTATGAGTGTGTGTGTATGTGTGTGTGTGAGAGAGAGAGAGATGATGATGATGTACTGAAAGCCTTACCAGAGATGAACTGTGACAGTCAGCTCTAGATTTTAAGCAGCCAATTAAAAAAAAATTCCTAACATAATTATACATTAAAAAAAATTTATGTGTACGTATGTTTTGTCTGTGAACTACAGGCCTACATGGTGCCTTTAGGGGTCAAAAGTCACCAAATTCCCTGGAACTGGAGTTACAGATGGTTGTGAGCCATTGTGTAGTTGCCGGGAACTGAACCCAGGTCCCCTGGAAAAAGAACCAGTATTCTAACTGACGAGCCATCTCTCCAGCCCCAATTTAGACAATTTGTGTGTGCATGAGGGTGGGGGTGGAAGATACATTAAAAACTAAGCAGAAATACCACTACAGAATTCTCATGAGAAAACATTCACATGCACAGCCATATCCTGGGCAACACTCCTATCATAAGCGTAATCAAGAGCAAAGCAGAATGCTGTAGGCACATGACTGAGATGCGGGCCTCAGGCAGGGTGGATCTCAGAGGGGCGAAAGCGATTTGGTCTTGATTCTCAACTCGCTGGCCTGGCGTCTGGCTCTCTAAGGATAAACTTGGGAGTATTTCCAGAAGTGGACTAGAGGTGAGCATTCACAGAGGAATTGGAGGTGATATCAAACACAGACAGCCCCAACAATGCCTCCAGGCATGAATGCTGCTCCTTTGGACCTTTGGCAGGGCAAGGCAAGAACCCTGCCACCAAAAGCTGGGGCAGACTTTCCCTCCAGGAAGATTTCATTTTCTTTCTTTTTCTACCTTGTTCTGAGGAGCTGGGACTGCAGGAGGGCAGAGGACTAGACAGACATGGTGTGACTGTGGCTGGCGTTCCTGGCTGCCTCTTTGAAGTTTTCTTGGTGAGCAAAGGAAGGCTGGAAAGCACTGGGCGGAAGTAGGCCAGATTGTAGGCCAGTCCCTGATACAGGCAGGGACTAAAGAGCCCGCAGTGTGTTACTTAATTATCTGTAAATGGTTCTCGTTCCTGTCTTTAAACATTTACCTGTATTGAATCATCTTCCTCCTTCCGCCTCCCCCCCTTTACAAGCGATCTCCTTTTCTGTGCTGTTTCTATGGTAACAACTCCAGGCATATAACTGCTCTCAGATTTTAAATAAAAGTTGAGACTTCTCCCCCACCCTTCTCTTTCTAGGGATACGTTTGTCTCTCCTTTCCTCTCCCCTTCACCTTCCTGGCTGACTCCACTTTCCCACCTGGCTGTTTCCTCTTTCCATCAGCCTCCTGTCTAAGCCCACTTCTATATCTTAGGGCTTCCAAACTGCTCTTAACCTCCTGGTTTGCCATGATAGCAAGTTGGGCCCTTAGGAGGCATGGGGGCAAATGTGGAAAACGATGGGCATATCTAGGGAAGGGAGGGCACCTATGGAGAGTCCTAAGTAGGGCCATCCTATATTCTCTGGACCTCAAACCCTCCAGCAGATATGACAGCATGTTCCTTATATTGCCAACCAACCACCCAACACCCAGACAAGACTTTCAGATCTGCACAGGGACAGCAAAGCAGGGTAGTCTGTGGAGAACTAGAGAAGGCAGTTTCCCAGTGTGTGGTGGGTACTGAGAAGAGAGAGGGTCTATTGTGGAACCTGCAGTTCTGGGGCCTGGAATCCCTTATCCTCCATGTTCTCACTCTGTTTATATCATTCAGGGGTTGAATAAAATCTTGGCTTTCACTGTACTCTAAAGGTGCCTGAGGCCTGGGAGATGGCTCAGCAGAAGTTTCAGGAACAGAAGGGAGGGTGCCAAGTAAAAAGGCAAGATAATGGCAAACATCTGAAACGTTATCTGCCATTCCCAGAAGTCAGTTGTTGCCCAGTTGAAGCCAGGGTATATGGTAGATCTTCCAACAGCCCTGCAGGGCATCAGAGCCTCATCCATGAGGTGCCACATGATCCCGTGCTTGCCACTTTCCTAATCCAAACCTTGGATTGAGGGATGATAAACCAAGGCTTAAACAGGACATTTCCAAAGAAGATCAGAGGACAAAGCATTCCTTATCATCGATTAACCTAAAATCTCTCCATCTTATGAAATGATCATCAAGGATCTATGGAAGGAGGAAGGGACAGGTGGCATTTTTGGAAACCCGACAACTGGGAAGCCAGGCTTTTCTTGGTCCAGCTCCTTCTCATGTAAGCTAAAGTCCTTGGGGGGGGGGGCAACTTTGCTTCACAGGCACTCTAGAAATGTCTAAAGGATCATTTTCTGTCACACCTACAGAAAGGGTGCCACTGGCTTTCAGTGAAAAAAACCCAACAAAGATCAGCTATGTCCACTGAAGTCATTTCCTTACCCCTAGACTCACATTTTATGCTAACACACATTTCCTAGTGATGCTATCAGGCACAAGGGAGTAGACAGACACAAGATCATGACAAAGAAGGACTGTGTCACCTATATTCTCTACTCTTGGGGCGGGAGGGAAGGGACTTGAAAAGGTCAGTCAGAACCCCAGGCCTTCTGGTTCTCTTCACCACCTGTACCATTAAATATTAAGACCCAACAAAACAAGCGGACTGCCATAGCACACACGGGAACAGAAAAGTCATCTCAAAGACTGCACTGAGACTATCAGTGGTCTCAACTGTCACCACGATGATGCCACAATTCTTCTACCAAGAGGTGAAGAAGTGTCCTTCACACACGTTCCATCTTCCCTTTTCCCAGAAATAAAGGAAGACATGTTCATTTTACATCATAGGCAATACCTGGCGAGTTCCTCATGTGCCACAGAGCAACCTGAAGCCCTGAAACAGCAAGCAGCTTTGTCTGGGTGAAAAATCGACGGGAGAGCCAAAACTCAGTCACCTGACTGACTCCCATTCTAAGCCGGCATTCTGAGTTATCAGGAAATAGGAATGAGGGAGATGCTACTCAAAACTAGACAGAAGGAAGAGGGGAAGGAGCAAAGACCCAAGAATCAAAGTTTTCGGGAAGTGGGAGAAGAGATGGAGGCATGGCAGAGAAGGGGAAACAGCTGGCCATGACATTTGGGGAGCTGCCTTCAGGCGAAAAGAAAGAAATAGAGAACTTAATGTTGAGGGAGGGGAGTTTGGAAGGAAAGAAGATGCTGAGCACAGGAGAAAGGGGCTAGGGAGAGATGGCTGCTACCTGGCAACCGGTGACTTCACATGGGCATCCCTGTGGGCCTGGTCACAAGATTTCCTGACTCTCTCCATCACCTAAACAGTTACCCTGGTGGAGAAAAGACTCTGGAGTCACATCCTCCTTAGCTCCCCCCCCCCAATGTTCCAAGCTTCTCTGCTGTTGGCTGGCAGATCCTGAGGAGACCTAAGTAGACCCCCATACACACTCCACAGGCCTCTGTGGTACCTCCATCCCTCCCACAGAGTGGGGACAGCTATGGTTTATGAAAGAGCCTGGAGTTTGCTGTTTGTTGTGTTGTGAACAACACATAATCCTGGACCTTGGGGAATTTTCAATTTGGCTGGAAAACTGAAAGGTCAGTACTTTAAAACTGAGTGTAGAGCCTGTAAACTGTGATAAATGGGAGAGCTGGTGAGGCTCTGAGCTCCACGCAGGGGCAGACCCCACGTTCTGGGGGTCAGGGCAGAGAAAAAGAAAAGGCCTCCATCAGAAAACTTTTAGTCTTTAGAGTCCTGCAAGCTGGAAGGAGAGGGCCCTGGTTTTCATTTCTCCCCTTCCCCCACAGCTCAGCTCTGGTTGCCCTCTGAGATGATTAAAACCAAAAGAATTTCAATGTCTGGAATTCACTCTTCACCACCATGCCGGTTGCTTCCTTCTCTCCTGCAGCTTTCCCTCTTGGGAGAGCCGTTGCTTCGGTACTTTCTTCTGGCTAAGATGATTCCCAGTGTACACCAATTAACTTTGTTTTCATTGGGTGGGAGGGAGGTTCGAGGGACAGGGGCGCTGGGTGTCGCAGGCAAAGGGGAAAGAGGAAGGATGGGCGGAGGGACCTTGATCTTTCTGGTTAAAATTCCCAGAAAAAGAAAAGAGACGAAATAGCTTTCAGAGAAAGAAATCTGCCAAATGTTTATATTCCCACAAGACTGCAAAACCTTTTCCTAGACCAAAGCTAAAGTTCAGAGAAAAGCCAGAGCCTGCTTTTTCAGGGAGAACATTTTATCAACATGAACACATAAGGACCCTCACCCTTGGTGGGGTTTTCATATCCCACACAGGCCAGGCCGTCTGCCTCCAGGACACTGTGTGTGGGGGGGAGCAGTAGAATTTTAATTTATTTGTATTAGTAGTGGAGGACATATTAAGTATGAATATATGTATGAGTGTGTGGGGTTAGGAGAATGCATGCAAGAGTGTAGAAGTATGTGTGAGGTATATGTGTGGTGTGTAGGCATGAATGTGTGTACATCTCTGTATGTTGTGTGTGTGTGTCCATGCACAGGTGTTGAGGAGTTCCTGCTCTTACCCCAAAACTATATCAGATCTAAAAATGTATTAACATATCTGCTGCCCTTTTGGATCCTGAGCAAAAGTTCCTTCTCCTGGGTCCCTAGCTGGCTCTCTGAGACCAGCCTTTCTGACAGTGGCTCACAAAACCAAACAGAAGATTCAGGACCAGTCTTTGACGAACTCCTCCTGGATGGCAGTCAGGAAACTGTGCATCCATAAAGTGTCTTAGAGAATGACTTTCTCATTTTACGCTAAGAGAGCCCAAGTCACTAAGGTCAGTCCTTCAGGGGCACAGTGACGCTAAAATCCCCATCTGTACTCAAAAGTTCGGTACTATTTCCACAGTGCCTCCAAACGTAGCACTTCTTATTATAAAGCCCAGGAAATCAGGAGCTGCAAGCCTTCTTCGACTCAGTGAGATAAACTTTTGGCTACACGGGCCCCTGATGCTCGAAGCTGATGAGCGGGAAGTAGCCTCAGCCAAACCGCTTGGTTTGTGAAGGGAAGAAAAACTGCAGTGGGTGAAGCTGTTAGAGCACACTGGGAAGTGTAGAGAGAGACTCTTAATCCCACCTACAAGCAGGAAATGGAGAGAGAAGGCCCTCTCTTAACAGTTTATAGAAACAGAATGGGCCATACTGCCCTTCCCTAGGCACAGGCTAGCTGCGTTCATCCACGGAAACAGTGGATGGAATGAAAGGCAGCTGTCACTAGCTAACAGGGCTTTACCGGGCCAGAGACTCTAGTTTATATGTTAAACATAATGGTCTCAAACGTTTCAAGATTCTCATTTACCAAAAAGGAAACAGATTTGGAGGTCTTAATGATGGTTAATGGCAAAGTAGTAGAAACCCATGGGTTTCATCTTGCCGACCAAAACCAGCAGACCACATTCATGGAAAAGAGTCCCTACGGGAGAACCTTCTTCTTCAAGACCCGCTGAAGCCCAGGCCACAGAGGCTTATTTTGTTTTGCTTGTGTTAAATAAACCTCCTTATTAAAAGACTTGCAAATAAATAAAAACATCACACAACAAAATTGACCAGACCCAAAGTCTACACGACGTAATGAACTTACACTGTGAGACTTGGCATTTGAAGTAGAGGCTGCGGAGCTTCGCAGTAGATTTTACACTTTCAGGACCTAATAGATTTTATGGCCTCACCTACCCCACCTCACAAATGCACAACAGAATTTAGAACAAAAAAACCAATTCACTTTACACAATTTGTGCCCACTATGTGCATTAAAGCCCTTCTCGTTCCTTCATAGTTAACTTTTCTTATTCTCTTTTCTTTGCATATTCTGTACCTGTGTGAATATTTGTTTATATATACACACATATACAGTTTGCTAGATTCCGAATAGAAGAGAGAATACGGGGCTTATTTCTCCCTGCAAGTGTGTGGCCTCACTTAGATATTACACATTCCAAAGCCTTCCACTCCCATGCAAAGTTTTTAACTTCACTTTTCTTTACAGCTGAGGAGTATTTTATTTTTCATAGTTAGCAAACTTTCGTTATCTATTCATCTGTTTCTGGACAACTAGGTTGGTTGATTCTCTGCTGGGGTGAATAAAGCAGCAATAAGCATGAGGCTTGTCAATGAACAAGATGAGGTCCAGATAGGGGACACATGCCAGGGGCTTGTGTCCTAGTCCACTGCCACATTGGATTGATTCACTAGGTAAATGTCTCTCCCTTGTGCCTCCCATGTGACATCTGAATGTGTATCGGTTATTTATCTGGGAGTTAGAAGTACAAGGAAGCCTGATGGTCAGGTGGTGGCCTTTCGGTCTAGAGGCTTCCATAGGACAGAGCCCCCATCCTTGTGCCGTTGCTCCAACCCTGCTGCCAGGCTTGGACTTAAACTTCATGTAGCTTGGGCCAGTTCCTCACTGTTCCTGAAAACTCGGCAGAACACAAGAAGATCCTTCATCTCCGAGATGGCGTAGTTAACATATTGGGCCCCACAAGGCACAGCCCCCAAGTGAAGTGATGAACGAATGCCTAGCCCTTCTGTTCATCTGGTCATGCTGTTGACTGGCCACTGGCTGGTCATTCCTACAGATTCAAAGCCTAGGCTTCGTCCTGCTCTTTCAAAAGAAGTGTTCTTAGCGCCGGGCCCCAATGTTACAACCACCTCAGCTGCCCCCTACTTTTCAGAGAGAATAGACTTCATTCAGCTTCCTCTGCAGTTCACCAGCTTTGTGGCAACCTCATCTGCTGTGCCCCAGAGCAAGTGAAAGGACCTACAATATATAACCCCGGAGAGGAAGACCATCATTAGAAGAGCTTTCTCCAGGGCATCGCCAACCTTCTGCCCGCTGGCAGGGCCCTCCCTGATCCTGGGCTCCCCTCAAAATCCACATGGCCCTCCCTCTTGCTGTTCCTTCCTGTCCCTTGCTTTACCTGACTCCCTTGTGGCCACCTCCCCCACCTTCCTCCAGCATGTGTCTATCTGTTCTTCCCCCCCTTTCCCTCTCCCTTCCCACCCCCTCCATGCTGCTGCTGCAGGCTTAGAGCAGGAGGTTATGAAAATGAGCTTCGTGCCCAGGAGACTGTAATTATCTGCTAAGTGTGAAAGCCAGAGTGATTAATTAAGAGATAATAAAAAGAAAAGGAGGGTGAGAGGGGGCTTCGCCACTTCCCTTTGATGATAGAACCTGAGGTGAGCCAAGCAATTAGGGGAATCTTTATCGAGAGTTAGCTGTAATCCACAAATTATTAAGCACCAAATGCTTCAAGAGAGCCATGCATTCTTGCCTAGTGACAGACAGAGGACAGCAGGATTAAGAGCGATGAGAACACCCATCCAGGGACAGGGAGAGCCAGAGACCGGGGCTAGCAGCTGTCTCAAGCCCGGCCACAGTCAGTGTCTGTGAGGCTCCAGCCCATGGCTGTCCTGCCTTCTTCCTACCATTGAAAAAGGAGGTGCCAGGTTGCCCCTTGGCTCACTGCATTCCTCTTCCCAGGACCCAGCCCTTCCTTTTGCAGGCCTCCGATCCCAAAGAAGCAGGGGCAGCTGTGTGGGAAATACATCACATAGGCGGCTGATATAATGGCCACAGTTGATAGGCCCACACCGTGGTTACCTTGTGGCAGAGCTTCTAACTACACATCCCTAATTGGGCAGATCTCCTGGGCCTCATGCTTCTCCTAACTTTCAAGGTAGTCGGTCTCTCATACCCTTCTCCCAAGTCCAGTCCTCTGTGTCCTTCCCAGCTGGGTCCACTATCCCCCACCAGCCCCCACCCACTATGCTGTCCCCTCCACTCCTCCCAGGGCCATTTTCCTAACTGGCCATGACCCAGCTCCAATGCTTCTTTCTATCTCTTCTACACTGCACATTCATGATAGATACTTCCTCTGGCCACATCAGTGGGCAAGGCTGGGCTCAGGACACTCCTGATTTCAGCAGCTCTCTGAACTAAGCGGGCTCTGACAATGAATGGGCCCCACCTTGCTGTCCCTCACCTTGCCAGATTCTTTTCCTAATAGCCAGGTTTCAGCAGTGGGCACAGTTCCTTTCTCAGCCTGCCACTTGAAGAGGAAGTACCTCCAGTTAGTGGGAAAGTGCCAGAGCCTCATCCTTCTAGCCCTGGCCAAGGACACTGCATGGTGACAGCCCTGTCTGACCCTTATAGAGAACTTCTTGACTCCTATAGAGCCTGGGAGAGGCTTACCTCTGACCTCTCAGGCCTTGCTTCTCAATAAAAGGAGCATGCCATGAAGTTTGAAAAAGTGATAGGGAAAAAATATTTATCCAAATACAGAGAGCACTGTAGGTGTATTCAGTTACAACCTCTAATTACAATTTCCATTCGGAGCAGGAAAGGTTCAGGTTAGACACAAAGAATTTCCAATTCGCTGGGGATTGTCAGATATGAGAGGGAATGAGTGGATAGCTAATAAAATAATTTTCTCTTCAAAAGGGGGCCAAACACAGATTTCCAAATTTCCTTGAATTAGTCCTGCCTCAAGAGAGGCATCTTGGGAGTCTGAAGATGTTGGTCTTGAAGGATCACCACTGTTTTGGGTTCTTAACCTCAAATTCTTTCTCTGTCCCAGGAAGCCATATCCATCCGATTGACTGCACCCCCCTCCCTGTATCTTGCAAACTCCCTAGGCTGATGCTAGTCACCCTTGTTACCCTTGAACTTGTAAAGTGCTGCATGGACACCGGTTTCCATGGGTATAAGAAGCAAGAGAATCAATGAAGTGCCTGTCTGTCAGGAGACAGCCTCAGTGGGAGAAGGCAGGAAACGAGTGTGCTCTTAGGCTGAGCATCTCAGCTGGCTGTTCAGAGTCAGTTCCCACTGCTCCCCTACAGCCATGTCCAGGTAAGCCACAGCCCCCCTTCCTTCTCAATCATACACCTTGCTCATAACCCAATTTTCAAGCCAAAGCCAGTTAAGTGTCAAGGTTCTGGCTAGAAGCTCTGTCAAAATGTTTCTCCCAAACCTCCCCTGATGAATCATGAGAACTTAAAAAGAGGTGGAAATGACTGCCCAGGCTTGGGAGAGTTTTCAGCAACACATAGGCTGGGCTTTCAGTTCTGCAGTAGGAAGACCTGGCAGGGAGGTGGGGCTGGAATTGGGCAGGTGTCAGGGAGGAAGCCTGATGATCAGTCGGGTGCTAAGGAAGCTTCCAAATCTGCCTTCCTAAAACTGTATCAGTCAATGCCTTTGAATCAATGACACATGCATCTATCTGTTCTAAAAGCAAGCTCTGCTCTGGGATTGCGTTAGATAACAGATGAAAGCATCCTCTCACACCTTCACATGGTCCCTTGGACATGCAATACCAGCATCACCAGGGAGGGCCAATATGGAAGCTGTGCCCCACCCCCAGCCCTGGTCCTTCAAAGCTTGAAGGTTGTTGTCCTACCACAAAGAGCTGAGGCCTCCAGAGAGATGGGGTCTGAAGTAATAGTTAAGCTTACTGCCCTGCAATGACTCTTCCAGGATGTAGATTACCTAGAAGTAGGTGGATAAGGAAACTATGGCCCACAAAGGGTAAAAGACCATTCAATCTCCAGACCCAGGAGGATACAGACTGAATTGTAAAGCAGGTACCACCTCCAGGCTCCCCCTTCACTGGAACCTCAGAGTACAGAGCACAGGAGTTACCACGCCACTGGCCGCCTCCCTTTGCACCACTAAGACAGGGGCATTTGGTTCTTCATTGTTCCTCTCTCATTCTTTTGTTTTCCTGGGTTTGCCTTGCACTATGAACCCTGAAAAGTCAAACACTGTGCATTATTAATATGGTTTAGTAAGAACCCGACACTTCTGCTTCATACATCATTTCATTCAATTCCCACAGTCACCCTGGGAGGCAGGAACAACCATCTGCACCTCATAGATGAGGAAGCCAAGGCTCTAAGTGGCACACAGTGGCACCTCTAGCAAAAAGGCTGTTTCTCCTACAGTCCCCTGGTTAGGGGGTCTGAGGAGACTTGGGGTTCCCTGTCTCTAGGACCCCGGAGTGAAACCGAGAGTGTATGCAAACCTCTCAGAAGCAGAAGTTTCCAAATTCTCCGTGTTCTGCATAAATGGAGCCCAACAGTGGTACAGAGAGTCCAAAGCCATTTCAGATTGCCTTGGCCATGTGTTATCATTGTTTATTATTTTACAATGTCAGATTTCCCTTTCTAGTTATCTCTGGCTCACACTAGCAATTAAAATGGGATTGCATTGTATCCTCACTTCATTCACTGACCAGTGACGGAAGATTATCCCAAGATGTGCATTAGTCCATCATCATCCACAAAGGAGGCGATGCTGGTGTGAGTGGCGCTCATTTCTGTCAGCATAGCCACAGCAAATGTGGAAGAGAGGGGGCTTTGTGGGAATTCTGGAGACCCTCATTTCACAAGCTGCCAGACGTCCTCCCAGGGTTGAGAGTAGAGAGATGGGACCAAGCCACAAAGCAGTGGGTAGGCTCCTGGGGCTGGCTGGGGATTACAACAAGGGAATCCCACCATCTAAGCAGAAAGTCCTTTGCTGCTTAAAAATGAAGATGAAGAAAACTTCAAGGTTTCCAAAAGTTCCCATCAGCCAGCATGTCTAGCCAGGGGTTTCTGTTGCTTAGACAATGCCTTCTGCTCTGTTTTCACTCCCTCTGGGCCATCTCTTCCTTCTCTATAATAAACTCCCAGTTAAATGAAGGGAATGGGGGCGGGGTTAGTTAAAAGTGCCTCGTAGTGGGGCAGTGTTGGGTAAAGGAGCACATAGGGCTCCAGGCTGTGCATGGAGAATTCGGGAAGAGGGAATAATAATAAAAACTCAGCTAAGCTAATTAGGAGGAGAAAGTTAATTTAGAAATCAGTTCTACTGGGCAGGAGTGTGGGCTGGAGAGAGGGATGTAGACACAAGAGGTTGGGAGATTTGAGGAAAGGGTATTTTCCATAAACTGCCTTTGTTCTTAGGCAGAAGGAAGACTTGGTCCTGGGGATTCCATGGCTCTTTTCCTCTGAAGCAGGGGTACCATCAAGGACTGGCCAGAGTCAGGCTATCTTGCTGCCCAGCACTCCAGCAAAAGGCACAGCCTCAGGCATATCAAGCAGTACAACCATCAATACCTCCCCACAAATCCCCAGCATCAGCAACCACCAGGAAAATCAGACTCCAGCATTTTTCACATACTTCTCTTCCACCCTCTGCCTTCCTTATAGGACAGTCTGTGTTTACATATCCATCTCCCACACCCGGCTGAGAGCAGTTCAAGGACAAGGGCTAAATCTCCTTTTTAACCCTGAGGGCTAGGACCACCACAAAACAAAAACAACAGCTGATGTCTGTTTACTGGCTTCCTCCTTCGCCAGAGGCCCTCTGCTGAGGTTCCCACTGAAATCCTGGAGCCTTCCTTCTTGCTGAGGCCCTAAGAAATTCTAAATAAAAAGAGGGAAGGCTGCTGGCCAGCAGAGAGAGTCTAAGATATACCATAAGACTCTGGATAGTATAGACTATGTCCAGGCTCAGAGCAGCTGTTCAGATTCATTCAGCTCCAGGTATCTGTGTTAAAAGGCCCTCCTCTTCCTTACCTCTGCTGAACTCTACGTTTTCATATGCCAAAGGTCTCTCAGAGAAACACCCACTTCTCAGTCTCCAAACTTAAGTCACAGATTGGAAACTTCCAGGGCCGCTGCTCTAACGGTTTCTGTTCACTTCTGCCCAGCCAAATTGATTTTTACTTCACTTACGTGTTTTATTATAATTATTATATGACCACGGGGTTTACAAGTCTCCATAGCAGCTCTCAGGTGAAGAGTTTAGAGAAAGATCTGATGGAGAATTGAGTCAAGGACCCTAACACGTTTTTAACACACTCTCCGTTTAAAACTCAGAAGAGCCAAAACTCAAGAGGCAGAGGCAGAAGTGTCCAAAGTTAGCAGCCCACCTGAGCTACAAAGTGAGACCCGTTAAAAGAAGAAACCCCGGAAGTGGCGTCCCACTCCCACTTCTTGCAGGACTCGGGAGCCTTCTAAGCCTTGAGGGCTTTGACAGCAGTCCCAGCCTGAGATCACCTCCTCCTCATTTTCAGTGCCCCGTCCCCCACTGCACAAGCACACCTGTGGGCATGCTCTTTCTCTGTCTGCTACAGACATATCTATCCCTAACTCTTAAGACCACTTCTCCCAGAGAGCCCTCCCTGATCACTGCAGCCCATAGCAAATTCCTCTGTACTGAATGCTCCAGCTCTGACCTTCACACTTCTATAGTACCCCTTAATATCATCTTACACACACACAGTCTGTGTAGTTTGGGTTTTAGTTTCTTGAAAAGAAGGAACTACATACTTAAAAAAAAATTATTCCATACAATTTGTACCCATTTTCCAAATAATTATACTATTTTTTTTTAAATCAGTTGTCCCATTTTGTGGAAGAACAAACTGAGGCCCAGGGGGTTGAATAATCTCACATAAAAGATAAAGACCCTTAAGACTAGACATCATATCTTACCTATCTTGCAACACACAATATATCCATGTGCTATAGAAAGATAGGATTCGATTTGCGATGAAGAAGGCTGAACTCAGTCACGGCTTGCATATTAGCATGAGCTCTGCCATTTATAAGCTTCGCACCCATCCTATAATGATGTTTGGGGTCAGTGAGAAAATACCTATACCCAAGGAACCACAGATTCCATCACCTAGCAGTAGAATCTTACCATGTGCAGATACACATAGTGAAGGTAGCACAGCTGGGGAAAGAGCCCAGAGATACATATCTCTCTGAAGGCATCTCCACCATCAGTCCGTATATGACTGACCGTACTGACCATTAAGCCTGCCTAACTGTACATTTCCGGTGATGGAGGGAACTAACTCTGCGTTTTGTTTTGCCTTTCTTCCCACATCTTCCAGTTAGGATATATTCCTCATATTGCCTCAGAAGGAAATGCTGGCCAGAGAGAACAGGCAACCCTGTCCTAAAGAAGAATTTATTATTCTTAAGCCAAGTTAGGGAGCTGGAGAAAGAGATAACGCACGTAAAACAGCTTCCTGAAATAGCCCTGCTGGGCCCTGAGTGCTACATGAGACTCAGAATTTCTGCTTTCCCCTTCTCTGCCTCAAAACCCAGGCCCCATAGCCTTCTGGGAGATTCTCACAGGACCTTCCCAGGGCTCAGACCCAGAGTGAAGCAGCGGTATTATCTCCTGGAAAAGTAACAACATTTGCTAGAGGTTTCTAGCCCAGATTTAAGACCCTCCATCTTGAAGAGGGTGGCTGGCTACAAGGCCCATTTATTTCAATACCATCCCAATTTTGTTGAATGGGTTTGAGAAGGCGCAGAGACGGATGAGCACTGCAGTCCCCAGAGAAGAGAGAGGTTAATAAAAGTTGCTGAAGAAATTAAATGTGTAAGAAGGAGACACTGCAAGTACCCTCCATATGGGGGAGGCTGACAGACGGAGGGAGAGAGACACAGAAAGAAATGATCTTCAGAGGCACCCAGAAGCTGCGGCTTTCATCCTGGGTGCAGTAAGAACTCAATCAAGTCCACACTGCCTGAAAAATCGAGAATGGAAAGTTTAAGAGCTGATGATGAAAGACAGAGAGGGGACAGAGTCAGAGAGCAGGGAACTCAAGGGCCCCAGCTTCCTCAGCCTGGCAGTGTGCACATCTATCAGAGGGGATACAGAGCATGCAACACAGGAATAATGTCCCCCACCCCCAAGACTCAGGAGAGCTGGGGGTGGGGAGTCAGGAGGGCTGCTACAGCTGACAAGAAAAATGATGGAAATGAAACTTTTTTTTTCCCCCTCACAGCAACCAGTGCCACGGCAAAGAAGAGAGCCAGGAAAGTCATAGGTTGCACCTATATGCTTGAGTGCAGCAATATGACTAGAGGCAAATTCGTGTCTCCGCAGGATTGTCTTTCTGGGATCTATCCCCATCCATCATGCTAATCCCACAGCTTGTTTCTCATCCTGACTCTGTCGGGTACTGGCTGTGTCCTTTTTTGACAATCTGTTTAATTCTCCTAGGTCCCTAATGGTCCATCTGTAAGATGGGAATAACACCTGACTACCGTATGCAAAACACCAAGTCATCTTCCTCTTCCTCAAGTGTGCGTGATTTCCCTCCATCCTGAGAGCCATTGTGAATCAAGACGCCCAGGAATCTGTCTACTCTCCAGTCTCACATTTCAAGATCAAGAACACAGCAACCTCTCTCTGCTCTTCCACTGAAACCCCCAGCCTTTTCCAGGTCAAAACCTCCTCTGAGAGACTGCCAAATTGACTGGCCTGGAGCCCTGGGAAGAGCTGGGAAGCAGATAGAAGGCAGGAGGGTGCAGCTCTGTCAGACTCTCATGGAGTATTTTCCTTGCCTTCAGAGGGAAACCTCTCCCAGAAACTGGGGGTATAATGAAGTGTGTCTCCTCTCACATCCTCTCTCCCCTCTCAGAAGCCATTGAACGTCTCTGGAACTCCGTTTTCTCTTCTACTAAATGGAAAAATAACAATGATCCTGCCTATATCACATGATAATCTATCAAATGTTATGGCACATGTGACAGCTACTAAAACCTGAAAGTGTTACATAGTTACAAAGCCAGAAGTCAGACAGGAAAGAGCGGGGGGACTTGGTCTGTAGCTTAGTGATAAAGCACTTGCCTAACCCAGGGCTTGATTCCCATCACACAAACCCCCCCATCCCCGCCCCCAAAACCACGCCTTCTAACATAGGAGGAAAGAGCCTGGGGTAACACAAACCTCTTTTTGACAAGGATTAGGATTTTACTCCAACCTCTGAATGCTGATATCAAATCTAGGGTAATTAGGGATAGCCTAGCATTCATAGTGAGAAATTACAGCCTACCTCAGAAGACTGTTGTATGGAACAAGACAGTGGGCCTAGGTTCTCCTCCTGTCTAACAGGGGTTGCCAACACAGATAAACTGTAGTGACATGAAAGGCCTTGGGTCATGGTGTTAACACCCCAGGGATGACCCTCAGTGAGTTGGTTAACCTCTTAATTTTGGTTTTCTTATCTATGAAACGGCAGGAACATCAGTTTTGAAAAACACACAGCAGGAATTCAGTGGAAGGTAATGCTGACACCTTGGTATGTGGCTGACCTTTCATGATCCCTTTCAGTGCGTTAGGCCAGGCAAGTCCAGAGGGAACCCGCAGAAAAGTAAAGCTGAGCGTCTCCATTGAACAAGATGCCCAAGTTTTCAGCCTCTACTGTTGCCTACAGCCTCTACTCTGCTGTGCCTACAGCCTCTACTGTTGCCTACAGCCTCTACTGTTGCCTACAGCCTCTACTGTTGCCTACAGCCTCTACTCTGCTGTGCCTACAGCCTCTACTGTTGCCTACAGCCTCTACTCTGCTGTGCCTACAGCCTCTACTGTTGCCTACAGCCTCTACTGTTGCCTACAGCCTCTATTCTGCTGTGCCTACAGCCTCTACTGTTGCCTACAGCCTCTACTGTTGCCTACAGCCTCTACTGTTGCCTATAGCCTCTACTCTGCTGTGCCTACAGCCTCTACTGTGCCTACAGCCTCTACTCTGCTCTGCCTACAGCCTCTACTGTTGCCTACAGCCTCTACTCTGCTGTGCCTACAGCCTCTACTCTGCTGTGCCTACAGCCTCTACTCTGCTGTGCCTACAGCCTCTGCTGTGCCTACAGCCTCTACTCTGCTCTGCCTACAGCCTCTACTCTGCTGTGCCTACAGCCTCTACTCTGCTGTGCCTACAGTCTCTACTGTGCCTACAGCCTCTGCTGTGCCTACAGCCTCTGCTATACCTACAGTCTCTACTGTGCCTTCAGCCTCTGCTATACCTATAGCCTCTACTGTGCCTTCAGCCTCTGCCGTGCCTAAAGCCTCTGCTGTGCCTACAGCCCTACTATGCTTGGTTTGGAGGCTAAAGGTAAGAGGGTTGTCCCCACACAGCACTGAGTAAATCAGCCCTTGCATTATTAAAACTCCTCAGAATCAGCTTGAAGGGGGAAAGAGAAGGTCCTCATGTATAAAGCCATGGATTAGAATAGCTAGATTTCATAAGGAACAAACACAGACTATAAATCTTACCTGGCAAATAAAGCCCTTTTAAACAAATAACCAGCAGATTGCCATATTATAAAGAAAGAGTAACCCCAAAATATAGGGCAGAATCTCAAAATAAAAGTATTTTTTTTAAAAAAAAAAGTTTAAAGGCCTTGATGAAACAATCCCCTTCTCCACACTTACTCTACCATGAACCTGTTTTAAAAAAAAAAAAAAAAAAAAATTCTGCCCCAGCCCAGCGCCAGTCCCTGCTAGCTGAGGGGTAGGTTTTGGAATCAGCTGGTTCCTATAACTGCCTAACTTACATATCTGAACCTCAGTTTCCCACCTAGGAAAAAGGAATTAATTACTCAGTCTATCTCAGGGGACTACTGTACAGCTTAAGTTAACATACATTTAAAATCATTAGCATGAGAACTCACTAAATGAGCTGTGTTATTTTCTCACACGGAAACACCATCCACTTCTCATTTCCCCCAAAAGTTACAACCTTTCCAGTTTGCTCTCCCTCAAGTCCCTTCTGCAATAGTCTTCTGAGAGCACCAAGCAGGGGGAAGCTGAATTGTGTCTTTTAGGTCTACCTCAGCCAGATTTTGGCTCTGAGAGGTGCAAAGCACTGGCTTACTGGAGTCAAGGACCAAGAACCAGAGGAGTTGGAACAAAGAGAGCCATAGTAGGATAGCAGGAAGATAGGAGAGGCTGTCAACTCAACATCTGTCCTCTCCCACTCAGACACAAAGTCATAACACAGTCACCGAACACCTCTGTGACAGACACACTCCATGTGCTCTCCATAGATTAGTATATATTGATAATCTATGGCTTAACGTGTGTGTGTGTGTGTGTGTGTGTGTGTGTGTGTGTGTGTATACTAAACTGGACCATCTAATGAGCATGTAGCCTCTTCAGACTACCAACATGGGAGAGCTAAATGAAAGCCCCTAATTTCTCCTATTTATTTATTTATATGCTATTTATTTACCGAGAACTTACAATTCAGCTTTGACTGGCCTGAAATTTGGTTTATGTAGTCCGAGCTGGCCTTGAACTCAGTGTCCTTCAGCCTCTTGCATACTAGGATTCCAGGCATACCAGGCTGAGACTGTGACATCATCACCACTTAATATGACCTCCCTCCTGCATTGCGGCTCAATCATCAGTTGGTTATTAAGGGGCATTGACTACAAGCACAGCACAGAGCCCGTGGTGTAGAATAAAAGAGAAGTGAAGACCTAGTCCCAAGGGATCTCAAAGAAGGCTTCCTCAGAGTGCAATTCTCTACAAGCATGGGTGAGCAGGGGGCTTCATCACTCTACCCCACTGGAAAGGCAACGTGGGGCCAGCTAGCCATCCAGTGGCAATGAGCAAAGGTTGGAAGAACTGGATGCCACCCCCTTCCTGTCCTGCCTGGGCGTTGCAGATGCAGCCCTGTAGCACCCAGTTTTCCCTTCCTGTCTCCCTCTGAGTTTGAGGAGAAGGATGAAGACAGAGTCCAGTCCAAGTCAGGGATGAATCTAATATCTCGATTTCCGAGACAGCTTCGCCTACCTCTACCAGCTCAGTATCCAGCTTTGGGAAGAAGTGGGACATTCAGTGTGTGGTGTGCATGTGTGTGCAGAACAGAGCTGTAGAATCCAGGCTCACTGTTCTCTGCCAGGATATAACTGTGCACAGGGAGCTAAATGCTGGAAACATAGGAGGCCCTTGGGCCTCTTTGTTTTACCCCTTAGTTTCCTTAGAGCAAAGGCGAACAGACAGGAGGAGCTGGGGGGAGATGGGGGGGGTACCAGAGGAACAGATTTTCCTCCTACAGCCAGAGCCACCAGCCTCTGGAGGCTGCTCCCACTGGAGCCACCCTGTCATCCCACATTGCTCTGATTAACTACAATCCTTCCTTTTCAATTTCTCCTCCCTGAGACTAGGGGGAGAGAAAAATCTCTTAGAAAATGAATAAATATTTCAATTTCCAGCGTAATCAGTCTGGGGAGCTGGGGCGTGATGGGGCGTGATGGACACAGCAGCGGGGGAGGGGGATGGTAATGGTTTTCATTTAGATAAGATACAGAAAGTTATCCAGTAAAAATATGAAAATAGATGAAGCCCATTGAAATCCTTTAAAATACAATTTTTACTCCTCGGCTAGGCTGGACTTCCCTAGCTCTCCATCCTCAAATCTGCTGTCTCTCTGACCACCTCACTTTCCTCTATCACCCCTCTGCCTTCAACTCTCTGCTACTGCCCTGCGCCCTCTCCCTGCCTCTGGCTTAGCCAGTCAGTGTCCCCAGGTCCCCCACTTCTCCCTTAAGGCCCTCCTCCTCAGCACTTTGCAGTGTCTCCTGAAGACTCAGTAGTGATTCCCTCCCCCTCATGGCTCCTCCCCCCCCCCCCCGTCTCCCCTCCCCTTGACCCCTTCGGCAGTTCCTGCTTTCACCTCTGACAGAGTCAAGAGGGCTGGGGTTCAGTTGCATTCCCTAACCACACCCACCCACAAAGAAGGAGGGGTACACGGCAAGCATTTTTTTCCCCCTGACCTTCTAACAGTCCAGATTTAAGCTACATGTTTCTCCTGTTTGCTAACTGCAGCTTCTGTTTCTTAAAGCTCATTCTATTTCGCTGGCCTATGAAGGCTGCAAAAGAGGGGCAGACAGAAGCCTGCTCCCAACCCGACAGAGCCAACACAGCTGCCCCTCCCCCACCACGCTCTCCCCCTCCCCCTCTCCAGCAACCTGGCCGAACAAAGTCAGAACTTAACTTATCTTCCCCAACTTTCTGCTAAGTGGCCAACCCTGAGGCCAGGCCTTTCTCCTCCACTCCTGCTGTCAGAGCATGAATGTGTGCCTTCCCACGTTCTAAGAGGGTCCTGGGGCTCCGGTGAAGAAAGGTGAACAAGACCCCTCAACTGAGCCAGGGTTGCCTTCAGAGCTGGAGGATAGGGCTGGTAAAGAGGGGAGGGGTCCAGTGAAATACTCCACTCCCTACACAGAACACCACACACACACACACACACACACACACACACACACACACACACACACACACGCTGTTCAGGAGAGGAGGAAGAGAGCTGGCCAATGCCTGCCTGAGGCTCTTTCCATTCGGCAGCTTCCCTCTTCCCAGATCACTCACCCACCCCAATGAGAGACCACCTCCATTTTGAAGACTGTACATCTCTGTAGGCGCCTGCCTATAAGAATGTCTGCCCAAGTTTCTTTGTTTGCTCCATGGCTGGGGTATATGGAAGCAATTCTGTGTGAGCGAATGTTATGTCCTTTGCACATAGCATCATACATGTATATACTGTGTAAGTTTGATGCCAGGGTGTAGGACTAGGTAAGTGTGTGGGCTTCTTCAGAGGTGTCAATCCATGTCTTTGTGTGTCTATCTCTGTGTGGGGGGTGTTTATAGGAATGTCTCCTCCATAGGTGAGTAGTGTGTCTCAATGTCTCTGTTTGAAGCTATTTGTGTGTCAATTTCTATGTTACAATTCGGGGGGAGGGCGCACAGTAGTAAATCTTCCTTGGAGTCAGTCTCAGAAGATAAGACTCCATTCCCACAGACCACAGACCCTGCTTAGGTTTGAACCCTTGGTTCCTTCACGCGCACCCAGACCAGTGTACCTGAACACCTTCATTTTTCTTCTGGTTTACTTCCAACCTCTGCCCTGCCCGTTCCGAAGGAGCCCCAGATATCTGCACTTTCCTGACCTAAAGTGAACGCCTGGCCGGATCTACTCCCTTTCTCCTGATGAATCCAAACAGTCCTGGTGTCTGGACCTCTCACAGCCTCCAGGGCTGGGGGCCCGAATGCAGCCTCCCTTTGAGGGGCAACCCCAAGCAGTTTGCAGCCTCCAAATGAAGGTGACTCTAGGCTGGATTGGGGTAGCAGGATCCCACAGCCTCATCTTTGGGAGCCTGCGTCCGTGCTTTTCATGCACTCCACCCCCCCAACCCCCAAATCTGAAATCCCACCTCTCCTCTGCCTTTCTCGTGGCCAGAACCCAAGAGTCCGGCCCTGGGCCCGAGAGGTGGACGGAGGGAAAACTGCCAGGAACTGGAGGAAAGTCTTTGGGCACTCGGGTCCCATTTCTACTCGGATCTCGGCTTTTGCGACCTAAGTTCTCTGTTCTCCCGCGCAGCCGGAGGAAGCAAGTTGGGCCGTTTCACCAAGAACTCCTCGGGTGACTCCGCTCCCCTTTCCCGGACTTCCCGGCCCGCGGCTGGGGCTTACCTTGCGAGAAAGTGTCGGAAAGAGTGATGATCCAGATGAAGAGGCTGAGCATGCTGCCCGCCCGCCGCTGGGCCCAAGTCGGCGCGAGCCGGGCCGCCGCTGGCTCTCTCTCCCTCCTCCCTCCCGCCCTTGCACACTGCGCGCACACTCGCTCGCTCCTCTCGCCACGGGCTCGCTCCGCTGGCCCCTCCTCTCGTCCCGCGCCCCCTAATAATTTCTGCCCTCCAGCTTTATCTCTCGGGGCCTCCCTCAACCTCCGCGCCGCTAGCTCTCTCCTCTCTCTCTCTCCCCCCCTCTCTTCCCTCCCCGGCTCCCTCCCTCTTCCTGACGTCTGCTCTCCCTCCGACGGCGCCTCCCTCCACTGCCCTCCCCTGGTCCCCTAACGCGCGCGCACACACTCGCTCTGCTTGCTGGAACCGAGATGGGAGGAGAGCAAAGAGAAAGGAATTGAGGGCAGAGGCAAGGGATGGGGAGGGGTAGGAAGAGCGAACGCGGCGTCGCAGGCTCAGAAGTAAGGACCGCTGGGCCCCCGCGCCCCTCCGGTGCCGAGACCTACTTTGCCCCCAGTGGCATAACTGAGTGGGGCATTGGGTGGCAGCCTGGGTCGAGGACAAACCTCCATCAATTGGGTGACTGTGTTGGGAGGGGTGTGCTGGTGTCTTGGGAGGGGGAGTGTCTTAAAAGCTTTAAGATCTCTTTTTCGTTCTAATCGCACAGCTCAGAATCTAACCCCAGATGCCAAAATGAAGAATTCTCAATTAACTACAGAATGTTGGAGGGTGAGAAGAAGCTCTCCCAGCCAACAAATCTCAGGCTAGAGAAACCTTGAATCTGCCTCTGAGCCCCTTCTGATGGCTTCAGCCAGCCACGTTGAGGCCCGCTTCAGAGCTGGAGTCTAGCAGCCACGAAGAGGCGCGTTAACTCTTCCTTTGTTCATCCCAGGCATCTATCTATCCATCCGGAGGGAAAGCCAACCAACTCGATGGCTTTCTCTTGTGCCTTCCCGAAGGCTTGCCACAAAAGGCAGCCAGCGAACGATCTCGAAGAATTCAAGGGCTTGAGGAGCATTGGGGTGGAAAGAGGGAGAACCGAAGTGGAAGGACATTTGTGAGGGTGGTCTTATCAAGAGCCCAGTGTAAGTGGCCATCTCCTCCCTCAATCTCTAAATAAATCTTGCTCCCTGGGCTGCTGAGACTGACTGAAGCCTGGACCCCAGAGAACGAATATGGGGGAAATAATAGAAACGTCACAGGAATTGCACAACTTTCCAATTATGCTGATCTGGAGTCTCCACCTCTTCCTTCTCAGATTCTAGATCGCCTGAGTCCCTAAAAGCTCCTGGTCAAGATACCGTGATCTTCAGGCTTGGAACTAAGGCGCGTAGCTCTAGTGCCCTCTGCTGGTATGAGATGGCCAGAGTTCTTCCCAAAATCTTGACAGGCTGAGCGGTCCAGGCACAACCACAACTAAGGGACACAGAACACAGCAAAACAAAACAAACAAACAAAAATTACCAGAAACTTCAAAGCTCATATTCAAAAACATAATCCCATACCAACCTCAATGAAGCGAATTTTATGTTAAAAATTACTTGCATGCATAGGAAAAACCACATTATAAAAACAGGGATATCTAGTCCAGAGATTGCAAATACCATCCCACACAGAGATACACACTGGTAAACATGCATACTAGCACTTGGACATGTAAGATTTTTAAATTCACTCATTCATTAACTTGCCATCCAACAGGTATTTCTTTTGTGCTTAATATGGCTCAATCACAAAACTAGGCTTTCAGAATACAAATAAATAAATAAACAAGATCTGGGTATAGTGGTACATGTCTGCAACCCTAGCTAGGAGACAAAGGTAGAGAATTGGCTGGGCAGCATGGAACACACCTTTAATCCCAGAACTTGGGAAGTATAGGGGTGTCTAGCTCTGTGAGTGGAGGCCAGCCTGCTCTACATAGGAGGCTCCAAGATGTACGGGGCTCAAATGAAAGTCTGTCTTAAAACAAAAAAATAGAACTGTAAGTTGAAGAAGAACCCAGGAACCCAACCTAAATAACGACACCCTGACACAGAAAAAGTACACATGATTCAATTCCCCCTTTAGTGTTTCATTCAAAGGGGGAGGGATCTATAAAATTATAATTTACTAGGTTGTGTTAAATGTTATGGGTGATAAAGGAATAGAGAAAGGAATGGTTTTTCTTATAAATGGTCAAAGAAAGATGTCCCCCTGGGGTAACACTGGAGACATCTGAGGACAGAACATAGCAAGCAGACACAGACCGTGTTTCTCAGGTCAGAAAATTCTGGAAGTGAAACAGAATTTTACTCTGAACATGCTATGTTCAGAAGCAGGGATTAAAAGAAATTGCTAGATCGATGTCTCCAGCAGCCAAAGAGTTCTCTTCCTTGGGCCTTAGCTTGCTTTGTCCTCTCCCTTTAAATACAAATCTCCACCAATTGGAATGAAAGAAGCTCCTTTATCTCCTCTCCAGACTCCTCCTGCAAGCCTCTGAGCAGAGATCCTGAAGCCTGAAGCCCCTTTGCCTAGCAGTCCCCAGCACGAGACTGTCAGGGTCTTTTATAAGACAGCACTGGGGCCTAGTCCCCATGGATGGGTTGTTCTGGTGTGTCACCCAAGCATCACTAGTTCCAAACATACCTTCACGTCGCTTGAGTGAACATTGTGGAGCAGAACATGCTTTCCAGGCATGGCTCCCAGTGTGCTTACACATGCCCAGAACATCTCTCTACTAACATACCTGTGAGTATTACTGGTCTTGTTTCACTTCCCCTTCCCGTGCCAACCCCAGTGAAGCTCCCCAGCTTTGCTCCATTTTTAGCTCTCTAACACCAATGCTGCTCACAGTTCTGTCTCCGCAGATTAACTGAGTCTCCTGGAGTCTTACCACATACCTTTCATCAAAGGAGGTGTCCTGAAGCTCAGCCTTCCAGTAACAAGAGGTACTGTGAAGAGAAACCCGTGTGTCCCAACAGACTAGACACACTGCTTCCTTAGCACAGGATATCTGCCTCCTTGTTAAACGTTTAGCTTCTTGAAGGCAAGGACTGTCCCTGTCTCCTTAGTCTAGAACTTCCTGGATGTACAGAAGAAGCTGGGTCTCCCTTCTTAATCACTGAGGTAGCTAAAAATGGGAAATAAGTATAGACACTGAACCAGAGTGGAAAATTCTCTCCCTGATGTTTATAGAGATAGGAAAGAAACATTAAGATCTTCATTCTTTTCCAGCCTGGACAAGAATCTCAACCCTAACAGTGGTTCTCAACCTTCCTAATGCTGCAACCCTTTATTTTAGTACAGTTCCTTATGTGGTAACCCCCAACCACAAAATTAGTTATATTACTACTTTGTAACTGTAATTTTGCTACTGCTATGAATCGTAAAATATCTGAACTTCGGTGTATCTGCTGTGTGACCCCTGTGATAGGGTCATTCAACTCCCAAGGGGTTGTGACCCACAGGTTGAGAAGAGCCGCTCTAACACAAACCTCTACCAAAGTCCTTCTGGGTGAGGCAGCCTCAGAGGGCACCTAGCCTTTCTATCATTCCCCACCGAGCCAGCAGCCCAGAGTCTGGGAGACATAACCTTTCTCCAGACTCCTCCAAATAGAGGCAGCTGTCGCTCACTGTGTTTCATGTCTGAGAGCTGCACAAATCCTTCCAGAGGTTAGGTCTTGGGTTTCCAGCCGCTATATCAGTGCATTTGCTCATCTTTTCATTTTTTTTAACCTACCAGCTTTTGATTTATATAGCAATGAGGCAGAGGCCAGAGATGGCACAGAGGGGAGAAACAAGCTAAGCAGAGGGAGAACAATCATCCACTGAAGCATCCCAAACCACGAGGCCAAGGAGCCCTCCGTCCAGATAGACTGGAACTCTGCAGAGAGTACTCAGCCCTGCAAAGGAGGGGGAATAGAGATTCTAGGCATACAAGCTGCTATGCCCTCATCTCATACCAGCCGACTGTGCTTGACATTGTGCCAAGAATTAGGGTCCCGACCATCAAAAAGATATCTGCTCTCTATACATACACATCCAAAGAAAGCCCTCTGGATGCCCAGCTTTCTGGCTCTTTAAGACAGAGAGCTGTCGGGAGGAAGTTCAGCTGAAGTTAGACAGCCTAGGCAGCCACAGTTCAGTGAGTCAAGGCCACCTTCACTCAGCCTCCTGAAGAAGTCAGAGACCTGGGTGGAAGACGGTATCAGAGTGAGGAAACGGCACGTCTATGAGAGAACACAGGGGCCAGGCCTTGTGTCAGCTTGATTTGAATGTGAAATGCCTAGGACATCAGTACAGTAGACCTTTCCAGATCCAACATGAATTCTAGAGAACGGTTTGACAGGGAGTAGAACTAACTATGGAAAGTGGAAGTAGGTCATTGAGGTGTGTCCTTGTGCCCTAGGACTCCAGCCCATTCCTGTTAGTGATCTACTGTGTTCTCCATCTACCACAATGTAAGCTGTGGTTCCTGGGAGACATCTGTCTTCCCCAGCATCGAGGACCGTTTGAAATCACTAGCAAAAGCAATCCTTCCCCCTTCGGTTGTTTCTCGGGTATTTGGTCACACTGATAATAAAAAACATTGCAGTGGACCACCTACTGTGAGAGGCTGTAATATCTAGGGATGTGAATGGATTGAAACCAGTCTGGATCTCAGAGGATGCCATTGGCCGAGACACATTCCCTGGGTGCACCAGCATTGCCTGTGAACAACTGTCCTCTGGTCCACACCACTCGCTTTAATGCTTTATATTTCAGTTCCACACAGGAAGACAATTTGTGTGAAATGGACCAGTTAACTCTTATTAGGTGTAATAGGGATTTCTCTGTCTAAGCTTACAGGAATTAGAGGCTCTCTGCTTCTAGTAATTGGTCCATTGAGAAGACTTGCTAAGATAACAGATTCAGAGATCCCGAAGCAAAGAATTGTGGGAGGGATGGAAAATAGACGTATTAGAAAGATGTAGAACAGATGTAAGATGAGGTGATGACTCAGACACAGGCCTCAGAGCAGCATAAGACTTCAGACACCTTGAAGTCCATCTCCCGAAAGAGGGCGAACAGATCTCACAAAGCAGATGAAAGTGAGGCAAAAGTACCCAGACCAGCTCAGCATCTGTCCACCCCTGCTTTCCACTTCTACATCCAAGTGTCATTCTAGATATTTTATCAGCAGACATGGTCTGACTCTTGCACACTTTTGCCCTGGGAGGTCTTTGAAAATTGGGGAATCAAGTGAATGGGAACTGATGGACACTAGGGAGATTGCTCCTCATTCTCCTGTGGTGATATATTGTATATTCAATAAAAATAGCCTGAAAAATATCAGAGGACAGAGCCAAGCTGTGAAAGCCGGAGAGTGGTGACCCACACCTTTATTCCCAGCACTTAGGAGGCAGAGATCCATCTGGATCTCAATGAGTTCAAGGCCAAACAAAGCCAAGTGGCCAGGATGACACACACCTTTAATCTTAGCTCTAGGAATGTTGAATGAGGATGTAAAATAGTTGGGCAGGGAAAGAAATACAAGGCAGAGGTTCACCCCCTTTTGGCTGCGTGCCCAGTCAGTCTGAAGACTTGTGGAGATAGGACCTACCCCATTCAGCCTCAGGAGTCGGCTGGGTGAGAATTATTCATGGTTTGTTCTCTGCCTCTCTGATATTTCAAGCTATTTTTTTATTGAATATACCACCACACTCTCCTCTTTTATTTTTTGAAGACAGGGTTTCTCTGTGTAGCCCAGGCTGTCCTGGAAATTGATATGTAGACCAGGCTAGTCTGAAAGCCATGACCTCTGTCTCCCTCATCTTCTTTGAGGGTTAGTTTTCAACACTTTTCTTTCTGCCTTATAATCACTTTAAATTCACTAATTTTACTTATCTTTATTGAAAATTCACACAACATGTTCTGATCACAGTTTTTCCTCCCGCTATCTCTTGCCAGATCTCTCTGTCTTCCAGTCTTCCAACCATCCAACTCCAGGCCTTTTTCTCTCTTTCTTTGGGAAACAAACAGGCAAAATAAACAAACAAATCTAGAATTAACAACAACAAAAAGCCACAAGAAACACACACACCATTAAAAACACAACATTGGAAGCCATAATATACAAGCAAAGGACCAGTGAGATCAAAAAACCAAAAAGCCCAAACAAAGCAATATCACACACACACACACACACACACACACACACACACACACACACACACACACACACACACAAATCTACAAAAAGAACATTGGGTTTGTTTTCTGTTGGCCACTTACTATTGAACCACGAGTGGGAATAAACCTTATTTTTCCTTTGTTGGTAGGTATTCATTCCAAATAACTTTTTGGTTACGGCTGGGACTGTGTGCCCATTTTCTCTCTCCATGCTGGGACACTCTCTGGCTTAAAGCTGTCTTGGCCTTGAGCATACTGCCATGGTTTCTGTGAGAGCATGTGTGCATCAGTCCCGGTGTGTCTTGACGACACATGCCTTGTGTCATCTGTCCACTCTGGTTCTTAGGATCTTTTGGCCTCCTCATCTGCATATGTCCCTGAGCTCTGAGGGACATCAATGAGTTTGATGAGGACACATCCCACATCCCATTCAGGACTGGATGCTCCAAAGCTTCTCATTCTCTGCACCTTGTCCAATTGTGAATCTTATATCAGTTCCCATCTACTGCAAGAGGAGGCATCTCTGAAGACAGCTGAGAGAGACACTGATCTATGGTATAGCTGAATATTTTTAGGAGTCATTTTATTACTGTCTTCTTTTAGTAGAACCATACTATTTGGTTTTCCCCTAGGCCCATGTTCTATCTAGTCTCAGGTTTTGGCCACCAGAGTTCCATCTCTTGTGGCGTGGGCCTAGATCCAATCAGAGAGTGGTTGGTGTTTCCAATGTTTGTGCCAATATTGCACCAATATACCCCGCAGGCAGGCCACCATTGTAGATCTCAGGTTTTGTAGTGTGTTGGAAGTTACCTTTCTCCTCTGACTGTCAGTTAGGGGTAGGCACCAGCTCAACTTCTCTGTGTGCAGTGAGATAGGTATGTATTCTCTTCAGCAATACGATCTTACCATCCGTTTGAGGGGAGCAACCAATGGCCTTGACAATGACCTGGTTGTTTGGGGGAACTTTATGGGCTCTTTTCGCCAACAACTCAAATAGCTGTAACTCATTCCTGCTATCAGAAGTTTCACTGGGTGGAGAATGTCTATGTCTAGTGGGGGAATTCTCTCCCCATTATTTGCTGACATCATTTAGTTTTCTTTTATTCATATACATATATATATGTATATGAATATACGTATTTTTTTAAGGAAGTTTCTACTGAAGTAAGTTTCCATGCGACTGTTCAGACAGCCCTCAGGATCAGTTGTCCCTCTGTGTATTTCCTACATTACTGTTCTATTCTCTCTCTCCCCCCTTTAATCCCCCATTATAGTGACATAGTTCACCCATGTCACTCCATAGCTTCATATATTCTAGTTCCCCTTCCTTGGAAGACCCTTGCCCCCTCCCCAGTCCCTTATTCTATACACAACCTCTGTGGTCATAAGGATTGTAGCATACCTATCAAAGACTTAAAAGCTAATATTCACATATAAGAGAATACATACCATATTTGTCTTTTTAGATCTAGATTAGATCATTCAAAATAATTTTTTTTCTAGCTTCATCCATTTACAAGCAAATTTTGTTATTTCCTTTTAACAGCGAAATAATATTCCACTGTGTAAATGTACCACATTTTCTTTATTTGTGTATCCATTGACAGGCATTTATATGGCTTCCAATTTCTGGCTATGTGCATAGAGCAGCAATGAACGTGAATGAACAAAAATCTCTGTAGTAGGATGTAGAGTTCTTGGATATATGCCCAAGAGTAATATAGCTGGGTCTTGAGGAATATCTATCTATCCACAACTTCCTGAGGAAACACCACACTGGTTTCCATAGTGACTGTACAAGTTTGCACTCTCACCAGCAATGGGTAAGCGTTCCCCTTTCCCGACATCCTCACTGGCATAAGCTGCCATTGTTTTTCAAGGCAGAGTTTTGTAAGGGGAGTTTTCTGTCCTGCCTGAAACTCCCAAATACCTGGCAGCAGCTTCTCAAATTACCACACAAAGGTTTATATTAATTATAAATGATCAGCTGATAGTTCAGGCTTATTACTAGCTAACTCTTACATTTAAATTCACCAGTAACTCTTATCTATGCTTAGCCACGTGGCTTGGTACCTTTTCTCAGTGCGGCTTTCTCGTCTCTGCATTTGTCTGCCCATCTTCTTCCCAGCATTCTCAATTTGGCTTTCTCCCCTAACTTTAGTCTGTTCAGCTATTGGCCAGTCACCTTGCTTATTAAACCAATCACAGCGGCAAATCTTCACAGTGTAGAAAAGGATTATTTCACAACAAAGTTTCTCTGTGTAACTTCCCTGGCTGTCCTGAAACTTACTCTGTAGACCAGGTGGCTTTGAACTCACAGAGATCTGCTTGCCCCTGCCTCCTGAGTGCTAGGATTAAAGGCATATACCACCACTACTGGGCACGTCATTTCCTTTATTAATATATTGGCTATTCCTTCTGGCATAAGATGAATCTCAAAGTAGTTTTGATTTTTATTTTCCTAATGACTAAGGAGGTTGAACACTTCTAAGCATTTATTTTTTATTATTTTTTTAACCATCTATGACTCATCTATTGAGAATTCTCTGTGTAGTTCTGTACCCTGTTATTTAAATTGGGTTCTTTGATTTTCTGATGTACACTTTTTAGAGTTCTCTATATATTTTAGATATTAACCTGCTATCATATGTGTAGTTGGTGAAGAACTTCTCCCATTCTGTATCCTGCCATCTTGGCTGAATGATGGTGCCTTTTGCTTCCAGAAACTTTGGTCTCATGGGGTCCCATTTATTAAGTATAGGTCATTGGACCTGTGCTATTGTCCTGTATAGAAAGTCTTTCCCCATGCCTATGAGTTCAAGGCTATTCCCTACTTTCTTTCCTATCAAATTCAGACTAGGTAGCTTTCTGTTGAGGTCTTCTCTCTGTCTGGAGTTAAATTTTGTGCAGGGTGATAACTAGGAATCTATTTGCTTTTTCTTCTATGTGCAACCATCCAGTGTGACCCACACCATTTGTTGAAGATGCTGTCTTCGTTCCAGTGTATGTTTCTGGCTTCTTTGTCAAAAATCAGGAGTCCACTGGTGTGTGCACCTCTGACTGGGTTTCCAATTTGAGTCTGTTGATCAATGTATCTGTTTTTATGTCAATACCACGCTGTTTTTACGACCTCACCTCTGTATTACAACTTGAAATTGGGAATGGTGACACCTCCTGCAGTTCTTTCATTGTTCAGGATTGTTTCAGCTATACCAAATTGTTTTGTGTGTCTTTACGAAGGTGAACGTTGTTTTTTTGTTTTTCTTTTCTTTTTCCAATTTCTATGATGAATCATGTTACTATTTTGATGGAGATTGCATTGAATCTGTAGATCTCTTTTGATAGAATAACAATTTTACTACATTCATCCTACCAATCCAAGAGCAGGAAAGATTACTTTGTCTTCTGATAGCTTCTTTCTTTTGCCAATTCCTTAAAGTTTTTATTCTGTGTCTTTCACTTTCTTAATTATAATTACCCAAGGATTTTTTTTTAGGCCATTATGGAAGGTATTCTAACCTAATTTCTTTCTGAGACTATCATTTGCACACAGGTACACACTGGTAATTTTGTATCCTGCTACTTTGCTGAATGTGTTTATCAGCTATAGAAGTTTCCTGGTGAATTTTTAAAATTTATGTATATGACCATAAAATTCTTCAAATAAAGATACTTTGACTTCTTCCTTCCCAATTTGTATCCATCTAGTCCCCTTCAATTATCTTATTGTTTAGCTAAGACTTCAAGTATTATATTGAATAGGTATGAAGAGAGTAGAATTATTGTCTTGTCCCTGGTTTTAGTGGAAATGGTTGCAGTTTCTCTTTGTTTAGGCTGATATTGTCTGTGGGCTTGTTGTAAATTGCCTTTATTATGTTGAAGTATGTTCCTGTAATCTATCCCATCTTTTATCATGAAGGGGTATTGAATTATGCCAGCAGCCTTTTCTGCAGCTAATGAAATGCTCATGTTTTCTGTCTTTCGGTTTGTTTATATGGTGATTACATCTATTGATTTGTATATGTTGAAACATTGTTGCATCTCAGGGATGAAGCAGACTTGATCATGGTGGATAATTTTTTGATGTGTTCTTGGATTCAGTTTGAGAGCGTTTTACTGAGAATGTTTGCATCTGTGCTCATAAGAGAAACTGGTCTGTAATTTTCCTTCTTTGTTGGATCTATGTGTGACTTAGGTATCAGGGTAACTGTGGTCTCATAAAATGAATTAGGCAATGTTCCTATTGTTTCTATTGTGTTAAATCATTTGAGGAGTACAAACACTAAGTCCTCTGTGAAACATGAAGTAGAATTCTGTGCTGAATCCATTTGGCTCTGTTTTTGTTTTTTTGTTGGAAGAGTTTTAATTCTAACCTCTATCTTACTAGTGTTTATGGGTCCATTTAAATTGCTTATTAAAATAGATTTATCTTTGGTGGATTGTATAATTACTAAATTTATCCATCTCTTTGAAATGTCTAGTTTGGCAGAGTACAGGTTTTTAAAGTGCATCTTTATGACTCTCTGGTTTCTCTGGTGTCTGTTGTGATGTCTCTCTTCCATCTCTAATTCTGTTGGATCATCTCTTTTCACCTTTTAGTTAATTTTGCTAAGAATTTATCAGTCTTGTTGATTTCATTGATGAATCAGCTCTTTGGATTTCTTTTCTTTCTTTTTTGTTTGTTTCTGTTTTATTGATTTCAGTCCTGAGTTTGATGATGCCTGCTATCTACTCCTTTTGGATGTTATCTCTTCTTTATGTTCTAATGCTTTAAAGTTTACCACTAGGTTGCTAATAGGAAATCATGTAGGCACTTAGTGCTATGAACTTGCTTCTTAGAACTGCCTTCATTTTGTTTGGTAGGCTGTGTTTTCATTTTCATTCAATTCTTTGAAAAATATTTAATTTCCTTCTTGATTTCTGTTTTGACTAACTTTCTTTTTTTTTTTTTAAAGATTTATTTATTATATTTACAACGTTATGTCTGCCTGTCTGCCTGTCTGCCTGTCTGCCTGTCTACCTGTCTGCCTGCAGTCCAGAAGAGAGCACCAGATCTCATTACAGATGCTTGTGAGCCACCATGTGGTTGCTGGGAATTGAACTCAGGACCTCTGGAAGAGCAGCCTGTGCTCTTAACCTCTGAGCCATTTCTCCAGCCCTGACCTATTTTCATTCAGGAGAGAGTTGCTCTGTCTCTATAAGTTCATGTGATAATCTGTTTTTGTTGTTATCCAGCTTTAATCTGATGATCAGATAGTATTCAGGGGGTTATTTCAATGTTCTTATATCTGTTGAAACTTGCTTTGTGTCCAAGTATGTGGTCAGTTTTGGAAGAAGTTCTGTGAGCTGCTAAGAGGAAGGTGTATTCTTTTGTGTTTGGGTGAAATGTTCTATTGATGTCTGCTGGGTCCATTTGATCGTGACATCATCTACCCCAGCGTTTCTATTCAGCTTTTGTCTGTTGCCCACCTATCTATTTGTCCGAGAGGGGGACTGAAGTCACCCACTATCACTACATGAGGATCTATATGTGATTTTAGCTGTAGTAGTGTTTCTTTTATGAGCTTGGATGCCCTTCTACTTGGTGCATAGATATTAAGTATTATAATATCCTCTTGGTGGATTTTTTTCTTTGATGAGTATGTGTATTTCCTATCTCTTCTGATTAGTTTTGTTTTGAAGTCTGTTCTGTCAGAATTTAAGATAGGTATGCCTGCTATCTTAATATATTTTTCCATTCTTTTATCCTGAGCTGATGTCTACCCCTGATATACTGTGTGTTTCTCGGATGCAGCAGAAGATGAATCCTATTTTTATGTCCAATCTGTTAGTCTCTGTGGTTTTCTTTTATATTGAATTGAGTGTTATTAATGAGCAATGGTAGTTAATGCCCATTATTTTATTGTTGTGATGTGAGCCCCTTCCCTTTTGCTTTACTGGATTATTTATTTCTTGTTGTTGGGGGAGGGGGTGACTTCTTCAGGTTAAAATTTCCTCCTAGTGGCTTCTTTAGAGCTGGATTTCTAGATAGAAACTGCTTAAATTTGATTTTTTTATCATGGAATATTTTTCCCTCCCTGTCTGTTATGATCAATCGCTTTGCTGGGTACAGCTGTCTGTGTAGGTATCCTTGATTCCTTAGAGTTTGTAGAATATTCTCCAGCCTCTTATGGCTTTTAGAATCTTCACTGAAAAAGCAGGTGCTATTCTAATAGTCTGCCTCTGTATATTGTTTAGTCTTTTTCTCTTTCATCTTTTAATTTTTTTGTACTGTATATTTAGTGTTTTGATTATAATGTATTGGGGGGGATGTCTTTTCTGGTCCACTCTATTTGGTGTCCTGTATGTTTCTCGTACCTTGATAGGCATCTCCTTCTTTAATTGGGGAAACTTTCTTCTGTGAATTAGTTGGAAGTACTTTCTGTGCCTCTGTCATGGGTTTCTCCTCCTTCTGTTCCTATTATTTTTATGGATTTGGTCTTCTCATGGTGTTCAAGATGTTTGGATATTCACAGAAGAACAGGAACACCTGAAAGAGAGGTTGAGAGGGTCCACAGGAAGGAGGAAGCTGCATCCAGACCCAGGTCTGGCAGAGTCCCCGGGAATGGGAGTGAGGCAAGAGGAAATCATTCTGCTACAGGGCTGAGGGTGAGACTGGAAAGGTTGTGATAGGACAGAAAGGAGAGTGAACATCAGATACCTGGATACAGGCCCAGGGTGGCCACTGGGACAGGGGTCCCAGGTGGAAAGTCTTTCTAGGTGTTGGCAACTGACACAAAGGAAAGGTATGGGCTAGAAGGGAGGCTGAGGGTGTCACAGGAAGAGCCAGGTCTACTGCCTTTTTCAGTGAAGTCCCTGTGAGTGGGTATTAATTTTTAAAGTCCCCCCCTCCAATTATATAGGCTCTTGACCTTCAACCTTCTCCAGTTCTTTCTTTGAAGACCTAAGCCCACATGTCTTAGATAGATGCATCGGGATTGAGTTTCATTGTGGTGGTTTACATTTTTATTCAAGGTGGAGCTGAGGTTGAGGAGGTAGCTAGCATTGTGGCCTGAAAGAGTGCAAAGCACATTGAATATCGTGCTGATTTACCAGTGGAACCGAACAAGGTTTGTGTGGATGGAAATAAAAGGGTTAGGCTTACTGGAAAAACAAATATTTAATGTACTGTCTCATTTGGGGTCCTAGATCTGTAAAGTACATAAAATTCTGTCTGTGTGAATGACATTATAGTGGAAATAAAACTGTCTTACAGCAAAGGGGACTTACAGTAGGGAGGGAAGAGATGGGGAGGGCATAGGAGAAAGGTCTTCAGCACTCGGTATGTAAGTGTATGAAGAGGTTGTTTATTTAAAAAAAAAACACAATTTCGGGGAGGCTAAGTAGTGGGGAAACCAAAATTATAAAACTTTTGAGTAGATAAATAAGCTATATATATGTTGGGGTTATTCAACCATAGTTATAAGAAGGACAATTATTATAAACTCCAGCTCTTCATGATATCACCTCAATTATTATAACCCCCTAACTAGAGGCTTGCTAATGTGGTAGAGATTAATTATTCGGTTTGTTCACTCTTCATCTACCTAGCCATCTTCCAACTCCTTGTTTAAAAAGTTTCCTTCATGCCAAGCTTGAGATAAAAAGAGAAATTTCCTTTTACTTCAGGAGCTCACTGTCTGTGGGAACGATGGGCAAAAGGTACAAAAGAGCTGGGAAGTGCAGAGGGTAGAAAAGTGTCCACATTTTAAGAGTCTAGAACAGGGATTACTGAGCTCAGTTTGGAGGCATCAAGAAAGTATTCTGGGGCCAGTGTGAAGAATGACCTGGCATGAGATGGTGCCCCTCTCCTGGCGGCATATATTCTATGGTCCAACAGTACTCTGTGTGTAGCACCAAATGAGGGTAATTTCCTGGAGATGCCTGTTGAGGAGTTCCCTTGGGTCCACGGGGTATTCTGTGAATATCCTGGTTTTGAGAACTCAGGGTCCGTTTCTTCCCTAGAAACTACAGATTAGATCCCATTCCCTGTTCCTGCTGTGTGCATGTGAGTGATGGGGCTTTTTACCCGACAGCCAAACTCTGGCTAGGGGCACTGCTCTCTCTTTTGCCGACTCCTCATGCCAGGGAACAACCCAAGCAGTTCCTACCGGGCAGAGTCTGGCTGCTGGCTCAGGTGGCATTTCTTAAAAGGATAGATGGAGAATGTTGGTTAATGTCCCTCCCAGTGCTTCGGTTCCAACCTCAAAGACACAGGAACAAGACTCTGGCACCAAGTCCCTGCTTCCTGGCGTGAGTATTCTCTTCCTTTGCTAACCCCTAGCCTCCTCTCCAGTCTCCCTCCAGCCCTGTCCCTCAGCTTTCCCAAAGAGAGTGCTAGTTCAGGCTTCAGGACTAGGTCCAAGGAAATGCAAATTATGAGGAAAATGTTGCCCTTCCATTAAATCCCAGTAAGACAAACACCAAAACATTCTGCCAGGCATGGCCCGTTGAGTAGCCATGGCCTCCAAACTGAAATGTTCCTTCTTGGTGAGAGGGAGAGGCTTCTGCGGCTAAGGAAGCTGAGGGAATGTACTGGGTACAGGAAGGTAGTGAAACTCAATTAGTTTAGAAAGTCGAGATTTACAAGACTTCTTCCAGAGGTTATAAAAGCCGTGCACAGCGGCTGGGGAGAGGCGCCTCACAGCAGCCAGCTCTGAGGATGCAGCTTTTGTGAGTCATCATCACTCGTGGCTGTGGAGGGGCAGGGGCTTTTAGCGGTTGCTTTTGGGTCACCCCAGTAAGTAACCACTCACCTAGGTTCTTGTCAATAACCACAGTTAGCTCACTGGTTCACTTAGCTATACTTGGCTCGGACTGTTTTTTATTGGTCTCTGGTGGGTGCCTTGTCTGAGCTGAAGAGGTTTCTATTAATGTCACTCCAGGGGAAGTCACACAATATGACCAATGGCTTTTGGTCAAAAATGTATCCCTCACCATCCCCCACTCTCCACTCCTACACACACACACACACACACACACACACATCTGGCCCTCAAATCCTGTTCAGCTACTTTCTTCCACACTCCTCCTGGCCATCAGGTCCCTTCCAGTTCTCTACCAGGGCCCTGCCCTGACCCTTCAGACCTTCAGACAAACGCCCCTTTCCACAGAATCTTCTCTGCTGCATCCAGACAAGTGACTGTCTCTCCATCATACTCATAGTTAGACATTTCGTGTCTGTTTCCTCTGGCACTTGGTAAACCTTGAGAATAATGGAGACTGCCGTCACTAGAACCTGGAGGAAAGGTGGGAGGGGGGGGGTGTTTCCACTCTGAGTTGCTTAAAGGGTTTTCTGGAATGTCTACAGAGCTGGGCTCCATGTGCAGTAATTAGATCAGAAGAGGAACCTCCTCAGTAAGCAGACATTTGTTAAATTTCAAGAAATTATTCTTCCTTGGGGCTGAAGAGCAGATATGACATAAAAGTTTATCTTCTGTTGTTCAAAATATGTGGGGGAGATACATATTACCTATAACATGAGGGGGGAAGAAAGAGTCCCAGGGAGCAGTGAACAAAGTGATAAATATAGCTGAGCGTGGGATGACATACCTGAGCACAGGGAAGCAATTTACAGCCGTGTCACATGGCCCTGAAGGGAATTTACAGTGTTGTAACTCGGCAGTATTTCTATAAGCCTCACTAACACCCACTTCAGTCTCCTGCTCAGAGGTAACCACATTTCTTGCTCTTAAAAAAAAAAAAAAAAAAAAAAAAAAATTCTTGAGATTATAAGATAATTACATCGTTCCTTCGTTCCCTTCCTTTCCTCCTTTCCAACCCACCCTCATACCCCTCTTTGTTCTCTTTCAAATTTATGGCCTCTTTTTTATTAATTGTTATACACACACACACACACACACACACACACACGCACACACACACACACAATCTGCTCAGTCTGTATAAAGGCAAATGTTACCTGTCTGCATGTTTTCAGGGCTGATCATTTGGATAATAGACAAAGCTGAAGTGGATAGGGTGGTGTGGATTGGGGGGTCGGGAGGGAGAGTCCAGGAGACCTCAACCCCACACAAAGAACGATTCAACTGGGGAATGCTCGGGGCAGGAGTCTCCCTTGCTCTTTTGATGAAGCAGGATGTCTGGGCCAAGTGGCTTTAAGATATTTATGAGATCTGAGGAAAGGAGATATCATATCGTCAGAATTCTTTCCCTTTCCAGGTGAAGTCTGTGCATGGACATCAGCATTTCAAAGTATGCAAAGACTCCACTGGACTGCTGCCTAATGGGTAGCTTTGTTCACTTACCCGGAAGCCCCCATTCCCTATTCCTTCAGCTTTTGCCTAGGCAGCTCTCAGGTTACTGCCTTTTGCTCCCTTGTCCATGCTTTCTCGTCTATGGGGTGTCCTCTCCCCCCCCCCCCCTTTCACTACAGACACTGTCTTTCAGCTAGTAAAGTGGTACACACATTCAACCATAGCACTTGGGAGACAGACACAAAGCTCACTGCAAGTTCAAAGCCACCCTGGACTACACAGCAAGATTTTGTTTCAGCAGCAACACCATAAAAACCACTCAAAACCCCACTTTCTTCAAAGTCCACTGTGGTGCAATGTTCTCCATTACCTGTGATGGAACAGCGCACCTTTTCCAACATCACTGACTGTCTTGGGCACTGTTTATAGCTGTCAAGAGACAGCACAACACAACCGAGACAACTCTTATCAAGAAAAACATTTGTTTGGGGCCTTGCTTTCAATTTCAGAGGTGAGTCCCGATGCTGTCATCACCATGGGGAGCATGGAGGCAGGCAAGCAGGTGCTGAAGCAGTAGCTGAGAGCTACATCCTCATCCACAAGCAGCAGGCAGAGAAAGAGAGGGAGGGAGGGGGGAAGAGAGAGAAAGAGAGAGAGAGAGACACTCTGGGCCTCACGTGGGATTTTGATACCTTAAAGCCCACACCCAGTGGCTCACTTCCTCCAACAAGGCCACACCTCCTCCTCATCCTTTCAAATAGTGCCACTGGGGGGAGGGGGGAAGAGGAGGGGAAAGGGGGGGATGGGCGGGATTCTCATTCAAATCATTGCACTTGACTCTCCATCCTGGAAGCCACCTGTTTACTATAGAGTCACATACACACGTGTCTCATCTCCCCTCAAACTTTCCCCACACATTGGAGACCCCTTTGGAGTCCAGCATATGAAAGAATCTCAGGGAATTATTTCAGTGGAATATCTCTACTTGTCTATTCCCTCTGTGGTCTCTGTTCTCCAGAGCTACGACTATCAGGTATTGTGCAAGGCAACGCATAGGTCTTTGTAATTACGATGACCACAGAGCATAACTTCTTCACTTCTGTAAAGAGGAACTGAGTCAAAAGCTCCCCAAAGGCACACACACACATCAAGTAGACATGATTTCTGAATACTGATGCAGCCATACCCCTCTACTCCTGGACTCCACTGGCTGTGTGTTTGAGAGCCTGGTTTCTATCTAACATCCTAGGAGATATGTTCTCTTCTCAGTTAACCCGAAGCTCCTTTTCACAGCTGTGGGGATGTAGCTTGGATGGGCACCTCAAGCAGTGGGGTCTTCAAAGCGCCAGGAACTGATCAGAAAATCACTTCCTCCCCACTGCCAGCCTGACAGATGTAGGGAAGTGTCACCAGCTAGTGCAGCTCTCCTCACAACACTGCCCCCTCTGCTCTACATCCCACCAGCTCTGTTCTGAATGGAGATAGGATAACCAGTCAAAGAAGTAGCTTGTCACAGAATGCTCACCTCTAGGTCACCCTTCGAGGATACCGTGGAGTTTACCCATGCTGCCTTTCACTGGGTTCTCCAAAATTGTAGTTGTGAAGTGGGGGCTGGGGAGAGATGGCTGGGGTGAGGTGAGGTTATCATAGTAAATTGGAAAAATAATGTCTTTATAATTCACTCTGAGCATTCATCAAAATCTAAAACATTTTATTAGGAAAAGTGATTAATTAAATGCCTTTAACCCCAGCACTTAGGAAGCAGGGGTAGGTGGAGCTCTGTGAGCTTGAGACTAATTTGGTCTACATAGCAAGTTCCAGACTAGGCAAGACCATACCATGAGACTCTCTCTCTCTCTTATACACACACACACACACACACACACACACACACACACACACACACACACACACACACACACACACACACACACACCTAGAGAGAGAGACAGACAGAGAGAGAGAAAGAAACAGAGAGAGAGACAAGGAGACAGAGAGAGGGGAAAGGTATATGTGATGTCACTGAAAAATTATTATTTGGAGGCAGGGTCTGTCTGTATCACCCTGGCTAGCCTTGAACTTACCATTGTCCAGATCAGAATCCTGATTGTTGGGATTACAGGCTCAAGTCAACACATCAGTTCTGGATATTGCTATTATTAATATATATTAATTTCTATATATCAAATATACAAATTACTTACTGTATTGCCCTGGCTGGCTCAGTGTGATCTCAGACTCATGGCCATCTGCCTACTTCATCTTCCCAGAGCTCCTTCCGCTGATGTTACAGGTATCCACCACCACTTCCACACAGAAAAGAATCGAAAGCGCCTGGCCTTTGTTTTTATTTGTCTGTTTTGTTGAGCTGAGTTAAGCTTGCCTTGACTTTAAATTTTTGATAACAAGATCTTGCTTCCTGCCACTCTGCCATGCTCCAACCTTTCCTTTCCCAGTCTCCATTCTAGAATCCTCAGAATTGTTTTATTCAAACTTGCCTGGGGAATAAATTCACACAACAAGTGAGAGGCCTCATTTCCTGGCCCACCTCACCTTTAAAAACGCATTTTTAAAGAGACCTCTAGCTAGTATCAGGACAAGGCTTTTGCCAAAAGAAGAAATTTTTATATAAGAAGGTGCCCGAGGAACAATGCACATTTTACAGTCCTTGAAATGATGACCAGTTCAAAGGCCTGCAGGGTGACTTCCCTTAATGCCCGCAAGGCTCACTTACATTCTCTTGGGCCACGGGGAAGAGCTGCCAGCAAGCTTCCATGACTCTTCAGAAGATACAAGTGAAATGTGTAACCACTGCTGGTTAAAACTGCTATCCCTGGTTGTGGCGAAATGGTTCACAGCTGTTTATAATTCAGTTGCTGCCAACTCTGGTGGTGTAAGAATGGTTTCCGGAATGACTCCTGCAGCTACAGCCAGTCAGTGCTGTGACATGCCAGTCATACAGTGGGAATATGGCCTCTTGTGCTTGGGCCTCACACAGTGCCTGCTGTGTGTACCAGTGGAGACTCATCGCTGGATGCAACACTGTGAGCAGTGGGTATGGTTCCCTCCTGGCAGGATCCTGCTCAGAAAAGGAGTGAGTGCAATCCCAGGCACACAGTGCACAATTCTCCATGTACTTTCATGTGAAATTACTAGGAATTACTGACATTAAGAAGGGAATTGGAACATAAAACTCAGATTATCCCCCGAGAGAAACTCCATCAAGAAGATGAGATGGGTTTCTAACAGGATTGCTTAGTAATATGGAACAGAAATTCATATGCACACATGGGAAAATGTTTTAAAGTTCTTGATTTGATGAAGGAAATAGTCACAAGCCTCCCAATGGGCTGCTACCACCAAGGCAAACTAGTTATTGCATACTATCCACTAAGCCAAGATTACTTAAATATCTAGGATTACTGACTGCTTAAGAAATCCATGAAAATTTTTTTTAGCTCAATTAAAAAAAAAAATCCTGTAGAAGCTTTTCCTGCCCAAATTGGACGATCCCCAAAATACATGCTATTTATTACCAGCAGTAAATTCTAAAGTTGAAAGGCACTTTTAATGACTGTCAAGTTTTGATCATCCATGCTACAGGGAAATTAAATTATCCTTCTGTTCCCCCCTCAACAAAATCATTATGAAAAACTGGAGTGGGAGCCAAGTAAGTGGGGCAGCTCTAACCACATGGAACAGTTGATTAATCAAACGGGTATGGGTTTCCTGAAATTTTAATAATTTTGATTTGTCTGCTTAAAAATTTCATAATTTGTTTTGACTCCTTTACTCATTTTTAAAATACAATTTCACCTCTGTATTAATTTTGTATTAATGCTTCTCTTTCCCTTTACGGGAGAAACTCCCAACCACTGTAAACTCTGACTTTGCCCCGTTCACAGTGTTGAGGGCCTGATTAGTGCCACAGGCATTTTTCTCCTAAACTATGTGTCCATCACACTTCCCAGGAGAGTTCCCTTTCTCTTGCTCTCCACAGCTCCATTCCGTCTTGCAGAGGAAGGAGGACTCATCGTGTCAGGTGACCTGCTTGGTCTTATTCAGCTGGGAGGTTGCAGAGTCTGGGGCCACCCACGTGCCTGTTCCTATCCCATTTTTCTCCATTCTTCCAGATTCAAGTGCAAAATCCTCAGACTTTACACAGTTTGTGCTTTATGAAATGCCCCAAGAGCTTAGAAGGGGTGAGCTGACAGACAGAAGAGGGATTAGACCAGCGAGCAGTTTTCCTTCTTGTACTACCCAACACTGGCCCCAGACTCAGGCAGTGGCTAAGACAGGTGTCACTCACAGCCTCTTGGGGCCAGCTGGACAGGCTGGGGACTGTGAGACATGCCCTTAGGAGGTGGGTGCCTCCAGGGGCTGGGCAGTAGCAGCAGCTTAGCTTTCCCATTTTATTAAGTTAACTAAGCCATAAAGGGAATATCCCCAGCTGCAGAGGCCAGGATACTGGGAGAAGGTCCCACAGACAATTCCCAGCCAGGAAACCCTGGAACCAGAGAGCTCCCAAGACAGCTTTGCAGTACTTTTCCTAGAGCCAAGTGTGGTTCCAATAAAACAGGTTGATAAAGCATGTGACCCAGGGACAGGGCCTGTCTCTACCGCCTGCAGTTTCTAGCTCTCCCCTTCCATGCCTGGATCCTAATTTCTGTCTACACTGGCTTGGGGTGCATACCCATGACCTCATTTAGTTTAGCGCTTCTCTGAAGACCCTGTTATATACCACACTCTAGCCAACTCTCTTTATCTCCCCCACAGATGAGTAAGAATCAGAACTCTTATATTTTTCCACCTGTCTGAGTGCCCCTTCACTTGAAGGTCTGATCATGGCTACCTGTAGCCAGGAGGCTGTTCTAACAAACCATGTCTGAAGGGTATTTTAGGTCAGCACCCTTCCCAAAGACCTTATTCCAAGTGCAGTCAGTTCTGAAGTACTGGAAATTAACATATGAATATGGGGGACCTATGTCAGCCTGTGACACCTTCAGTGTGAAGGAGGTTAAAGGGTGTGTAGGGAGACCATAGACAGGTTTCCTGAGAGGTCTACTTCCTTCCTCATGGGAAAGACAGGAAGAAGACCCACTCAAAGACAGACATCTGTGAGAGTCCTATAAAATGTCTACTTCAGAGGCCCTCTTCTCCACACTTCCACACATCCTAAGAACTCCCGGATCTTGGTCTTTCATGTTCCCATCCCAACAGGAGCTGTCAACTTGTGCTCAGCGGTTGCTTTTGCCTTCTTCCCTGAGCATTTCAATCTGTTGGCTTCCCAGACAGTCAACCCTACCCCATTGAATGAAATCAGCTAACATCCGGATCTTTATTTCAGATACACAGACCAGTCTGCTACCAAGTCCTGCAGGTTGTGAGGTTAACTCTAGACTGAACACTGACATCCACACATCCACCCTGTTGTATGGGCTTTTTCTCCTGGTATAAAATAATGCCTTCTTGGCCTGGTACATCTACAGTGATCGTCACATCTATGGCAATGGTCACGGAGCTGGTGACGCTCCCTGACAGAAGGAAGTAGGAAAGGGTCGTGAGCTCGTCCCCTGAGATTGTTCTTAGGTGTTTTCTCCACTCTCTGTCCTCCAGCCTCATCTTCACCACACATCGTCAGCAGGTATGGGGATATTGGGAGATGGTAGAATGTTATGATATAGAAAGTAACAGGAAGGGATGACACAGTTGCTTTGGAGTCACCCATGCTTCTTGAAATAACTCTTCGCCAATGTTCTCTAAGAAAATCCAGCAAACTCATTAGTCCCATCATATTGGACTTTGATGAGGTCATACTTTGGCCTGTCATCGGTGCCCATCAATGGTGACTGGTAGGAAAAGTTAAGAAAGTAGACTATACCCCTCACTTTCCCCTACACATACAAGGTTCCTCAGAAGTGCCAGTGAAACGTTTCAGGTTTGAGGCTCAAGAGAGACACTGAGGCAGATGTCCTTTTGGGTAAGAGATCTACTAGAAAGTTATTGGTAACACGGGCAGACAGCGGCATGACAGAAGCTCTGGGACACGTTCAGGCCCATGTGACCAAGTGGATGTCCCTTCTCATAAGTTTCAGAGGAAGGGAGGGTGCTGGATGGTTGGTGTCAGTTTGAGAAAATGCCTCCGTTAGAGGACTGGACATGGCAGTGGATGTCTTTAGTCACAGATTGTGAATGGAAAGGCAAACACATCCCTGTGAGCTTGCGGCCAACAACTGCTCACCAGGTAGCTGTATCGGCCTCTAATCTTTCCTACTTTATTGGAAAATGAAAACTAAGAAGAGTGTTCAGACATAAATTTAACAGAGCTTATTATTAAAACCAGCAGTGATTGTATAGAGGCAGCAGGTGTGTAGATATAGAGCTGTATGTATATACACATTTGGGTGTGAGGTGTGTGTACATGTGAGTGTGTACACATATGTGTGTGCACGTGTGTGTCTGTGTTTTTGTATGTGCATGTGTGCGTATGTGTGGGTATGTGTCTGAGTGTGTGTGGGCATGCATGTATATATGTGGGTGTGGGTGGGTGTGCGTGTGTGTGTGTGTGTGTGTGTGTGTGTGTGTGTGTAGTGGCAGAGATCAGCCTGAGCTACGTACTTTGCATTTATCCTGTTTTATTCATTTTGTTTCTGTGCCCCTCACTAGGCTCTGTTGATCCTGGTGATTAGTGCCATTGATTAGGATTAGGAGCATTGATTAGGCTAGTCTAATTGTCCACCATGCTCCAGGAATCTGCCTGTCTTCACCTTCCCAGCGCTGGGATTGCATTTGTACCACACACTTGTATTTTTACATGGCTGTGGGGACCAAAATCAGATCCTCAAGCTTGTGCAGCAAATATTTTCCCAACTGAGTTGTATTCCCAGCCTAGCCAGTAGTGATTTCAGAACACCTGCATGGTGTGCCAGGGAGAGATGGGATTCCCTTATCTGTCTGCACACATCAAAATGTCTGTTCCGCCTTTCCTGTCGTTCCTTTCACAGCACAGGGTAAGTCAAAAATGCAGACATCCAACAACTATGTGTGGATCCAAATGGTTGAAAGAATAAGAAAAAAAAGTACCAGGCATGGAGACTCAGGAAGGGAGGAGCCAATTGGCATGGCCTGGGCACTGGGAGAGCCATGCCCTATCAGTATCCCAGCCTGTAGGGATGTGGCGACTGAGCTGGTCCTAAGCTGCACTTTCACGGTAAGTACTCCGTAGGGAGGTGTAATGTGTCTATTGAAAACCAGTTTTCAGAGTTGGAATTCCTGCTCTGAGAGGTTTCTGGCAGGACTGGGAAGCCATAACTTTGGAGAGAATGTAATAAACTAGAAATTTCCTCCCAGGTGAGCAAGAAACTCTTCAATGTTTTGAAGAGAACATTTTCTGGGACTTTGCTCATCCTGTAGCTGATTTGAAAATCACTTCTGTTTGTAACTGAAGCACATTCCAGTTTGTTCCCCAAATCTAAAAGACAGGGCTAGAGCCAAGGCAACCCATGCATACAAAGAACATAGCAATTTCACTTTGGACAGGGGCTATGTTTCTATATCTACATGTGAATCGAATAACATTTAGTGCCCTGGAAATATCACTGCTCACTGCCCATGGTACAGTAGATTTGGCAACGAGATCAGCTTGAACAAAGGCTCATAGAGCGTAGGTACCACAAATATGGTTAACTATTCAGTGAGTAAAGAGAGATCAAAAATACATAATAAAATAAAAAACTCTCCCTTTATGGACGATAAATACACAACAAAGAAAATTACAAATAAATCTGTATAGTTTGGTGAGAACTAAGGAGCTAAAGTCAAGAGACATAAGAAGGATTGGGATTGTGACAGATCATTGATGGTCAGCTTGTTAGGGTCTGGAAGAGAGCACCAAAGAGATAAGTCTGGGGACCTCTGTGAGGAGTTGTCTAGACGTTGTTAACCGAGAAGGGAATCCTGAATGTGAACAGTGCATTTTAAATATTGAGGTCTCAAACTCAATAAAAATGAGGATACCAGCTTTCCTCCCTCTCTGCTTTCTGACGGGGACACCCTGGGAGCATCCCTTCCCTGCCACACTGGGCTCTATTCTCTCAAACTGTAAACCAATAACCCCTCCCTTCCTGGAGTAGTTCTCATCAAGGATTGGTTGCAGCAATCACATAAGTAAACAATACAGAGAAGATGGGCCTTTGCTGTGATTTACCTGACCCTGTTGTTTCTAAGCCTTTAGAAAGAAATGTGAGAGATGTGTGTGTATGTGTGTATGTACATGTGTGTGTGCGAATGAGTGTGTGGGACTGTGTATGTATATGTGTGTGCGTGTGTGTGCATGCGTGAAAGCGAGTGGGTGAGTGTGTGTGTATGGGTATGTGTGTGTATGTGTGCATGTGTGTGACTGTGCACGAGTTTGTGTATGAGTGTGTGTGTACATGTGCATGTGTGTGTGAGTGTGTGTGCAAGTGTATGAGTCTGTGTGTGCAAGTGTGTGTATGGGTATGTGTGTGTACTTGTGCATGTGTGTGTGTGTGAGTATGTGTGTGTACCAGAACATGTGTGTCATGGCGTTGGAGTGGAGATCAGAAGACAATTTACAGGAGTTAATCACTTTTTCCACTACGTGAGCCCGGAGATCAAACCCAGGGCATCAGGATTGGAAACAAATACCTTTACTTGCTACACCATCTCCTTAGCCCCAAATCTGGCTGCATTCTGCCTGCGTCTTGAGAATTTGAAGCTAAAAGCAAGACAACTTGACTAATTTTTTTTTTTTTTTTGTGGAGTTTAACACTTGTGTTTCCGTAGGATCAGGTTTGCAGCGAAAGAGCAAGGAGTGGGAAGAAAGATAAAAATGTGCTGTTTGGTGAGGAAATAGTGAGAGCACGTTTGGCCTTATAGATCTGTCAGGCTTGGAAGTAGCTGTAGTTGTTAAGGAGGTGAGTGCCACTAAAGAGAAATGTGGCATTTGGCCCTAGGGCAACAGGAAAGGCGTTCTGAAGCCAGCACCATATGGACAACACTGCCAAGTTTTATTTCCAGCTCCGAATGGATACTCAGCCCCCAAGAATCTCATTGGCGTCAGCTCTTTCACTCAGTTTCTTTTTTAGGAGAAGAAAGTCTCTTAGGTTATCGTTCACAAGATGGGCTAGGTGAGGTCTTGCCTGCAGGAGTTCTTTATTCGGTGATGAAGTGAAGGCTCTTCATTAATGGTGTTGATCCTATCTCTTTTAGCACATCCATCTTCGCTGGGTGTCAGATATATTAAATAGTCATGGGCGACTGAGAAAGATTATTTATTAAAGAAATTCAAAGGAGAGTACTCGCTCACACTAGAGAGAAGATGTAGCTGTGCCTTCCTGGAAGGCTGGCCTTGTTCTATGGAGCTTCACTCTGCCAGTCAGTTCCTCCATCCAAGGGTACCAGAGAGAAGGCCTGTGTATGTATGCCCTGTGTCTTAAACTGGCCCTCTGTGACCTGCATACTGGTGCCCTGAGGCCATAGGTGATTCCCAGATCTAGGCTGGTCAAGAGGCCACGCCTTAAGGTCAAGGTGTAATAGTATCTGCTCTCCACTACAAGCCTTGGCTGAAACATCAAGTCTTCTGGTGCTCTTTTTTTCCAAACTGTATGTTTATATTTCTTTCTGGCTCATTTGTTCCTTCTCATTGTAGATCTACATAACAGCCATTGTGATAACTATCCTGGAGTGGAAGAATTGGCTCAGCAGGTAAGAGCACTCACTGACTTCTCTTCCAGAGAACTTGAATTTGATACCTAGCACCCCCCCCACACACACACACACAGCAGCTGAACACTGTATATACATAATGCCACTACCAAGAGATATGATGCGCTTTTCTGGCTTCCAAGGGCATTGCATGCATGTGGTGCATAAATACACAGGCAGGTAAAATACCCATAAACGTAATAAAAAGGTTTTAAAAAAAAAAAACCACCAAGAAACCTGCAAACAGACGGTTCTTTCCCATCTGCCGGTTCTGGAATAACTACTCAGAGTTTTATATTAATTATAAGTGTTTGGCCATTATCACCAGCTAGCTGCCGTTTCAAATGATCTATTTATTGCCAAGTGGTCCGTGGCTTAACCAGTTCTCTGGCATCTTGATCTTTGGGTGGCTGACTGGCATCTGCCCTAACTCATCTCCATAGTTAGTTTGAATGTACCGCCTAAGCTAATTCTGCCTGGCTATCAGCTAGCCAGCACAGCTTTATTTATCAACAGTGAGAGCAATAGATATTCACAGTGGACAGAAAGATCATTCCAGAGCAAAAACCCATGGAGTCAATATTTTGTTGCTTTGAAATCACTTCTAACAAACAAATTAGTCCTTCACTTTTAAATGTAGCCTTAGGCAAGTTCTTAGGATGAGGGCAGAAGGCACCTGGATTCTTTGCCAAAGTAGAACAAGAATGGCCTCTAGCCCAGTTCCCAACATTGTTTCCTCCTGAAGCCTTTTGAGCAAAATCTCCCTGGTCTCCACCGTTCTTTGCACCGTTGTCTTCCAGGCTCTTTAATCTCTGCTTACAACATGCATAAAAAATTATTATTATTTTTTTGAGACAAGTTTTCTCTGTGTAGCCCTGGCTGTCCTGGAATTCAATTTGTAGACCAGGCAGGCCTTGAACTCACAGAGATTCGCCTGCCTCTGCCTCCTGAGTACTGGGATTAAAGGTGATGACATCACACCTGGCTAAAAAATTAAATTCTGAGATCATTTCAATCAAAAATGCAAAACCTCTCAGTTAAAAATATTCTAATATTCATTGCAGTTTCTAACAATTTGTAACCCTCAATTCTGTTAGCTAACTAAAATAATTCTTAAGCATTGTCAAAATAGTATCTTTAACAGAAAAAAAGGAAAATGTTTTGAGAAATAAATAAAATAATAGCACAGACGTCTTACTACAGTGCATGACATAAAATAAAAAGCAAATGCCTGTTTTGATTTTGATATCAGAAGCTTTGCATGGGAGAAGGAAAAAGAGTCTCTAGTTCACTCATGTTTGTGGCCTAGGTTATGACCAGTGTCCCACCATTCTATTTTTCTCGGCTCCTGGAAACACACTAGGGACAGATGAATTGGTTCATGACCTGTACCCTGCTTTTCTAACCTATACATCGCTCCGTTCTCCTGACTCCACAGCCCAAATCCCAACCTCCCATAAAGTACCATCTCCAAGCTAGAAGAAGCAGGATAGAAAGGGGCTTACAGAGCACCTTATGCCATGAGCCTTTCATTGAAATGTGCCTATTTTCCCATCATTCCTTGCCCATGAATGAGCATCCACTTTTGCTTTACGTTATCATCCCGCAGCACTTCCGCCTTACTACCGGCTCATCTGTGCATTTCCGGATGGCACGCACTGCACAGTGAGTCTAAGCACCTGTTTTGCCTAGCACACACCCTTGCTCCTGGCAGAGACTGTTGAAGAAGGTACTGAATGGAGTGCCGACCGAGGCTTGCACAGTCCTGAAATCTTGCTGAGGTGTGATAGGTGTGAGTTGGCTCAATTATGAGACCGGAAATCATGTTTTCCTTTTCTTCCGTCATCTAGGGCTTATTTAGGCAGAGCAGACCAGGCTGTGACGTGTGGCCCAAAGTACCCCCCAGACAATCTAGACACCAGTCAGCTCACTTAAGTTCTGATCCTCATGCACCTTGATGAAATAGGGGTGGGGCCCTGGCCCAAGTAGCTTGAGGCACACTGCCGAGCCACTGGGTCATATCCCCCTCCAGGAGTCATCTGGAGACAAGCATCCTACACGACTTTCTTCTCTCTGCTTCCTTTTTTTTTTTTTGCTGATACAACATCACAGTCACAGGAAGAGATGTTCCCGGCCTCTGGGGAAGGTGGCAGAAGCCCTGGCCCCATTACAAGTCCCTTTTCCTTCTTCCTTGGGTGTTGTTACTTTTCTGTTACTGAGATAAAACACCACGACCAGAGTTTAAGACAAAAAGAGAATTTATTTTGGCATCTAGTTCCAGAGGGATGAGAATCAATCCTGATGCAGGGACAGACATGGCTGCAAGTGAGGCATGGCCACAGGAGCAGGAAGCCGAGAGATCACACCTTTAACCATAGGCAGGAATCAGACACTGGAAGTCGGCTGGGGCTATGAACTCTCACAGCTTGCTCCTGGCAGTTAACAGACTCCCTCCAGCCAACTGAACCAAGTGCCAAAGGAGATCTCTCATTCATACCAGCACACTTGGCCACTGGAACCCAGCTGACCAACTGTGTAGTGCCAGCTCAAGGAGCTGATACAGGAAAGCTGTAAGCTGGGTCTAGGTTGCCTGAGAAGAGAATCCGGGATATTAGAGATCCAAAGGTTTCTGGCCTAGTTTTGAGCTCTTTCATTGTATTATTCATGTTCTAGTCCCGAGATTGATGAATGAAGCCAGGGGTTGTGAGGGGGATCTGTACATGGGTATAGAGGACATAGAGCACGGCAGCAGTCAGGCCTGTGCCACCAGCTACCAACACCTGCTTCTAGCTGAAGGTATTGTTGGAAATAATGCCAAGAGGAAGGAAATGTTAGCTGGTGAAGTGGAGTGTGTGTGTGTGTGTGTGTGTGTGTGTGTGTGTGTGTGTGTGTGTACATGCATGTACACTCACATGCTCAAGTGTATGCATCTATTTGTGGACATGACTCACTCATTACCGAGCAGCTTCTAGTATCCACTTCCACTGAAATATCACTGCTAATGATAGCGATGATAATACCAATAGCTAGTAAAGCCCCAGGCACTATGTCTGGGTGGCGCTAAAAGTACCACTAATTTAATCCTCTGAAATATTTATTACTACAATGACCTCTGTTCCAGAGCTAAGTGAAAGAAAGAAAGGATGCTTAGAAATATGGCCCAGATACAGAGTCAGTATCTCGGTCAGTGAAACGGACTGGTCTCTGCAGAGACCACTGTCGCAGCCTGGAGATGATTCGTCTTTGGAGGTGTCCTCTTGCACAGGTGAGAAAGGGAGCCTCTTAGGGCACTAACGCTACTCCACTAGCAGCAGCAGTGATATAATAACAGCAGGGTGGTGTACTACTAGTGATACGGCAGCACAGTAGTAGTAGTATTCAATGGATGTGGACACCGGAAGCTGTGTCTTAAAGAGTGAGTCATGTCCACTTTAAACCTGATCACACTTACAATTGAAAGTCTAACACGCTAATTTGCAGTCTACAGAAGTAAATGTGTTCACAGAATTACACACAACATTAGAACTGCACACACATATTTCTCTCTCCTAGCTTTTCCCTTCTTACTTTCCAGGTTAGAATTTTTGGTCTCAGGTCAACTCAGGAACTCACTGTGCTAGCAAAACCGAGAATGGAAGTGTCCCCCTGATAGGTGGGCTTGCTGACTTGGACATTCACTGGATAAACTGGAATGACTGTAATGGTGTTAATCACAATGCACCTCCACCCCTTAGGGTTTCCTTCCCTGAGACCCCTGGGTGTTCCCACATTTGCCAGTGAATGAATGTGGGAAGGAAAAGGTCCCAGGGCCCTGCAGTACTACCCTATAAAACAAATCCAAGAGTTGGGTTAGCTCAGCTCACATCTCACTCCACATTCTTGTGAGGTCATGTCAGATTTACTGTTCTACTGCCCTGAAGTTGCACCATGGCCAAGGCAACTTATAGAAGAAAGCATTGAATTGGAGGCTTGATTAGTGTTTCAGAGGGTTAGTCCATTATCGTCATAGCGGGGAGCGCAGCATCAGGCAGGCATGGTGCTGGAGAAGTAGCTGAGAGCTCACATATGACCTGCAAATTGCAGGCCAAGACAAAGACATTGGGCCAGACACAGACTTTTGAAACCCCCAAACCAATTTCCAGGGATAAACTTTCTTCAACAAGGTCACACCACCTAATTCTTGCCAAACAGTTCCATCCCTGGTGACAGCACATTGAAATATATGAGTCTATGGGGGCCATTCTTATTCAAATTAGTAAGATGACATGAAAGGGTTACTTATTTCTTGGGATTTTGAGAGACTCTGCCAGGTAGCCCGTCACCTGGAGAGTCTGCTCACCTGATAGACTTTATCACACTCTGCAGTTCTCAGTAGTAAATCAGAAGGTCTAAAAGATTTACCCTCAGTAGAGCTTCACTACTCGAAATCAATGAATAATCTACAAACCCCGTTAAGAACACACAGAATTATGTACTTGTGAGAACTTTCTGACAGACCTGCGGCTTAATATCATTTCCCTCCAAGTATTATTCAGGCTTCTCTAGAAGAACAGAATGACAAAAAGAATGTATATGCGGATATAGAAAGGGGATCTATAGGCTGTGGCCCAGCTATTCCAACAACGGCTGTCTCCCAACGGAATGCCCAAGAAAGAATCCAATAGTTGTTCAGCCCATGAGGCTGGATGCTTCATCTGGTTTTCAGCACATGTTGGAATTCCAAAGAAGTAGTCTTTTACATCAGTGAAGGCCTGCATCAGCAGCAGATATGCACTTGTTAGTAAGAGTTGGGACAAGCAGGCAAAAGCAAGCTTTATTCTCCCATATACTTTATAAAGGATACCACAAGAAGGTGTGACTCGGATTTATGGTGGGTCTTCCCACCTCAAATGATCCAATCAATAAAAATCCCTTCACAGGTGATGTGCCTATGGGATCTTAGTTAATTTGATGTAGTCAAGTGGATAGCCAAGAACAGCCATTACACCCTGTTAACATTTAGCCAGGGTCATTAGTAAATAATTGACATAGTGATATACCCCAGAGTATGTGTTGGTATTGTGACTCGCTATCTCACATGAGCATGCAGTGAATGAATTGGATGTGGAGCCTGGGGAAGGAAAGCAGTGGAGGTCTTCTGGATGCAGGATGTATCTTTTGGCTCCACGTCACACTTCAGAACAGGAGCGCTTAATCCCAGTCCTAATCTTTGTCCACATACTGAGGAAAGAAAGTGCTTGCAGGCTGCTCTAAAACCACTAAGGCCCAGATCCAAGAAGACTGAATACAAAGCGCAAGGTACCCTCACAGCAATGATGAGAGTAATTAAAAGGATGTCTGTGAATACTTCAGAGAACCACAGGAAAAATTAAGTGATATTGCAAAAATGAAATCATTGGCTACAACTTTCAACTCACAGTCAGCTCCCAATGCATGTTTTCCAAATCTGGAATCAAGAAAAGCAAATGGGTGATGTCTGGGGCATCTATCCATGGTGACTACTAACCTGTCTTAACTAGTTTTTCTAGAGCTGGCAATCATCAAGCAGTGTGGCCCATGACCAAAGGCTACACGTTTTCTAGCTGTTGTGGAAGGCCACAGGAGGTTTCCCTTCTTCCAGCTTCGGTCTGCAGGGGCAGCCATGTTGTATGCATTTCACAGTGAAGCAAGTATTAATTAGAAGACACAGGAGCCACAGACTGCAACTTGAAACTGGTAACTTTGTTTCCCGGAGAAGGACAACAGATTAGTGTGGGTTTATAGTGTTGCTAAAAGGTCTTGAATTTAGTAAGTATCAGGAGTCTGGACTATGACCCAGGTTTGGTTGGTCACTCCTGTTTCATCTTGGGCAAGCCTCTTTCTTCCTTAAGTATTAGAATTTATCAGTGAAGTGACAACCATCTGCCTTTACTTTAGACTAAGGGAGTCTTCAGGGTATTGGACTTCCATTCTAAAACCAGGAAAACTGGATCATGTTGGCCAGTCCTGCCTACAAGCCTATTTTCTAATAAGCTAAGTTTCAGTCACAGGCCTACCCAGCTTAACCTGTTCTAAGTGCTTTAAGTTGCAAGAAGTGGAGTGCTTCGCTAACATTAGCTTTTGGAAAAAAAAAAATGATGGACCAGTGTTTGGAGATGAGCAGCCCTGTGCCACTCCTACAAAACCTCCAAGGACTGCACCATCATTCAGCATCTTTTCCTTCTCAGGACTGCCATCCACAGTCACAAGACTGCTACTAACACCCCAGTGATCACAACCATCTTCTGTGCACACAGAAAGAAACAGAGGTAAGTACCTCTGGTAATGAGAAAAGCAAAGGATTTTCTGGAATACTCCTAGCAGATTTTTCATATGCCATTGTTCAGAAATTGGTGATATGGTTACTTCTAGCTGCTAAAGAATTTTCTGCTCTCTGTGAATTGAGACAAACTCTACAGGTCCCTGGAGTGCCTGGTTAGCAAATATTCTCTAGTACTGCCTTCCTGAGAGCAAGGACGAGGAAGTCGTAACTCTTGGTAAAAAGGGCAAAGACCCTGGAAAAGTTGAAGCCTTTCTCTTGGAGATAAGTCAGATGGCTCGAATGGGAAGGACTGAGCATCATGAACAAAGGTCAGCATTCGGAAGTCCGGAGTGCTGAGCAGAGCATGAGGAGGCTGGGAGGACAGTAGGATGTTGCAGCGGGGAGAGAGAGAGATACCCTCTTCTTACCTCTCTTTTCTCAGGGGCTCGGGATATTCCTAGACCCTACTGATGTAGTTACATAGGACTGTCCAATTCCTGAACAAGCATGTGGGATTTGGGAAGTAGGCCATTTCTTCATAAGAAGCTCAGCTGTCTGCTTGTACCCATACTACAATATACTCTTTTCACTGGCTGGGCAAATAATTAGGCATTTATCTCTAATAAGGATAATGGTTCATCCATGGCCTGTGACAGTTATACAGTAACAGAGCTGAGAATCTAGCACAGGTCACATTGGCACAAGTTTTATCTTGTATGTCAGATTGTTAGGTGTCATTCCTAGGCTTTGTGAACTGACTGGCAAATAGTAAGTACTTGATACACGTGGAATTACTAATTTCCTCCACCAACTGCTTCCATTTCCTAGTTTCTGAATAACTTACCTTTTTCCTTTCATGTGTGTGTGTGTGTGTGTGTGTGTGTGGCATGTATGCATGCATATATGGATGCTCACATGTGTGGGTACACATGGATGTGTGGGTGCGTGTAGAAGTCTAAAGTTGATGCTAGGAGTCTTCGTCCATCAATTTTAGCCTTATTCATTGAGGCAGAATCTCCCACTTGTATCTGGGGCCCACCAGTATAGCTAGTCTGAACATCCAGATTGTTCCAAGGATCCCCTGTCTTTGCCTACCAAGTGCTGAAATTATAGGCGGGCCACCAAATTCATCTGGGGATCAGAGCTACAGTCATCACACTGGCACAACTAACTCTCTAAGCATTGAGCCACCTTGACTTCTAGAATTTAACTTTTTAATGAAAATCTGTATCCCAGCACCTTTCAAAATAGTGCCTGGCACATAGGACATATTTGTAGAATGACATTATGTAAGAAACACACATCCCTCAGGCTTTCTAGGCGGTTACACAGATCGAGAAAATGTGTGGGGCTGGTGGGCTTAATTTTCTACTTTTGTTAGTGAGATGTGCGACTAGGGCAGAGAAAATGCTATGTACAAAGCTCTCACAGCTAATTTACAAGGTGCCTTTACTTTGCTCAGCCCTGGGCAGCATGAACAGCCAGGATTCCCAAATAAAGCCAAGAGAATGGCGACTGGACCTGGTACTGAGGTCAGACGGAACACCCAGGGGTGAATCTTGGTTTACTCTTAGGGGTGTCGCCTTCATTAAGAGGCAGGATTCAGTAAAACCGTTGAAATAAAAATCTAGACTAAAATGCCAGGTGGATTCTTGATTTTAGCAGTAGCTAGATTGATAGTCTCACCGACCCGCTCAGTTTCTGCAAGGAGGAAACAGCAGAAGTGCTTACCTGGCAAGATTGCCACGGAGAAGAAATGAGAGGTTCCGTGTAAAACTGTCTCTGCACAAACAGAAACAGCCACATGAACACTCAATCAACTACAGCTGTTCGGAGGGCTGCACCACTATTAGAGGCCCCCTGGGCTAGAATACTCTATGGCTGCCCCACTTTCTCTATCCTCCAGTTGGAGAGATCTCTCATTGCAGAAGGTCAGCAATGTCCAAGGTTTGGTTTGCACTGATCCCCTGTCTTTCCTGACATGTGCTATCTCTGGACTGTCAACTCTCTCTATGCCTTTCCACTTGGCCCCAAATGAGCTTTTGGGGACCTGTCAGAATGTCCTGACATTCTGTTTTTCACACTGGTGCCCCTATGTTACTCCAAGGAAGAGAGGCTGGCTTGTCAGATGGTGGCAGGTCGAGTCTGGAGACAATTGACAGGAAGAGGACATCAGTCATTGCGTCCTACAAGGTGCCATTCTATTTCGCTGGTACCAGTTTAAGCCAATAATTAAGCATCCATAAATTTGCCCACCAGTTGTAAAGTGCTAAATATCAGGGAATTCTGTGAGCCAGTTATTAAGCTGCAGGCATCTTGAAACCAACTGTGGTGAGTTGATTTACACCAAAAGCCATTGGCAGACACGGAGTAACAGGGTATCGAAACCCCTGCAGATAGCATGTTGCTGAACAAATCCTTCTACTACTTCACTAACTGTGGGGCGGGGGGGAGGGGGGAGGTCTGTAGGATTCTGGCTTGCAATGTGGTTTTACATCTCCATTTTTATAAAAGCGGTTCTTTACATTATAAAAGTGAAGCAGGTTTTTAAATGAACTATTATGGGACATTAAAAATGTGACATCAGAAGACCTTTTTCATTTATCACTTCTACCTACAAGTATGCTCTTACTTTCTTTCGGGTGTCTCCAGAAGACTTTTGTGGGCATAGAAAAAAAATAACATAGAAACACTGGTTTATCACATGGGCTGAACTTAAAACATGAGGCTGTTTCATCCTTTCTTCAGTCAACTTGTTATATACAATCCCCTCTGACTTGCCCCTGAAGACAGGCTTGAGCAGACATAATAGCTTTCTGGTCACTTCCAGGCATTGAAAAAAAAAATAGCTCAGTCCAGTTCAATTGAAAACTTAAACCTCAAATCCAGTTGAGAGGACTTCTTCTCATCCCCCAGTCTTAGGCCTGATCTGGGGCTCGGAGACCCGCCGTGGGAAACAGATCACTCATTCTCTACCCATCCCCTCCCCTGGAAGCAGAGGTAGATAGGTGAATTATTTTTATTTAGTGGCTGCCTTTTGTAGATCCGCTGTGGCTCAGAGGATTGCCTTCCTCCTTTCTATTATGGCCAAGCTTTTGTGAGGTCTGCCTCTGAAGGCTTCCTTCTGTGGGTGTCCCGCTGCTTGGTCTCTGGTAACCCCCACTTTATTCGTTAGCCATTTGCTAAATGTCCTTTTTCTCAAAGAAGGCAGCCTTCTTGGGTGGAATAGTATCAAAATGGCTCTAAACCCCCTCAGAATCACCCATTACTCAGGACTAGGAGAGTTGTGGGTCTCTGTAGCTTAGCAAGCCTGCTGTAAAAGAGAAAGCAGTATACATTCCTGGAAGTGACCCAGTGAATGTGTGCACCACTCTTCAGGGACTTTCTTCAGTTGATATGTGCTGTGGAGAAGCCCCTACCATGCCTCTGAATTTTTCCTCATTGTTGGGACCAATTCCTGACAAGAAACAATCTGAAGAGGAGGTAGCTGTTGTGGTTTACAGTTTCAGGAAATACATTCCATCATAACGCGGAGGCACAGTGGCAGGAGCAGGATGCTGAGGGGTCGCATGTCATCGGCAGTCAGGAAGCAGAGAGGGAGCAGGAAGTGGAGCCAGGCTATAAAACATCAAGCCTCACCTCCTGTCCTGTGACCCAGTTTCAACCCCTAAAGATTCCACTGGTGCTCCCACCTGAGGACCAAGTATTTAAACACATGAGCCTCTGGGGGACCATTTCATATTAAAACCACAATATTATGCCAATGGTATCCATAGATACATGGACATCTCATTACACAAAATACACTCATTCTAAATTCCAAAGCCCCCACAGTTCCAAGACTGTTCTAAGTCCCAAATCTCTGATGAGACCCAAGGCAAATCTCTTAACCTGAGGCCCCTCATAATCAAAACACAAGTAACATTACTTCCAACATATATTAGCACAGAGTAAATATTTCTATTCCAAAAGAAATGTAGAAGCAAGCATAGAAAGCAAATATTGGACAAAGCAAGCCAGAAATTTAAGAGGACAAATACCAAGCCCTACAGCTCTGGTTGGCACCTGGGAATCCGGATAGAGTAGTCTGAACCCCAAAGGCTTAGATAGTTGTGCATCCCAGTTATTCTTTTCATAGCGCACAAAGCCTCTCTGTTAAGAATGCCACTTTCTTCCACAGAGGACACATGGTTCTGGCTTCTCCAACATCCTGGACCTTCTGTTGCATCTTGGACTCCACCTTCACAGCTTCCTGCTTATGGCCTATTAAGAATTTCTTGCATTTCCATGAGTTTGTAGGCTTTCTTGAAATTTGCAGGCAGATGGATGGAACTAGAAAAAAAAAATCACCCTGAGTGAGGTAATCCAGGCCCAGAAAAACAAACACGGGGTATGTGCTCGCTCATGAGTGGATATCAAGATATCTCTTCCTTTGCTCGTCCTCTTTATCTCTCTCATCTCAACCATCTGGTTCTCTTCTCACCTCCCCTTATTCCTACCCCTTTCCAGGGAGATCCATGGATGTCTCTCTTGGGGTCCTCCTTGTTACCTGGCTACTCAGGGGATGTGGACTGTAGCCTGGTTATCCTTTGCAAAGGACAAAGCTCTCTCACCCATGGTCTTGCAGCTGCTCATAAAGTAATTATTTAGAGGCTTATATTAATTATAAATTGCTTGGCCTATGGCTCAGGCTCATTATCGACTAGCTCTTATAACTTAACTCAACCCAATTTTATTAGTCTATTTTATTGCCCCACGTTCTGTGGCTTTACCTGTATTCCATTACATCCTGCTTTCTGAGTGGCAGCTTTTGGTGTCTCTGACTGCGCCCTCCTTTACCTCTCCTTGGATTTCCCACCTGCCTCTAAGCTGCCTCGCTACAGGCCAAAATAGCTTCTTTGTTAACAAATGGTATTGAAGCATATTTACAGCATATAGAAGGACATCCACAGATAAGCACTGGGCCAAGTTCCCAGTTCACTCAAAGGGAGGGAGGAGCAAAGTGTCAAGTTTGTGATAGAGGAACCCACAAAGACAGCAGACCTTAGCTCTGGGAGCCACTGACTGTGGACTGACAGCTGGGGAGCCTGTATGGGACTGAACTAGACCCTCTGAACATGGGTGACAGTTGTGTGGCTTGGGCAGTTTGTGGGGCCTCTGGCAGCAGGACCAGGATTTATCCCCAGTGCATGAACTGACTTTTGGGAATCGATTCCTTATAAAGGGATACATACCTTACTCAGTCTGATGGGGAAGGGGGCGGCTCCTCCATAATTTGATTTGTCAGACTTTGTTGTCTCCCCATGAGAGGCCTTACCCTCTCTGAGGAGTGGATGGAGGGCAGGGAACTGGGGAGTGAGCGGGAGGAGGAGAGGGAGACGGAACTGTATAAGGTATGTAAAATGAAAAAAAAAAACCCTTTAAATAATAATAAAAAAAGAGGATATGGAGATGGTAGAAAGATGTGGTAAGAAGCCTTTTGGAGAGCTGGGAGAGAATGGGATTTGGAATTTAATTAAGAGACATTGCATACATGTATGAAATTTTCAACAAATAAAAAATATTTAGAAGACAAAAAGAAATTTCTTACAGTGATTCCAACCATTGCTTGGTCTTGGTAACTCTGAAACTGTGGACCAAATCTCTACCATACCCCACAGCCTCGCATTCCTTATAACTGAGAAACCAGCCCCATATAGACAAAGTTGCTTAGTTCAGTTGCTAGCTCTACAGGAAGACTGGCCTCCTAGGTCACAGCATGGTAGCCTCCGTGTATTGCTCCTGGGGAAATGCTTTCCAAGGCCGCCACTGTCCAGGAGCAGGGACTCACTTCAGTATCTCGATAATGAATCTGTTTTTAAGAAGAGAAGTCTCTGGTGGTTATCTCCTCTTTGCTGCTTTATGTCAGGACATTTTATCACCAAGACAGAAATGGAATTAGAACAGAAAATGGCACAGAGGATGAGATTGTGATAAACCTAACCATGCATTTTAAACTTGTAGGAAATTTTTTTGGGTGTGTGTGTGTTTGTGTAAAAGTTGGATCTTTGGGTAGAAAAGCTGATGGTGTTGTGGATACAGCTTAAGGAGCCATCTCTGTGGGAGCTGGGAAGGGAAGAATTCTAGGAGAAATAGTGTTGGAGAGTTGGCTCTGGGGTTAGGAGCACTGGCTGCTCTTCCAGAGGATCTGGGTTCAATTCCCAGCACCCCCATGGCAGCTCACAACTGTCTGTAACTCCAGTTCCAAGGATCTGACACCTTTACACCAATGAAGGTAAAATAAAGTTAAATAAATTCTTGAAAAAAGAACAGACAATGGAAGCCTGGTTCTTAAGGTGTCAGGTAGCAACAAGGATTTTATCAGGAATCTGGATAGAGGTTATTTAATAATTTTGACAAGAATTGGCTGTATTCTGCTTGTCCAGGGAGCTTGAATGAATTTGAACTTGAAAACAACGCACTGACTGGTTTGCATCCCAAAGAAAATTTCAGGATCAGAAAACATCCAGGCTGGTGCTGAAGAAGGGAGACCAGCACCGTTGTAGAGAACCTCCTGCAGGTCACTGGGACAATAAGAAAAGATTTCATTCAGGTTTGCATACTTAAGCAGAAACAGCTGAGATCCGGTGGGCTGGGCTAGATCTCAAGCAGGGGGCAGAATTCTGCAGTGTTGTAAACATTGAGCTGGCTAGTTTTGTATCAATTTCACAGAAACTTATGTTTTGGAAAGAGGGACAGTAAATTGAGAAAATGCCTCCATAAGAGAAGTCTGCAGGCAAGTTTTTAGCACATTTTCTTAATCAGTGATTGATGTGGGAGGGCCCAACTCATTATGTATGATGCCTCCCCTGGGCTGGCAGTCCTGGGTGTTATAAGGAAGCAGGTTGAGCAAGCCAGGAACAAGCAAGCCAGTAAGCAGCATCTTCCATGGCCTCTGCTTCAGTTCCTGCATCCAGGTTCCTGTTCTAACTTTCATTGGTAATGGACTGTGGTGTGAAAATGTAAGAAGACCAATTCTTTCCAACATCAGTGGATTTTGGTCTTGGCGTTTTATTACAACAAGACAAAGCTAACTAAGACAGGTATGAAAGATGTAATAGAGAAGAAATCAAGCAGAGCATCAGAGGACAGGCACATGTGGCAAGTCAGAGTCCCTGTAGAGAGACCCCAAGAGGCATGTACGACAGCTGTGGTGAGTCAGCTGCAATCATGACCACAGAATATCGAAGATGTCAGGGCCCTGGGCCATTTGCTATGGAGAAATAAGGATGTGGAATGGAGCTGGACTACGCCCAAGAGATGCTCTGCTTACTTCATCAGGTGACGAGGTTGAACGAATGGGATTTCCCACGGCCTTTGGAGCCCAGAAGACGATATTATGCAGGTGCCAGACACAGAGCTTCAGGATTTGGCATTTGCCCTGCTGGATTTTGGTTTGGTTTGGTAAGTCTGTACCTTGTGGCTGGGATCCCAGAGTGTGTAAGTAGAGAAGGGGAGCTGAACTGCTAACCTACAGAATGCCTTTATTGCTCTCTGCTTCCTAATTGTGGGAGGGACCTTTCCATCTGCTCTAAGCCCCCTCCCCCAAATCTTAACTTCCCTGCTATGACGAAATAATCCTGGAACTCTGAGACAAAGTAAAGGCTTTCTCCCTTAACTTGATTTTTTTTTTTAAATCTATCACAGCAACAGTAAGAGAAACTAAGACACTCTATTCACTATATAAATTTTAATTTAATTCAGGTGTGATCAAGTGAAAAAAAATTATACGTAATTATTCACACAGATTAAGTAGTTAAGCATTCCTAAGAAAGGACCTATAGATGTAGAATAGAGTAAGGAAGGACCAAATAACTTCTAGAACCCCAAACTAAAATAGTACTTTAGTTTATGTTTTAGTATACATTGATAAATTCATATATATTGTATAGTCTCCAACCTTGTGTCTTCAGAGTCCAGAGTTACACGTTGGAGCATTTGTACCGCTTGTCTTAAATTTAATTATAATTAAGTAAGTAATAGTTATTATAATTTAGTTGATAAGGATGCATTATATTTTCAAGTCAACGTGTGTATGCATACACAAGTGTGTATTAATGCCCCCGGAAGTCAGAAGAAAGCATTGTATTCCTCTGGAGCTGAAGTTATACGTGGTCAAGAGGAGCCTGACTCGGGTTGTAGGATTTAAGTAAAAGTTTTGATGTCATGAATTTTTCACCTGGTGATTTATGTATCTTGTTTGATTAAAAAAATGATTCAAAGGCAAAGATGGTGGCTTGTATCTGTAATCTCTGCACTCTGGGAGGCTGAGAAAGGAAGACAGTAAATCTGAAGCCAGCCTGGATTCCATAATAAATTTCTGGCTACTGTGGGTTATAAGAAGCGAACAAGAAGCAAAGAAGAGAGATTGAGACTATACTGACTGGCTTTAACAATCCTCTTGAACAATGGAAACAATCAGTATGCTCTTTTGACTTGACAAAGGAAGATAGATACAGTAAGAAGTTTTTGACCTGCCTGCAGCTGCTTAGCTCTGCCTAGCCCTGAGGTCTGGACCAGTAGTCCTAAAGAAACACACAGAAACATATTAATTACATGCTGTTTGGCCTATGGCTCAGGCTTATTGTTAGCTAGCTCTCACATCTTAACCCATTTATTTCTATTAGTCTATGCCTTGCCATGTGGATCGTGGCTTACCTGAGTTTCTTTACACCTCGCTGTCTCAGTGGCGGCTCACAGCACCTCTCTCTGACTCCACCCTCCTCTTTTACCTATGCTGGGATTTCCTGTCTGCTTCTTGCCAGAGGCCAAAATAGTCTCCTTATTATCCGATGATAGTTCACAGCGTACAAAAAGGCATGCCACATCAGACAGATGGCATCGACAACTGTGCCCATCAGTTCTGCCATGTAATTTTTCATTGGAAAAAGATCATTTGTAAACTGTGTTTCCTGGTTTTTGAGGGACGGTTGAAGGGGACAGAAAACAAAAGAAAAACAAAATCTGGATGAAGTCAGACAGTCTTGAGAAATACCAATAGGATTTTGACCTCAGGCTGGCAAGGCTGTGTAATAGCACCCTGCTCAATTGCTTCTTCTTCTTCTTCCCAGTACAGTTTAAAGGAAATTTTGCCTTTTCTCTTTATTACTGGCAAATAGCTTGAAGTAATTCGTTCCAATACAAGGCTCTGCAGGGAGAGCATGTGCCCTGATCCCTTTCATTCCTGATACCTGATTCCATGGGAGAACAGTCAAATCGGGCGCCCAATCTTAGGGCAAAGCACTGTATCAGTTACGTCTCCTACTGTTTTGACAAAGCACAAAATGCAATTTAAGGAAGGGTGTGGTGTGAGTCTCACTTTGAGGGCATGCATTCTCCCACAGGGTTCAGTGAGATGCTGATGGCGATCACACTTCAGCCAAGCACGGAGTGGTGAATGCTTGCATGTCTTGGCTCCTGAGATCCCAGCCTTTGGGCTAAGTCTAGATAGTTCTTTGCAGATGCGTCCAGTCTTGTTTCTAGATCTTGTCAAATTGACAATCTAGAGCATTATGACAACTCTCTCACAATACCCTTTAGATGTTTTCATTGAAAACCTAAGGGCAGAGGTGTCAGAGGTTTCAGGCTGATGCTTTGGACTGTAGGAGGATGCCACCCTGATATCTTCAAGATTCCTTCAGCCTATTGAGGTGAGATCCCAGGTCTTGGGTAGTGCTTCTGCACTTCTTCACTGGACTTCCTAGTTGGGAGGGTCATTTGGTATAAGAAAATGGATTTTTCTGTTTATTTTTACATAAGTCACCTGCTCTGATTTTTTTTTCCTCTGACAGCCAAGATGCCCCTTTGTACTTTTCTATTTTCCTAAGTTCATTTTTAGAGACCTTAAGGTTTATGGGAATTTATCTCAATCTCTGTATTAATTGTCTTTCCATGGTGACCAAAATGCCAGAAACAAAGGAAGGATTTATCTTGGCTCATGGTTTCTGGAGATTATAGTTTGACATAGTTAGGAAGACTTGGTAGAGCTGTTCGGTGTGTGTTGGTGAGAGCATGGGCTAGTGAAGGGTCACATTCTTAGACCACTGTGGAGCAGAGAGTAGAGGTAGGAACTAGTGACTGGTCTATACTGTTCAAAGGCCCATGGCTAGTAAATAGCTTCCACCAGATACTCCAGACCTCATAGTTCTAGTCTCCCCAAACAGCATCACCAGCCAGAAGGCTAAGCAGGACATCTCAGATTCAAATCCTGACACCTTCTGATAGTAGGCTTCTGGGTCCTTATTTTAATGTTTACTGTCGTTATTAGATTGATCTTCTTCTGAGATTTAATAGATATTTGTTATAAAGCTACAATGCACCAGCTTAAAAGCAGCTTGGCAGAAATTTATTGATGCTATATATGTCTGTGAAATTCATAAAGCTTAATCTGTCATAAAATTATCATTTGATTTTATAGGAAATGTGACTTAGATCTTTTGAACCATTCGAGACTGGGAACAAGCATGGAGCGTGGTTCCTAGTTCAAGATCTCTCTCTCTCTCTCTCTCTCTCTCTCTCTCTCTCTCTCTCTCTCTCTCTCTCTCTCTCTCTCTCCTCTCTCTTCCTCATCCCCACACCACCTTCAACCCAGGTTGTTCACACAGTTCCAGTTCCTATACCATGGATCCATTGTAGATGGTCAGAAGCTAGGTGTCAAAGAACACATTATCCATGTCTTCTTGCCGGCTTGCAGTCAAGTCTGTTCTCACCTGCTCATGCCAGCAGGTGAAGGACCAGACAGGCTATATCTGGACCATGGCTTTTAGAGAGATGCTTGCCCATCCCCTTACTGTTTCCCAATTGGTGGCTTCTCCTCCTCTTCCTCCTGCATTTAAATATATATTTCTGAGAAGGCAATGGACTCTAGTGAGTGACACCTAGCATTTGTCACCATTCTTCTGGTCCTCAAAAAGCTCAGCAGAGACAGATAAAGCAAAGGATGATTAAGAGGACACTTGAGTAGGGGAGCAACCAAAACTCAAGGTGTTATAGTTTATAACCATAATTCTATGTCTAATTTGGCCTAAATATTAATATACAACAAAAGTGGGGAAATCACCAAGGGCTGGTGCCTAGACCTGCTAGCCTCTTTGCAGCCCATACTGCAGTTTGGGATTGCAGAACTCTGTCTGTGTCAGAAGAGGGCACTCCTTCCTAACAGACTGTTCAGATTAACCAAAAGCAAGCCAGACTGACCCTTGCTCTCAGCTGCAGGAGACACAGGGTACTTTATTCAGAGCTGGGGTATTGCTGCCCATGCAACACAGTCAACAGGACTCCCTGACATTAGAGCAAAGGGACAGACTCGGGGTCTTGTCTGGCTACCCACCATTTAATCTACAAATACACAATGAGACCTATATATACGTGAGCATTCTTCTGGGTTAGAAGAACAGGAAAGGTAGGTGAATAGGCAAGGATCTGTGGTTAATAAAATACAATGTGCAATAGCCTAAAAATATACATCTTAGGTTAACTCTAACCATGATAATAAAACTGTTAAGAGATTGAGGAAATACCTGATGCTTCTAAAGTGACCAAGAACCTGAAACTAGATAGGTCATAGGTCTAGTGAAAAAAAAAAAAAAAAAAAACAAAACACACTAACACTATTATTCTGTTAAAGGAGCACAGAACCAACATGGCTTCTAATGATGTACTACTATATCCACAGGTCAGGGAAATGTCCTCTTGCAATAGATGGGTACTAACGCAGAGACCCTAGCTGGACCATGAGTACAGTGAGAGACTTGGGAGCAGTCAGTCCTACATGGAACGCCTCCATCCAAACCCTTCCTTTAAGACTCAGGGGCATATTCAGAAAAGGAGGAAGAAGGATTGTAAGAGCCGGAGGTGATGGTTGACAGCAAGGAGACAATGTCTCCCAAATACAAGGCTAAGTGGAGAAGCAGACATGGGTTCTTATTCCTAACTGAGAAACTATCTGCAAGGGATTCCTGCTGAAAAAGGAAATATTCTCACGGGGTAATCAACCACACATCAGAGTAGATCCCATCCAGGAGTAATTGCCCAACACAAAATGAATTGAATTTAATTATATTTAAGTAGATTGTTTTGGTCTCATTTTGCTTAGTATGGGAAGTTCTGTCACTTCAGTCTTTAGCTTGTTTAGTTTGGTTTCTGTAGTGGATTTATGATGTTTCATTGTAAATAATTGTCCCACCTATGAGTTTAATAAAAAACGCTGATTGGCCAAAGGCAGACAGGAAGTGTGGGCGGGGCTACCAGACTAAGAAAACTCTGGGAACAGTAACAACAGAGCAGAAATGCATCACAGACTCAAGAGTTGCCAGACAGTGGACTAGGCTTTCTGTTCCGAGTTAAACTCCAGTCTTAGGCAGACTGGCCACACGTGTTTCCATTTCATCTTATCTAGGTGGCCTCTTTCTCTTGGTGGGTTGTTCTTTTTTTCTTTTTGGATGCTTCCTTGGGCTGCTATCACACTAGGTTGCTGCCCCACTTCACAATCAATTGAATCATCAACAGATAACAAATCAGTGAGTAAATCAATTGTTTTTAAAGAGGGAATTAGTTTAAAGCAATGGAGGGTGCTTGGTCCTTCTGCAATCTTTTGTTAGACCATTTGGTATTAAAACCAGTGAAGGAAAACATAAATAAGGTAGATGGGACTATCATAATGAATATCATACTGTTTATTATAAATATTTTGTTTGATTTCTATTTTATCACCTAAAAGTCAATTAGTATAGATGCAAAGAAGAGGGTCTTAAAAAGCCTGTCAGGAGAGAACACAAAGATATTCAAATTCAAACAGAGGATTATGCAAAATCAATTTCAGCAAGGTCATCTAAAATTAGACAAAAATAGGCAACATTAATATACCCAGTAACCTTTAAAAAAATGAAGAATGATAAAGATGATAAAGAAGCTAGCTAGGCTGTCAAGTATAAATGCTAGAATTAAGGAGAGTAAAAGAAGCAATTGTAACATATGGGATGCATTCACCATTTGTAAAACAAGTGTTGAACAGCTGGTCGTGCTGTAACCGGGTCACCCCTAAAGATTGGTTAGATATGGTCACAGCTGTTTTAGAGGCAGAGCCGCTTATACAATGGAAATCATGTATGGTAACTCTGGAGTCTCTGTGGCACATCTGCTCTGTTCTTCCTGTCCCTAGAGTCCTCTTAGTCTGGTAGCCCCACCCACATTTCCTGCCTGCCTTTGGCCAATCAGCGCTTTTTATTAAACTCAGAGGTGGGACAATTATTTACAATGTAACATCATAAATCCACTACAGATTTCCATTTTAGTGTTTTTTAGTATGTGTGTGTATGTATGTGTGTGTCTTGTTTTATTGTTGTTTGTTTATGAGAGAGGAAGCAGGGGAGAGGGGGACACTAAAGAGAGAGTGTATGTGAACATTAAGATAGGAAATAGGAGGTGGATAGGATCTGAGAAGAATAGAGAGGGAAACATCAGGATGTATTGTATGAAATTCCTTTTTCAATTTGAAAAAGAAAAGATGTGAAGTAAAGTATCTTGGATTGGAGTTGCAGGTTTGCCGATTCCTGTGTGTTCTGGCACAATTTATTTAATTTCTCCAGACTCCATTATTTTTATCTGAAGAAAGACAAAGAGATGACACTGACTTTGGATTATTCCAAAAGCTAAATAATTCAGTACAATTAAGAAGTTCTGAATATTATCTGGAACCCCAAAGTTCTCATTAAAAGACACCCTTCATTGTTGTTCTAGTAAAGCTTGTACTCAAGGAAGCCTGTCAACAAATGTTTGTCAAGCATTGCATCATAGTCCCGGGCCCTGTACAGAGAACTTGCAAGGTATACAGTAAGAAGCATATATATATAGTAAGTTCACTGCTCTAAATGATAAAAAGAAGCCTAGGCTTTCCTGCAGCCATGCTGGCTTTGTTTTCATGCAACAATGTGAGCCCCGGATATCTCTGTATCTCTCTGGGCCTTAGCTTCTGTATCTGGAGTGGAATAAGGTCCCTCTGCTGTTGCTCATGGTGGTATTGTTGGCTAGTAGCCATGGTAATGTTAACACCCTCAGATCTGCCTGTTGATTCAGAAGTCCACCACAGGAAGTTCTACGGACTTCCAACTCTACCAGCAACCCATGGTTTCTCATGATGCTTTTGGAGACATCTCTGTCTTTTTCCCATAAAGAAGGAACCTTAGATCAAAGTGGACTCTAACAATCCTTCAGGGCTTAGTATTCATGTTTCTTGAATGTCTTTGTTAATTCACCTGTCTGTCAAGTTACAACTGTTATTTGAACAGCTTATACTGGTTTTTTTTTTTTTTCTTTTTGAGTTCACTTTTAATTGTCAAGTCTTGTGGCGAAAAGAGCCCTTAACTGCTGATGGATGAGGACAGTGTCATAATGGGGCTCCTGGGCTCTGCCTGCCAAAGGGTAGCTCTGGCAGTTCATTTCTAAGTAACACGTGAGCCATCAGTCATTTGAGAAAAGCTTTGGTGATGGCAGCTCTGACTGCTATTTTCAGAATTTCTGGGTGGAAGCCAAAGGTCCCCAAGGCAGGTTAGAGCCAGAGACACCATGTGGGCAGCACTCATGTGGTGGCTGGTGGGAGCCTCGGGAAGACACACTTGCAGGTACTTCATATGAAAAAGTTTTGTTAGGGGGAGGGAGAGGGAAAGAGAGAAAATGGAGAGAGAAGAGAGAAGGAGGAGGGGAGGAAAGGAGGGAGAGAGAGAGAGAGGGAGAGAGAGGAGTAGCGGTGCATGCTACCTCTTGAAGGGAGAGGGCGAAAGACAGAAAAGCCAAGGGGGAGGAGTCTTTTCTTAAAGAGAAGTTGATGTCAGGACACTAGGCAGGCCAGTGTATTGCTTTTGGCCAGGACTCCAGGAAGTGGGTCAGAATGCTAACATCCTATCTGCTACCTGTGGGGATATGTTTCATATTTAATAAAAACCAGTCTGAGATATCAGGGATCCACTCACAGTCAGTCTAGGAGGATCAAAGAGTGGTAACTCACACCTTTAATCCTAGCACAGAGAATATCCAGGAGTGATGACCTACACCCTTAATCCCAGCAAATCTGTGTTTGAGGCCAGTTTAGTTTACAGAGGGAGTTCCAGGTTCCCAGGCAGGCAGTGGTGGTGCCACGCCTTTAATCTTAACCTGGATGTGAAACAGCTGGGTAAAGAAGGTATTTAAGGCAGGCATAGAAAAACAGAGGGGGCAGTAGAAGCCAGGAGGAGCGAGGCTGAGGAAGCTGGAAGACAGCTGGGTGAGATCTGACTGTGGTGTTTCCTCTCTTTGATATCTCAGCCTTTCCCTGAGATCTGGATCCGAGTTTCCTTTGTTCGTGCAACAGCTACCAGCTGAACTTTTACCTACTCTAGTCGATTTGAATTTACTCTTGGGAGAGACCAAAGACAGCAGTGGATTATCAATAGGAAAAAAAAATCAGACTGTGAACTCCAGCCCCACTATCTAGAACTGAGTTTGAGTGGGTTACCCATTTCTTTTTGTATAAAAGAGAGAGAATGTTATCTTCCTTTGGGGTTCTGAGCATTCAGTGTGATTGTGTAGATGAAATCACAGTTTAGAGTTGACAATAATCAAGTCAGTAAGAAAACATGTTCTAATAGTTTTATGGCGTCTAACGTCAGGCTAGGGCAGGCAACAAGTTGCCATACAAGGTGGATTACACATAACCAAGACTTTCTTCCCACACCTCCAGAGCTGTGTAGTCTAAAGTGGAGATGTTGGCTTCAGGTGTCTAGTGACCTGGCTTCTGCTCATAGCACACTGGAAGCATCTCACAAGGTGGAAGGGGCAGCAGGTTTTCAAAGATTCCCTTCACAGGGGTGCTAATCCACTCACAAGGGCCCTTCCTCCATGATTTCATGACCCCCTCCCCACCCCATCCCTAAGACCATCATTTGGAAGTTTACATTTCAACACAAGAGTTGGGGGGGGGGAGCATTAAGCCCGTAGTAAATTTCAATCAAACTTACCAGAACTCAGGCTTAGTAGCATACACTAGAAATTTAGCATTTGGGAGGCTAAGGACAGAGTATCACAAGTTCTTAGGCTAGCCTGAGCTACACAGAAAGATTTGCCTATGAAAGAAACAACCCATCAAAACCATTTACTAAAATAAATCAAATAACAGAAGTAAATAAAACTTATGTTCTTATCACTGCACTGGATATATACTTAAGAATAACTCTATATGTGTCTCATACCAGATTTCAAAAATTCTCTCCCAATGGAGGAGTATTTCAGACTCATTTCTATCTCAATATGTCAAATGCTATGCATATTACACAATAGAGTTAATAACGACTGCTCTGAGTATTTTAAATTAAAAGTATGTTTTTCTTTTTTGATGTTTTTATTTAAAAAGGCTTTTAAAAAAAACCACCACAGTTTTCTTCCCCTTCCTTTCTCCTACTACCCCTCCCAGATGCCCCATCTCACAAAGGGAAGTCAACAAAGTCTGGGATATCAGGTTGAGGCAGCATCCAGCCCCTCCCCCCTGTATCAAGGCTGAGCAAGCTGTCCCATTATAGGGAATGAACTCCAAAGAGTCAGTCAGTTCATGCACTAGTGATACATTCTAGTCCCTCTGCCAAGGACTCCAACAACTGCCCAAGCCACACAACTGTCATCCACATTCAGAGGGCCTAGTTCAGTCCCACGCAGGTTCCCCAGCTGCCAGTTCTGAGTCAGTGAGCTCCCCTAAGGCCAGCTGTCTCTGCCTCTTCCTCAGCATGATCTTGACCCTTTTGCTAATATAATCCCTTCTCCCTCTCTGTGACTAGACTGGGAGCTTGACCCGGTGCTTAGCATGGATCTCTGGGTCTGCTTCCATCAGTTGCTGGATGCAGGTTCTATAATGACAATTAGGGTGGTCGTCAGTTTGGTTATGGAAGAAGGCCAGTTCAGGCACCTTCTTGACTATTGCTTGGAGTCATCTTTGTGGGTTCTTGTGTATTTCCTGAAGACCAGGGCTCTCCCTAACTCCAAAATGGTTTCCTCTGTCAAGATATCTATTTTGTTGCTGTACCTCTCCGTCCCTCCCCCAACTCTAGCATCCATTTCCCCATTCCCTCATTCCCTCTTACTCTCTTCCCACATTCCCCTACCCCCCATGCTCTTAATTTATTCAGGAGATATTATCTATTTCCCCTTCCCAGGGGATCCATTGATGTCTCTCTTAGGGTCCTCCTTGTTACCTAGTTTCTCTGAGATTATAGATTGTAGCCGGGATATTCTTTGCTTCATGTCCAATATCCACTGACCCTGTTTGTCTTTCTGAGAATATTTTTTTCATACAATAATTCTAATTACACTTTCCCTTGCCAGATGCTCCCCTATCTCATACCACACCTTCTTTTTCTCTATGCCTTTAGAAATCAATAAATATATTTTAAAGCAAAGTCGATTTAGCACTCTTCATAGGCATTGGGACTATTTCCTTGCCATTGATGTCTAGCCAGCTGAAGTTTATTTGCAGAATTATAAAGAATAAGAATCTGGTTAAGAATGCCCCCCCTCCAATATCTTTAGGGCAGCCCCAGTGTCTAAGTACAGTAGATGCTGGTGATTATAGCAAACCTGAGTCAAAAGGCAGCCTAGCCTAGCATGACCTTTATAAGCTGAAAATCAGGTGCCTCTGCAATTCAAAATTATCCAGTGCTCCATTGCTTTATAGGGCACTTAAAAAGGGAGCAGGGGGAGAAGAAGAAAAGGTTTTGAAGTGGTTTTTCTTGCCTCTCTTCCTGACCCCCACTCTATGAGGGTGTCAATTTTTAGTCTATGAGACCTCAAGAAGGATTGAGAGGTGTGGATGACACATAAGCCCACTTTACATGCAGAGTGAAAATGCTTACTATGTCTAGGTTTGAGTCAGCATAAAGCTTCTGCTGAAGCGGCTGGAGACAGTGCCCTGGAAGCCCAGGGACTCAGCAACCCAAACCTGCAGCTTCCAGGGGCCCAGATTGGATGAACCTTAGGATTTCGGAGGCTATAGGCAAGCTCTGATGCTCTAACATGGAACCTCAGGATCTCTACTGTAAACATTGTTCTGGAGTGGTAATGACGCAAGAAATCTGGGGGAAGTATGATTTTAGGATAAAGGAGTTAAGAATAAGGAAGTAATGATTAAATGCTGTCTTTAATTGTTGGTGTCATAAAAAAAAAGCAATGACAGAATGCAGCAGTCGGAGACAAAAAAGGGATAAAGAGAACTATTTATATGAGAGAAGAGGTGCTTGTCTGAGATAAGTTTAATTGAAGTGTAATTGGCCTACCTGAAATGGAGAAAATAAATTGTGTCTTTCAATCTGACTATAAGACTATAGAAACCAACAAAATCCAAATAAATGGGAATTTCCCCAGGAATCTCAAACTGGGAGAAGCAAAAAGTGGCAGCCAAAGGGGGAGCATGCCTCCTAGAAAGAAACTCCACCAGGTCTTAACTTGTCAGACCACCTCATGGGGAGAGACTGAAGCCCAGGCTTTTAAACTTGAAGCACAATATAGAGATCTAGTATACAACATATTGATGACAATTAACTGTAACACTATATGCTTAAAATTTGCCAAAGGTAGATATTGGGTATTCTAATAAAAGCAAGGGGGGGGGGGAGAGGAAGAAACAAGGAATGAGTGAGAACCAAAGAAAAGCAATAATAATCGTGTTAATTAGTTTGTGTAGCAGTCTTGGGATAGGGATGGGAGCCCATGTCCACTTCCCCTTCCTGGTGCTGGAACACTGTGTGTCTTGAACATGGGCTGGGTTGTGATGGCTCCCACAGTCTTTGTGAGTTCATATGTGTATCAGTCCCATTGTATCTAAAACCCACTCTTCTCTTGGAGTCACCCATCCTCTCTGGCTCTTATAAGTTTCCTCTTTTAGTTCTACATAGGAGCTCTGAGGAGAAGGCTTCAATGGAGACATCCCATTCAGGGCTGGATGATCCCAAAACTCTCATTCTAAGCACACTGTTCTGTTGTGGGTATCTGTATTGGTTCCCATCTATTGCAGAAGGAAGCATGGCTGAGTATGGCTGAGCAAGACACTGATCTGTGGGAATAGTAGAATGTCACTAGGAGTCATTTTATTGCTTCCTTCCATTAGCAGAACAATAGGGCTCAGTTTTCCTCAACCTATTTAGTCTCATGTTCTTGGCAACCAGAGCAGGCGTAGGATCTATTTCATGGACTGGGCTTTAAATCTAATCAGCAAATGGTTGGTTATTCCCACAATATTTGTGCTACTGTTACACCAGTGTATCATACAGACAGGTCACCAGTATAGATCAGAGGGTTTGTAGCTGGGTTTATGGTTACTTTTCTTCTCTGCTAGCACAGTTTATTTCAGTACCATGCACACTAGTCAGTATGGGTGAAGGCTCGAAATAGGCATGAGCATGACTTCTCCATGTTTGATGAGATGTGTATGTGTTGTTTGTCAATGGGGCCTTACAGTGAGTTTGTGGAGAGAAACCAGTGATCTTGACAATAGCTTTAGTTGTTCCTTTTGGACAACAACTCAACTCAATCATATATAATCTATCCTGTCTATGAAGGTTGGTGGTGAGAAGTGTCTAATAGGGGCGTTGTATTCCCCAAATTATTTGGTGATTTCATTTAGGTTTCTTTCATATATGTATATATTTTAAGAAGCTCCGACTGTATTAGATTTCCACATGACTCTTTAAGTGGCCCTATCGTGTTATCCGCCCCTCCCTATCTTTCTCTCAATTCTCTCCCACTGTCCATTTAATCCTCCTGTTCCAGTCTCTCCATAAATATATATTCTATCTCCCCTTCCCTGGGAGCTCCTCTGCCCCCTATTCCCTTACTTTATATCCAACCTCTGCTTATGCAGATTGTAAGATGGTTGTAGGATGGTGGTTGAGGGCTTAGAAACCAGCATCCACACACGAGAGCACATACCAAATTTGTCTTTTTGGGTTTGAGTTACTTTAGGCAGGATGATTTTTTTTTTCCTAGCTATATCCATTTACCTGCGAATTCCATGATTTCATTTTCTGTAACAGCTGTGTAAGATTCCATTGTGCAAATGTACTACATTTTCATCTGTTGGTGGACTCCTAGATTATTTCTAAGTTCTGGCTATTATGAATACATAAATAAAAATATTTTACTTTCTCTTAGGCCATCCTGTAGCTTAATGAACATGGGTGAGCAGGCGTCTCTGAAGTAGGATGTGAACTCCTTTGGGAATATACCCAAGAGTGTATATAGTGTATATAGCTGGCTCTATTTTTAGTTTCTCGAGGAACCACTACACTGGTTTCCATAGTTACTGTATAAGTTTACACTTCCACTAGCAATGGATAAGTGCCCCTTCCCCACCTCCCCACCATGAGCTGCCATTTGTTTTGCTGATCTTGGCCATTTTGACTGTTGTAAGATGAAATCTCAGAGTACTTTTGATTTGTATTTCCCTGAGGACTAAGGATGCTGAAGATTTCTGTGTTTCCAGCCATTTGTGTTTCATCTTTGGAGAACCCTCTGTTTAATTCTGTGCCTTATTTTTTCATTGGGTTATTTATCTCTTTACATCCTTTTATTGTTATTTATATATTTTAGGTATCAATTCTCTATCACATATGTAATAGGTAATGACCTTTCTGCATTCTGTAGACCGCCATTTTGTTCAAATGATTATTTTTTGCCATTTATATATAAAAATTTTAAATGTCATGAAGTGTCATTTATTAATTTGAGTTCTTAGTGTCTGTGCTATTGGTGTCCTGTTCCAAAAAGTCTTTTCTTATGCCTATAAATCCAAGACTACTTCCTTCTTTCTCATCTATCAGACTCAAGGTGTCTGGCCTTATGTTGAGGTCTTTGATCCATTTGGAGCTGAGTTTTAAGTAGCATGATAAATATGGCTTCATTTGTATTGCTAAAGGTTTCGCCATCCCCAATCTCAAGCTGTCCTACAAAACCATATAAAACAGCACAGTATTGTCAACCAACAAACATGTTGATTAATAGAATCTAATTGAAGATCCAGATATAAAAATCTGCACACTCTCTGGATACCTGATATTAGCAAAGAAACCAGAAATAAACCATGAAGTAAAGACTTCAATAAAAGGTGCTGGTCACACTTGATGTTTGAATATAAAGGAGTTCAAACAGACCTAGGGCCTGGTGAATCTTAGTTTCAGGGTTTACCTAAAGCTACTGAGTTGTTTAATCCCTGAGGTTAATGACATTCTCCCCAGGATGAAATGTTTCATCCTCCACTAGAACGTCTTGTGCCTTCACAAAATTTTCTGCGAGACAGAGAGCTTTATCTCAGATAAAGTTGCTATACAAAAAGTTATAGAAAAAGGTTCCTCTGATTGTCTTGGGTACTTCACAAAGGAGGCCCGTGGCACAGGCTGGACTTGTGTACTAGATGAGATGTATTCTTAATAGTCCCCAGAATATGACCAAATCTTGGGAAATCATTAGGAGGAAGAGAAGACAGATGTAGATTGAATTATAAAAGTTTTATTCAATTTTTTTTTCTGAGCCTTGAAAGAATAATTTATGGAAAAGATACCAGTAATGTTTATCAAGGGAAGTGTGTGTCTTTACAGCTAAGCAACTCCTATTGAAGAAAATAAGATTTATTTTATACCAAGAAACTAGAAAGGGGCTCATGAGATTGGGGGAAGATACCAAGAGGGAGAGTAGAAATAGAGAAGGTAATAAGTATGTGTGGTAAAAAGCTGAAGGAAAAATTATATGGGGGTGGGGTGTAAAAGAGTCAGCTAGGAGACAGGCTGAACTGTGGGAGATTGTGTTGTTCCATTGTAAATAATTGTCCCACCCACTGGTTTAATAAAAAGTGCTGATTGGCCAAAGGCAGACAGGAAGTGTGGGTGGAGCTACCAGACTAAGAAAAACTCTGAGAACAGGAAGTACAGAGCAGAACGCCAGAGAGAAGCTGGAAGAAGCAACTATGCTGCTGTGAGAAAAGGTACCCAGCCACATGGCTGAACAGGTTAAGAGTCATGGGTTAGATTAAGGGTAAAGGGTTAGCAAGATATATGCCTGGGCCTTAGGTGGATCAGCCTAAAACTATTTTAAGCATCTGTGTGTGTGTCTGCGGGTTTGTGGGTCTGCGGTCTAAACGTTGAGGTAAGGCCCAAAAGTCCAGGCCAGAAAACTCACTACAACACTGAACAGGACAGGCTAGTGGAGGAGGTAAGAGTTGGTAACAAAGAATGATGATACAAATGTACGAAAGGGCCTTAAGGAAATGGTTTACTTTGCCTGCTAACCTAAAAATGAGTAACTTATAATATGGTTACAAAATGCTTTTATAAAAGAGAAAAATCTACAATGAGTAGTTATTTTTTTCTGCAATGATATACCTGGTGGTATATCTGATTGAGAAATTTATCCTGCCACTGTTGCACATCCCTTCCTCTGCTTAGCAGTCACGCGGTGGGAGTAGGCTGGGAAGTTAAGTGACCTTCTTGTTTGGACTATTTCAATTAGAACTGCATTCTTCAGAATCCTTTGCTTGGTATAGTTCTTGGTTAGTGTGATCCACAAGAGATACGTTGTGCAGGGCCTGTAAACTAGTGGCTGTACTCTTGATTTGTTTGAAAAGTCCTGAATACTCAAGGGCCTGTGTCAGCTTGCTCTCAGAGCCTAGCCACTAACTTGCTTGGCTGATGCGGTGTGGTAGCCCAAGGAAATTCCAGTTCCTGTGATTTTTCAGCTTCTCAGACTCTAGGCCTCCTTCATGTTTAACTCAGTGAAAGACAACACCTTCTTCTCCAGAACATTTTATTACCCTTGGCATTTGGAGGCATTTACTGAGAGACTGATGCAGGCTCAACCTCATCTCATGGGCCCCACTTGTTCCTATAGTTACCATATCTTGGTTTCTCCCAATCACTTGCCCAGCTTATTTTAGGATGCTGCATGAGACAAGAGAAATATCCTTTTATTGTAGGATTTACTGGCAATTGACTATATAAAGAATTAATATTTACTAAGCCACGCCTCTAGGTTGCCCTCCATAGCACCTGAACCTGCCACAGTTTTTTTAAAAGATATCTGGGTTTCACAATTACATAATGCTAACTGCTTTAAAGGAACATATAATTTATATTGTCCGGTAGGCCTAGTTCTTCTTGCTAGGTACTGCGTGACTGAGAGCATTGCTGTCGTCACATCTCACGACATAGATTATCAGGAATAATCTGGTGGGAATGTTGAATGTTGCGTGATAAGAAAACGTGATGTCCCTGGAATCTTAGATACTGATCACCCATGGTGGTCTGGAGAACAGAATAAGATGTACTCAATTATCATTGTAGATTCTGACACCATTCAGTGAACAGAGTCACAGACTGAGTTTCCAGGAAAGCAGACGTCATGATACCCTGTATACGATATTTTTAGGGAGTGATTTTAACATCAAAAAACTTTAAAAGTGAAGGGACCAAGCAGCATGGAAGTGTAGGAACTGGGCTTTGACTTAGTCTCTATGAAGTTCTGTTATATAATGGAATCGAAACATTCCCTATAGGAGGCATATGACTCATAGACTCAGGAGGTAAATAAAATGTCCCATGTGTAGGAAAGTGTAAGAACTTGGAGCATCTTGAAGGCCTTCCACAGCTTTATAGATGAAATAAACTGGGGGATGAGACGTAGACCAGCTGAGGGGCAGGTAATAGGAATTCTCAGATTTTCCAGTTGTGAATTGCATAGAAAGTTTCGGGATTGCAGCTTCTATCATCTGCCAGTCATGAGGGGTGGGATTTTCAGTGACACAGCTGCTTTTGAGTCATTCCTGGTCCTGTGATCAACCTCTCACCCAGACATCTGTTAGTTACTCTATAATGGAAGGCAAAGTTTTGTGTCCCATCCACCCAATTATATCTGGCAGTAGCTTTCCAAGTTACCACCCAGAGGCTTATATTAATTATAAATGTTTGACCAATGGCTCAGGCTTATTACTAGCTAGATCATACATTTAAATTAACCCATATTTCTTATCTGTGCTTTGCCACATGGTTTGTGGCTTGCTACCTCATTTTCTACATGTTTTGCTTCCTTGGCAGCTTCCCTGACTCCATCCTTCTTAATCTCAGTTCTCAGTTCGATTGTACTACCTAACCTTATCCTGCCTTGCCATTAATCAAAACTGCTTTATTAACAACCAATAAGAACAGCTAGCCCTCATTCACAGCAAACAGAATAACATCCCATATCAACCTCCCATAAAAACTCCTTGGTCTGTGCAGTCTCTAATTTGGTTTGCTGGATAAATGGTTTTCTAGGGCGATATGAATTAGTAAACTGTCTAAAAGGAGAGAGACAGTTTATAGAGAGAGTGACTGTCATGAAAAAATTATCTATACAGGTCAGGTTTTCCAGCTGGCTACACATTAGATTTATTTTTAATCCTCAAGGAAAAGATAAGTTTAGTAGTTAAATTTTTGATCCCAAAGAAGTAGTCTCTAGTGCCAATGGGGGAATGGGCTTGTTAGCAGGGGGAAAGCAGGCAGGCAAAGAGCAAAAACTTCCTTCTGCCATGTCTTATCCAGGCTTGCACCAGAACATGTGGTCCAGGTTAGAAGTGTGTCTTCCCGCTTCAGATTAAGCAAAAATCCCTCACAGGTGTGCCCTACAATTCCAGATGTAGTCAACTTGACAACATCACAGCCATCACAATAAGAAACAGGAATCGAATTTTAAGAAATTATTAAGAACTACACAAAGAAAACAAAAGAAGCAATACATCTTGCTTCTGTATTGGAATATTACAAGATGCGAAAATATCATAGTTCCTAAATTAACCTGATGGCAATACATTCCAATAAAACATCAGTTAATATACATTGCAACACTTTTGCAGTTTTTCTAGGAATCTAATCTAATATAAAATTCAGAACATAATGTATATTCAATCAATTATCAGTATTGATGTCTGACCTGGAAGAAAGGTGTAGGTCACTTTCCTTCTCACCACCTACACAGGTCCAAAGCTTAATTAATAACTTTTAAAAGGAAGCTATTCCTGTGACTATGTTTTGAACCTTAGACATTGCTAAGCCATAAGCAGTGATGTAGGGCTAGGGTGGGTGACAGCGTGGGAAATGTGGCTTCCATTATCAAAGACAACAAAAGTCATGAAAATAATGGTTTGCAGGTGTGGTGGCGCTCAGAGACTGAGACAGGTAGATCTCTGGGTTTGAGGCTAGCCTGGTCTACAGAGTGAGTTCCAGGGCAGCCAGAGCTACACAGAGAAACCCTGTCTCAAAAATGACAAACAAAACAAAACCAAAAACTCAAACAAAAACAACAAAAACAAAGGGTCTTTTGAATCAAGGCCTCCTTTTTGAGAAGGCCATGTTAGGGACAGGTATGTAATGTAGCTACCTGTGTCTTGCCTAATATGCAAAAGATTTTAACACCACACACAGAACCAGGCCCAACAGCACCCATCATCCAAACACTCAGAAAGTGGAGGCAGGAGGATCACAAGTTCAGGGTTATCCTTGGCTATATCCGAAGTTTGGGGGCATCCTGGGCTACAGGGACAGCCCATTTGAAAACAAAACAACGAAATAAAGACACCAGTGTAAAAATGTTTACAGTAATTTCAAGAAGGTTTGCACACATAGATATGTGAGTTGTGCCCATATGTATTTTGCTACAGAAATTCTTTAAGTTGTTGAATTTAATTAAAGGATAAAATAATGTGCAATTTATAGGACAATCAATTTAATTATTAATTCACTTATCTGAACATATGATCATTCATAATCCCTTTTGGTAAGTATCCGTTACTTCTGACAGCATGACTTTGGTTTAATTTTTATTTTCTTTTTTACATATTATTTTTTTAAAAATTTTGGTTTATATCTATAACTTAGGCAGAAGGTTTATAAAGATCTTTTAAAGTTAGTTTCTTCCCAAACTAAGAAATGAAATTAAGCACTCAGGTTTCTTTTACTTTATATGCTTTATTTGACCACATTCTAGCAGATGAAAGGCCCAGGCACATGTGCTCCTCACTTGTGCCTACCTCTACATCTGCCCAAGGAGATGGAAGAAACTAGAATGGGAACAGTTTTTCCAAGCTCCCAGGGACTAGGGGACCTGGGCTTTCTTTACTGCTGTTAGAACTTTAGCTCAGAGCTGAATCACTTTGAGTCCTATTGAAGCATGTGCCACAGATGAAGTCCAGTGGGAACTATGGACTATTAGTCTGATGAGGCCCAAATGCAGAAATAGGAAGTCTGATGCTGTCTGGTTATTAGATCCTCAGGAAGTAGTAGGCAAAACTGCTGTGCAGAGAGAATAGGAGGTCAGAATTCAGAGGCCCAGCAAAGCACTGTGCAGACATATCCACCAGATTTTCTAAGATGTGAGATGCAGAATGAGAACAGAAGCCAGCCTGAACCACAGAAACCATTCTACATCCTGTCCCAACGATCCCAAATGAGCCTCTGGGGTCTCTTCCTACACATTGACTTTCACCAAAGATCCTAATGAAAGTGTGAAATCTTGATTTTATCTCAACTCAGTGAAGATGTTGGACTAGACATTATACTTTTCTGACAAAGATAAAGAGCCACAGAGAAGTTCGTTACTTCAAGGGCTGGTACTTGGGAGAGCCTGACATCAAAGACATCATCAGATCTCATGGGCTCAACAGAGCCTAGTCCTGATTCCACTACCTCAAACAAGCTATCACCTTTACAGGTGCCTTGCAATGAGTATGAGCCCAGTGGTCCTAAGGAATTCTCTTTTCATAAAAGACCACTCTAGCATTCAGTGGGCTGAAGCTGGGAAGGATAATGCCCCTGGCTTCCTCTCTGGTCACAGGCTTATATAGCAGTCCTCAGATTTCATTTTGCTCTGACCCTCTGGAATCTTTGCCTTTGATGGCCTGATTCTTGGGCCTGACTTTCTGGGCCACCAATGTCTTTACAAAGGGACCCACCAGTCTGTCCTCCACCATTAAAATCCGGAGCTTCCTTCCGATGGCTAAAGCTGCAAAGGAAAACACTCAGAAGAGCTGAAGAGATTTCACAACAATGTAAGCAGTGCCACCCCAACTAAAACCATTCAAACTATAAAAATTGATGGTCCATAATTATTTTCTTGACATTATGCTCCAACTTGCAACCATAAAGACACGAGTGTTTTGTCTTTTAAGGTGGCCAATAAAGATGAACAACATTAGGACAGTCTATTTTATAGCTCAGGACTGACTTAATGTGATCCGCCTGTGTTGCCCTTAGTGGCTTCCGCTGTAGAATAGGTACAGGATGGAAAGCAGAAGATAGTAGCCTAAGGAGGGGGCTCAGCCTATGTCAGCTCCATCATCACCCACCTTCACATACGGCCCCAGCATCTTCATCATGTCCACAATCGAAAGTCTCAACCTGGTCACATTCAGCCAGGGTCTTCTCTGTCCCATTGCACAGGGCTACCTGGATGAGCACGGGCAGGGCTTCATCAACTACTGGTGGATACAACATGGCTATAGGTGTGTGCTTGGCTGCTCCACAGCCCAGCTCTCGGCACACAACAGCCACATCCTTCATGTCCCAGCCATCATCACATACAGTGCCCCAGCGACCTTCCCGTTCCACCTCTACACGCCCTTCACAGTGGTGGGGGCCATTCACCAGACGCACTTTGGGTGGGGGCTCTGCAAACAGAATGGGTGAAAGGTCATTACAAAACATACATACCCTTAAGTCTTTACCCCAGTGAGGAGTGGAATGGGGGTACTGTTCTAGTTCATGCTAATTGTTGAACAACAATGTCTAGAATAACCTAAGAGAAAAGTCTTCAGCTACCACCTACCAGGGATTATCTAGATTAGGTTGGCTGGTGGCCATGCCTATGGGTCACTACTGATTAGCTTAATTAAACTAGAAAGATTTGTCCACTGTAGGTTCTGGTAGTCCTCAGGCTGGGATCCCTGACTGTATAAAAAGGAGGAGGTTGGCTGTGTTTAGGTGTTCATGGCTCTGGTGATTATAGATGGGATATGACCAGATGCTTCAAGTATCTTCTGCCTTGTCTTCTCTACTGTGTTAGCCAAAAGAAACATTTTTCCTTAAGCTGCTTTGGTTAGGTGTTTTTGTCATGGCAGAATGGAAACTAAGACGTGTAAGGATCTGCTAAAGGTGCGGGTCCTAGAGGCTGGCTGGCTGGTGCACTTTCACATTTACCACTGTCTTACATCACCAATGTCCCCAGTAAGTGGCCTAGGGACATTGCTTACATTCTGAAACATAGACATTCAAGGTTTGTTCTCCATAAACACAGACAGAAATGACTCTATTTTTTTTTGTTGTTTCACAGAGAAAGTACACATAAGCTGATGCATATAAGGCCATCAACCAAGTTTCAATGATTTCTCTGAGGTAAAAATTCTACAAGCCGCATTTTAATAAAGTCTAAATACAAGAACAAAGGAATATCTAAGAAATTAATAATAAAATATTAACATAAAATGTATCTATAAGAGATTATAAGTTCATTTTATAAAATAATTGACAACTCATATTACATATATTGTAGGCAATAAGCAAACAAAGACATCACATGTAAAAATTTTTAAAATGAGATAAAAGTGGTATCTAGAGGAAAACATAGTTTTAAATACATTTGTTAGGAAATAAAAAGAGATGAGAAAGAAGTAAATGAATTAGAAAAATACTTTAGGATAATAAAATGGTATTGACCTGAAAAATAAAAAATATAAAAGGAAACCTGAATTTAAAAAAAAAAAAAAATGAACCAAAGCTCCCTGCTTCCTCCTCTGGAGACAGGCTCTTCCTCAGGACCCTTACCTCGGCAGTTTTCAGCTAGTCTGGTAGCCAGCAAACCCCTATGGCTGTCCTGTCTCCATTCCCTGAAAGAGCCAGGCCCAGATGAGCAGTGAGGAGCCAAACACAGGTCCTCATCCTGTGCAGTAAGGGATCTTACCCATTCAGTCATCTCTCAGGCCTATAATAAAGCAGTGTCTTAAAATAATGAAAAGCTCAAAAATTCTTATTAACAAAATAGATTTGACAGTAGAGGTAACGGTCTACTGCTAGTTGCCAGTAGAATCTCTGGCTAATTGCTAAGACTCCAAGTAGTAGATAATTTAAATGTTGTTTTAAATTCCTGGACACAGGATTTGTGGAACCTCCCTGAAACCATTCTTATGAAGCCAATGTATCCATAGCTAAGAAAACAACACCATCCCTCATGTCTTAGTAGGATACATGGGGGCAAAGCATTTGCTTAGCACGACTGAAGCCCTGAGTTTGATACCCAGCAGTAAATAATAAACAGATGCAAACATTTGAAATAAAATGTTAGCAAGTCATATAAAGCTACTGCCTATTGTGACCAAGAAGGGAAACTCAGTAATGTTTTATATTAGGAAACCCATGAGTAAAATTTTCTCCAGTAGTGGGTTCAAGAAGAAGAAAGACCACACAACCACCCAGACCTATTCACACAGTGACAAAGTCTTACGGATCTTCTCAACTCAACTCTGGCCTCAGTTTTATCTTGGTACCTGCTCCTGGCACTCCTATTAAGTAACCTTGGACAAGCTGCTTTATATAAATTTTATTTCTTTATTTTTGTAATAATTACGCTGCTATGAAAATTAAGTGATAGCATCTCAGCAAAAGTTTAAATTCATGAATCTGTGTTTGTGGGGTCTTTTTGTCTATTTTTTTTCTTAACTCCAAGGGTGGGGGAAGCTCCATAGTCCCTCCACATTGAGCCCCACTGAGCTGGAGGATGCAAGAGCATCTTCCTTTTTTGAGTGGACATCTGCCTTCTCTCTCCGTGCTTCACCTAGCCCGCCCCTTAAACTGACCTGATCCCTGATTTTACACATACGTGATTCAATGGAAAGCAGACAGGAAGGACAAGCAGTGAGCGGAGATATGGTTGTCAATACTGAAAAGCACGGCCGGGAGTAAAGGTGCCCCCCCCCACCCGCTCAGATGCTTGGAAGGGTCGGGGAGTACAAAGAAAAGAAAGGCAAGTTGCACCCTGGAATGAGACATCTAATTGTCCTACCTGTGACGCTGAGTGGTACCATCTCACTTCGCTGCATCCCCCAGCCATTGTTAGCCTCACAGGAGTAGTTCCCAGAATGCCCTGCAGTCAGATTGAGCCTAAAGGATGCTTTTCCTCCAGAAGGTGCTAAGGAGTTGCCCAGAGTAACATTTTCATGATAGAACCGGTACAGAATGGGAGGAGATGCTCTCTTGTCTTCACACTGAAGCTCCACCACATCCCCAATGAAGGGCAGCACCCCAGGAACGCTGATGGAGAGGAGAGGGTGCAACACTGGAACTGAGAGGGACCATGGGGTCAGAGCCGGTGCTATGACTCACTGCCTACCTGGTTTTCACTCAGGTTCTACCCAGCTCCCTGTGTTCCTTCCCAAGGTCTCCTTGCTTGATCTGACCCCCCAGGGAACGATCCAGCAAAGCAGAGCTGCTATGCATTGACAAGAATTCTGGAGAGTGCGTCTTTGATCATAACACACAATCAGCCTCTCGTGTTCCATCTCCACGCCCCCCTTCAGCCCCTCTGCTGTTGATGCTATTTTGACCCCCGCCATCAAAACCCCCGCTGTGTTCAGACACCTTCTGAGCCTCTTCTTGCCTTCCTTGTACTTGGTCACACCTTTGAACATTCCCAGCTGGGGGTTGCTGGCTCCGGATTAGGGATGCAGCTCACCTTCCACCGTGACGTTCACTAGCGCACTCTGGACAAGGCCGTAGCTGTTGTCTGCAGTGCAATAGTATCCCCCGGCATGGCTTTCCATGACGGGAGTGATCTCCAACTCCGCTCTCTGAGACCGCTGGCTTTTCGTCCCCACACTTTCCTTTGTGTCCTCTCTGTGCCAGGAGTATGTGATGAGCCCTGTGCCATTAGCCACAGAACAGACAAGGACCAGCGTCTGCCCTTCAACTCCCCAGCCCATTGGAGACCCGATCTCTATGGAGACTTGAGATACAGGAAACCCTGGGAATAGAGACAGTTGTTAAAGACTGGATGGGGAAATTCAGGACAGGAGGAGTCCAGTATCACTTGCTGGGAATTATGGCAGGTAGATAAATGGAACTGAAGTCTATCCTCCTTGCCTGGGAATGGAGCATACCAAGGGGCACTGTGGAGGATCACTCTGCAATCTGATGCTCACTAACAATCCTATTCTGTACTTCCTGCCTGTTTCCCTACCCATTCTCCTGACCACACCCCACAGCGTTCTGCCTTCCCTTCCTTGTGAACAGGAGGCAGTAGGAGAGAGAGTTTGGAATCTCATTGAGTAACAAGTTCTTCCATTTAATAGCAGTAGAATCTGGCTAAGTCTATATTTCTAGTCCTCAATTTTTCTCCGTAGCTTTGGATAATCACAGTAGCCTCATAGAGTTCTCATGAGATTAGCTGAGATGCATACATAAGGCACTCTCTCCCACACCAGTACTGTTACGCAGAGTCAGCTAGTGATATTGCTAGCCTCAGGCTGGAAAGGAAGCACAGCAAAGTACTTTAAAGTACATGAACTTGGGCCAGAGCGATCACATTTAAATCCCAGGTCGCTATGCTGGGTTTCCTTAGGCAAGTCTCTGAACAGCTCTTGACTTTAGGTTTCTTTGTCTGTAAAATGGGGAGAGTCACAGTAACCACTTTACAGGCACTACTCATAAAACTAGTTCCCAGGCCACTGGGAGGGCGTAATGTTCAACTGCGCTGAACAGCATCTTTCACGTGGTACATTTTCCTGTCTTCTTCAGCTATTTATAAAAGTCAGAGAGGTCTAGGACCTAGAACATTACAACAGTGTGGTTTACTTTTTTCCCCTCTTTCCTCTTTTGGGGTCCCGCCACCCAGCTCCCAAATGAATACACACGGAGGCTTATTATTACTTATAAATTCTGGGCCTTTGTTTGACTTATTTCTAGCCAGCTTTCCTTAAATTAACCCATCTACCTTTGGCCTCTGCGCGTATTCCTTTTCTTCTTCTGTATACCTTCCTTTCGCTCTTACCCCATGGCTGGCTGGGTGGCTGGCTTCTCCCCTCCTCCTTTGCTCCCTGGTCCCTCTTTCCAGATTTCTCCTCCTATTTATCCTCTCTGTCTGCCAGCCCTGCCTCTCCTTTCTCCTGCTTTGCCATCCGCTGGCTGTTCGGCTCTTTATTAGATCAGGTGTTTTAGACAGGCACACTAGCACAGCTTCGCCAAGTTAAACACACGGAGCACATCTTTGCATCGTTAAAGCAAATGGTCCACAGTACAAACAAATCTAGCACACCTTAAAACAGTAGTCCCCAACGCAACAGTTTTAGCTCAGATCTGGACCGTGGTATTTTTTTAAAATCAGGGGTAGGCTGTTACTGTCATTTCAAATATTATCTGTGCCATCGTTGCACCATCTAACACAGAGACCATGTTTCATTGACCTCTTAGTTTGCTAAACAATACTATTGTTGCTTTTTTTTTTTGAAGGGGAGGGCAGCTTTATTGAAAAATTACTGTTCAAGTCCCCTGGTGATCCATGGGACCTTCCAGCCCAGGGATAAGGAGGAGCCTGCAGTCTGGCTGGTGACCTTGCTCTCTCTGCCTGACTTTAGTCCCATGAGCCTAACCCCTGGATGCTCACTTTCCACGTCTACATAGGACCAGCGACTCTTCTTCGAGACACTGTGAGATGACGTCATCGCCTCACACCAATAATTTCCTGAGTCTTCTTTCCATATGGCTGAGATCACAAACGTTGGTGAGCTCCAACTCCTCTGTAGAGTATGGCCATCTTTGAAGAAGGAGTAGCGTAACTGTGTTGTTGCCCTATCTGAAGGGAGCCAGGTGTCACAAGATAGGGTCACTGAACTCCCCTCTAGGGGCTGCAGGGAGCTGGCTTTCAGCCAAGGTGCTGCAAACAGCTCTGGAGGGAAGAGTGAATCCAAAGAGACCACTTGTTAGTAGCAGACTGCACAGTCTTCCAGAAGTGCCTAATGAACAAGACATTATCCATACTCCAGGACAGACAGCTCACCACCATTTATCCATCCCTGGTGAGTGTCATGTGCCCTATACTCTGGCTCGTCTACACAGGCACTCTCTTTCCTAGACACATCCACTCGAGGAATAATCCCCTACCTTGGACATTAAGCCACACAGATCTTGTTTCTTCTGTCGTGTCTATAAATAGGAAAAATTTCCTATCTGCTTTACAGAAATAGGAGCCACTGTCACTGAAACTTGCTTTTGTAATGGTGTAGCTCGATGCACTGCTGTAAGTAGCTACGCGAGCTCCGTCCTTGTAGTACATCAGTCTTCTTATATCATAATTCTTTTCCCCCGTGCAGCTTATATCTACACGGTCGCCTTCATAAACACGATGAGGCATGCTGATGCTCAGCCAGTCTGCAAAGAAAAAAAAGGAGGCAGAGAGTAACAATACTGCCCCTCCGGGATGCTCCTGGGAAGGGAGGGCTCTCCATGTGTCTAGACCCTGAGGACCCAGAGCCCCTCGGGACCTACTGGCTCTGCTAACTTTCTGGCTCAGCAGGGTGAGCTCTACTTCACTGAATGACTTTTTTTTCTTCCAAACATGCCTTTTGGATATATGTTATAATATATATAGATTTGTATGCTGTTTTCCTCAGGTCCCAACAACTGGACTAAATATGAATTTAAAATGAATGCACTAGCTAAATGAGATAGCACAGGCTTGGAATTAATGCTGTTTATGATGTTGAGGCATGGAGGTCACAGATTCAAAGCTACAAATTAAGTTTAGGGTGAGTTTGGGTGGTTTAGTAAGGCTCTGACTCGCAATAAACAATAAACAGGGCTGGGTATAGATAGCTTAGTGGTGGAGTCCCATGCCCAGCATGTGCAAGAACCTGGGCTCAAGACTTAGCACTCCGTTTCCCCCACTAGAAGATTTCAATTGTATCTCCTTACACCTATGACATGGCCTCAGCCCCCCCCCCCCCCCCCCCCCCCCCCGCTCCCAACAGCAGCCCTGATTAACTCCCTCTGCTTGGCTCACACTTTAGAAACTCAAAGTTCTCCCCTTGCGTGTCATTCTACCCGGATGAAACTCTTGGGTCCACTGAGACAGAAGCTCCAGAATCTACATCTCCAAGTCTCTGGAGTTTACTAAAAACTCTTTCAGAGGCATCTGCAAATCATCATCATGCCTGGGCCTTGTAGGATTGCCATAAAGGTGAAGTGAAGCCATTGCTTCCCCCTACAGGGCAGCGATCATCGGGGAGTGATGAGTAGCTTGGCATTTTGGATCTGCCCACAGCAGGAGGAGAAACCACAAAATAATGGTCCTGCTCTGAATATTGGGTCCTTCATCACAAGACACTGTCCAGCATGAGGGGACAGAGTGTAAGGGGGAACATATAAAAGTGACACTTAGGCACCTCCCAGCTTGTTCTTCTGACTCCCAGGGCCTGTCTCAGGAGATAAACGCTAAGATTTTAGTCCCTAGAGTGACACCTATAAGGATGTCACTCTGAGAACTGAAAAGTACTGAGAACTTCCTAAAGTGTGTATCACACTAGAGCATATATTCTTAAAGCATATATTCTTAAGACGGTGATCTTTAATTAATAGTCATTCTTCCGTCTTTTTTTCCTTGCTTGGAGAGATTCTTGGGATGAAACTCAGGACCTTGCACATTCTACCTAGACCAGCATCCCAGCACTGGACTAACTCCTCAGTTTGCCTCCTCATGTTTCAAAATGTTCTGCCTAAATATAAATTTTCCTTGCTCATATCTCTATGTCTATATACCATGTTGGAAAGGCTCATTCACATGGTTTCAATAGGGCAAAGGGATCAAGCAAACTCAAAGATAACTTCTGTGTAGCTTTTATCAGCTTTGAAAGATAACAGAAACAGAAATAGTCAGCCAGGCACAAAGGCTGATAAAGAAGTGTTACAGGCCAATATTCTTTTTCCTACATGGCGAGGCCAGACAATATTTTCCTGTGAATATTTTAGGAATAAAATCAGTTTGATTATAGAAGCATTTGAGAAGTAAAATTTATTTATGAGACCGAATTGAAAATGATCCAAGAGGTAGGAGACAGACAAAAATCGTAACAATTTTCCCTGAGACTGAAATAAGAATTTAATTGTAAGGCACTCAAGTTAGTGGTCTTGATTTCTGAGGTTTTCTTTAGAGCTCTGCTTCCTTGAATTAGCTACAATTATGCACATGTGTGCATTTTATCCTAATTCTGAGGGCTCACCGGATCCTACAGAGTTGCTCTAGAGACACGCCCCCACCCCCAAATAATTTAAAAACGTTCTTGTTTAAAATTCCAAACCTAGGCACACAAGCATCATCTATCTCCTCCGCACATTGTAGAATGAATGAATACACTCTCAAAGGTTTAAGCAAAGAAGAAACTCTAATTTCCCAGGCTACATGAAACTAAGTGTTTTCTTAATTTCATTATATTAAGATTCCAATAAAAAAAAGGAAAAGCACATTAGGCATTGGATTGTTTTGATCCCAGTAGAGACCTAAGGGTGTTCATGTCTTCTGCAGAACATCTCCTCTGCCTCTTGCTGCATCTCTGCTATAAATATATCTTCAGTCACTGCTTCCGGTGAGGATGAGGATGCCCTCCGCCCCGGACCCCATGACTTCTACACAGATGGCATCCCATTTCTAGCTACTCCCTTTTCCTGTCTGAGGGTTCAGCAGCGAACAAGAAATAATTCATTGTCTTGAGAGGGTCAGGACGCTCTTCTTACCATCGAGCACCAGCTGGCAAACAGCGGTGGTGGAGGCATAGTGCACCCTGCCACAGCTGACCTGGGGAGGGTCAGCTCTTAACTCAGCCCTGGCTCGGATCCCTGTAACCTCTGCCCAGAGGCTTCAGCAGGCACGACCTCCCACGCCCAAGAGAGTGAGGTCCCAGAGAGGGAAAGGAACAAAGGGAAGAACTGCTTACCGGATTGGACTCCAACAGGAGCTGTGGGGAAACAGAGTCAGAGCAATTACACAGGACCGTGGTGGTCTTTACACCAGAGCCCGCCGAGGATTCCCGAGCCCCGCCCTCTCTCCTTTCTGTTTCTTCCTCTTTCCCTCATTCCTTTCTTCTTCCCTCCCTCCCTTCCTCCATCTTTTCTCTCCACCTGCGTCCCTCCTTCTCCCACTCATGAATGACACGCCTATGGAGCCTAAGATTCATTTTTATCATCCCTAGCAGTCCTTGGCCGGTCCCAGAAGCTTGTGTCCTGCAGGCAACTTTTTAAGGGCTTCATTTATTATCTCCTCTTCCACTTTCTTTATTTACGTATTTTATCTTTTGAAGTGAAAATATAATTATATCTTTTTCTCTATTTCCTTTTCTCCTCTCAACTCCTCCATGATGTATTCCCCGCTCTTTATCAAATTTATGAGTTTCTGATTGTCGCGCGCGTGCGTGCGTGCGTGCGTGCGTGCGTGCGTGCGTGCTTGCGTGCGTGCGTGCGTGCGTGCGTGCGTGTGTGTGTGTGTGTGTGTGTGTGTGTGTGTGTGTGTGTGTGTGTGTACACCTGCACATGATACAGCCCGCTCAGTCCATATAATGTTACCTGTATGTATATGATTTAATGGCTGACTAGTTGGTATTTGATGGCCATTTTGGAGGCTCTGCCTTTAAAATGTCCAGATTAGTTAGCTTAAGAGAAATAACCTACAAAAGAAACACAGGGCCTGCTCATATTTCATTGACATTACTTACTCTTCCTTTTGCATTCTAGACCCACTACTGTGTGTGGGGGAGTGCTATGTAAGAGAGTTTTATTTATAGGCACAACCCGTGCTCTCCACTATGGTTAGCCAGGCTTGAATCTATGCCATGTCTAAGACTGTGGAGATAAAAATTCAGCCCAAATGGTGGCTCTTGAAGTCAAGTCTAGGCTTGGGGTGTAAAATTTATGTCGGCCTTGCATAGTATTAACTCCAACAAAAAGAAGCCCTTTTAATGAAAATGTACTGTTTCCTAGAGATCAAACACAAATAATAGCAATAAATCACCAGCCTTTAGTAAGAACGAACACACACACACACACACACCCACACAAACACACACACACACACACACACACACACACACACACACACACACACACACACACACCTTTTCTTTTTTCTGGGAGCTCCGCTTTGCTCAGTTCCCATTTGCATTATACCTGCCAATAATGGATCAGAAGCAAAAACCCAGCTCTCTGCATCCCAGCAGAGAGACATATGCTCAGGAAGAGTGTGCCCAAGCAGAGGTAGTTATCCCCTGGCACCATTCCAGGTTTTCAGCATTCTACCTACCAAGGACCAGAAGCAGTGACCACAGCATCATGGGGCTAGAGGCAAGCACTTCTCTGTGCGGCAGGTGCAGCTCAAGTCCTTAGAGCAAATGGACTTTGGATCTAGGGCAGAGCACTGGTTCAGCAGGGATCTTGCTGAAACAGAAAAAAAAAGGAAGTGGCAGAACTGTCTGTCAATCAGTACATACCCCAACCCAACGGGTGCTGCAAAAGCAAATGTCCTTCCTCTTTACCAAGTTGCTTAGATATGTGTGCACTGGAGACAAAGGATTAATGTGTAGGAGGCCTCCCTTTTACAGACGCACTTCCCATTGTATTTGGCTTTATGGAGAACACAGAGTTCTGGGTCCGCTGAGGTTAAAATCAGTTTCTAGGTAGTTTTCAAAACTAAACTTCTTTTACTATGCAAGAGGCAATTCCGAATAAGTATACCATTGCCAGTCTGAACTGACTCCTTTCAAGAGGAGCTCTTGATGGAGAAAATGCTTCCGTAAGAGTTGCCTGTAGGTAAGTCAATGCATTTTCTTGATTTATGATTGATATGGGTGGGCTGAGATCAGCGGGCAGGTGGTACTGGATTACATAAGAAAACAGACTGAGTAAGCCAACGAACAAGCCAGGGAGCAGCATTCCTCCATGGCTTCTGCTTCAGTGCCTGACTCCAGGTTCCTCCCATGACTTCCCTTTATGATGGAGTGTCACCTGAAACCATAAGCTAAAATAAACTTCTTCCTCCACAGGATGCTTTAAATCATAAAATTTTATCACAGCAATTGAAACTCTAACCAAGACATCAGATGTACACAGCACTGGGTGGTGGATGAGGGGGTTTCGAGATGAGTACAGACTGCACATCCCCCGTGGTACACCCTACAACCCTCTCTGCAGTTTTAATAAAATGTGTATTGCTTCACTGTCTCGGTCTGGAGAAGACTGTTAGGATGGGAAGAGCCACTAAAGTAATGTTAATCTTCTCTGTGTCAAACGATGTTTAGAGCTTCAGGGAGCAGATCCAATTAGTGTAAAATAATCTCCCCTCAGGCCATCAAGACCTGTGACTGGAAAAGGAGTAGGTTTCTCTGGCAACATGCTAAGGGGCAGATTTCTGTGTGTTCACCTTCCAGTGGTTTCATATCTTATGCAGGTCCCTTCACCCTACCAAACCTAAGTCACTGACACCGTCTATCTACAAAGATTTCCAAAGAGTGAAATGGAGTGGTTTCTCTGAAGCAATTATTCTCAGCTTTCTTAATGTTGAGAACTACCCTTAAATACAGCTTCCTGTGTTGTGGTGACCCCAATTATTGCTACTTTGTAACTGTAATTTTATTGCTATTATAAATTGTAATGTAAATATCTGTGTTTTCCGATGGTCTTAAAACCTCAAAGGGATCATGACCACAGGTTGAAAACGGATGCTCTGGGTCTATCACAGGCTGTGAAGTCAAGCCTGGAATATGTGACATACCTGGACAGTAGGTGATAGCCACAGTGAGCAACTTTTTGTTGGCTTGAGTGCATGTAGAGAGACTTAGGGACAGTCATGACACACAAGGATTATTGCTCCAGCACATCTTTGCCACAGCAGGAAATCCTGTCTTTCTCTGAGACTAAAGACAGCCAGGAAAACACACATGTACATGCACAAAGACCCCGATTCAACTCTAGAAATGATGGCATGGAGAGTTCTCAAGACAGTAGAAGTCGTTTTGAAGTCGTGGGTGTCCAAGCACCACTGTCAAGAATGAAGGTACCCAAGAAGGCTCTAAATTGACATTTGTGAGTCTTTCTGCTCACAGGGAGGGAAAATGGAAATATGTCAGAAAGTTGTTCCTTCCTGGAAAACGTAACACCTGAACAGGAAAAGTTCTCTCTCTCTGTCTCTCTCTCTCCCTTCCCTCCCTCTTTCTTCTCCCCCCTCCCTTCATTTCTCTCTCTGATAAAACTCAGGTTCTTGAAGATAATCCATTCTGCTACAGCCCCAATGGAATACTCCAGTTAGCCAATATAGACTCACAAAATAAAAGTAAAACAAGGTCAGCTCAAGCAGGACAGAAGCTTCTCTCTACCATGTTTGGCAGGACTGTGGGCAGACAGACAGCCTTGTCTGGGGAGGGCAGAAGGCGGGAGGTAAGGAAGAAGGGGAAATGGTGTTGGAGAGGGAGCAGTAGCGGGTATTGTTAGCTTCTAAAGCCATGACTTCTGAGCTCGGACGGCAAGATCCATTTAAAGCAAGGTTCCCACACATCATCTCTCTCTCTTTGTCCTCTCTTGGGAGCTCCCCCATTTCGGCTCCTTCTTTGTTTCTCCTTCTCTTTCTTCTTGCCTTCTCCACTATTACAGCCATAACCTTTCTGTTATTCATAACCATATTCATCTGACAATAAAGCTGAGACAAACAGAGACAAAAATAGAAAAATCAAGAACCTGGTGTGCACCAATCAATAATTGTTTTCAGGAAACAGACTATTCAAAAACAGCTGCAAGATAGCTCTTTATGATTATCCTTCAGATCACACTTCTAATTAGATTTCCAGATAGAGTTAACCACTATTCTAAGAATGGTTATAGATGTATATGGTAAGTCCATTAAGAACTAACCATTTTTTTAGCTTTTACAGGATCCCAAAGAGATGCCATCGCCCTTAAGTCAGCAGGAAGCAACCTTATGAAAGACTACGCCCCCTTTCCCAATAAGTTTTATGCTCTGAGGGTTGTGGGTAATTATTATTCTAATAGAATAGTTATAAGTTAAAACTGGGTGAAGGACAGAACTATAATATAGCATCAAAGATCTCTTTTGAAGAAGAGAGGGGGGATAGATAGGATAGATAAAGGTAGACTGTTCTACCTACCTATACACCATTATAGCTGAATGTATGGGCTAAGCTAAAGACAATTTGCACTGGCATAGATATTTGTATATTGATACAAATGTGAAATAATTTTATATGTTTAATTGTGATAATTTGTACATTGGAACAAAGTTTAATCTGAGATTGCTTTATATAACCAAAGCAACTTGTACTTCGATATAAATCTGAATCTGTAACTATTATGTAAAACTGAATTTGAAATTGCTATATTTTATGTATGCTTCTACCTCTGTTTAAAATATTTGCACATCATTGTCATGTATACTATGAAATTACTACCTTCATTTAACTATACTAGATATAATGTATGATTGCACTAGTTATGATATATGCACAAGATGTTTTATATACCTCTGTTTAGATGATATATATGTATTTACATGTATAAAATGCTGTGGCCACTTTACATGGTAATATACCCCTGGCTAATGTTTGATAGTCCTACTGAAGGTCATTGTTCAGGGATTGTACACCCCTTATATAGGTATTCTAATTTTTAGTACAGGGTTTATTCCTTAAGACGATAAGAACTGCAGTCAACATTACTTAAGGTATCATATCCCAGTCATATCAGATACAGGTTAGAATATCATAGATAGACAGGAATCTTCAACCATTTCATAGACCCAGAGAATATGGCATTTAACATTTGAAATTCGGCCACGAGAGACACGACGACTCCTGGTGTCACTGCTCCCTTCACGAGATGGTGTTGAGCATCGAGGATACTCCATTGGAGTTTGTCCTTTTGGCAGAGAATGGCCGGTTGAGTAAGGAACTGTCCTTACCTTGATTGCTGACAGTACACACATGGTGTCAAGCTGGACGAACAAGTTGATGGATGGAGACTGACGAAACCTGCTTGGACAGGATAAGACAGTCCCTCCAAAATTGCCCTGCTTGTGAAAAGATCTGTCAGATACCATAGGCCTATAGCCAATATGATAGATGCTCCAACAGCACACAAAACCAGAGGTGATTGTCCAGGTAGCTGTGTTGCTGTCCTCTCCCAAATTTTGGAAGGCACTACTTCCATGTACTTCTGATTTTCAAGTGATACATCTTCCTTCTCAGGTCTTGAAGGGGTTGAAAAATAGGTATTTAAGGTTACTACCTCATAATAATTCCTATTGTACATAGTCTTAGTTTAGAACCTTCTTAGTTACATAAAAGGGGGAGATGTAGTGGGATTCAAGTGTCAGCTGATGGGGGTCCTAAAACGCTTATCCAGGGTCCCCAGCTCCTGGAGGGGATGTGGCCAACCTGGAGGGGGTGTGGCCAACCCTATTGAGAGGGGGCTTCTGGGACACGAGGCTCTCTTCCTGGTTCCTGGTTGCTGGAGAGACAGGATCGGAATCCATCGTCCGTCCATTGCTCGTCCACCATTCCAGACTCCAGTCCCTGTTCAGGTGCTACTGTAATCTGTTACCTGTACCGTGAGTGTTGGTTTATATTTTAATAAATCTCTATCCTGCACTGGTGCCTTCTAAGTAAACTTCGCCTACTCTCTTATACATAGAAACAGCATCAAAGTCTCCTGCTATCCGCCGCTGTCTTCTGCCTCGTTCCCATCTGCATCCATAGACATCCTCTGCCAGATAACATACACAAAATCTTAACAGGTATGAAAAGGATTTTAAATAAAAAATTACGAAAAGAAAAAAAAATAGAAATTGGCCATAATCCTAATAAAGAATAATTTTTTTTACAAAAGATTTTCCAGGGAATGGGCTGAGGAGATAGGTAAGTAAAGACTCTCCCTCTCTCAATTGCCATCAGTTGTCAATAGTTTCTCAGCTGCAGGCTGGACTTCATGACCACCTCCACGCTCCATGCATGAATTTTATCTGGCATGATCTAGTACATACTGTCATAACTTCTGTGTGTTCACAGAACTACCCTATTATTAGAGGCTGTTAGAAAGTAGCACTCTTACAATCTTTTGCTGCCCTTTCTGAGATGATTCCGGAGCTGTAGGAGGAAGAAATGTGATACAGATATTCCATTTAGGGCTAAGTCCTTCACAGTCTGCTTTTCTCTGCAGGTCGACCAGCTGTAGTTTGCTGTATTAATTGTCATCTATTACTAAAAGAAACTTCCTTGATGAGGGCTGAGAGATGTGCTCATCTGTAGGTATAATTATAAGTCAATGGGAGTTGGCTTAATATTATTTCATTTATGAGATGATATTCATAAGTTCTCCCTTAGGGTCCATATATGTGCATAAAAATTTTGCTTTGGGATGCACGACTGTTTTGACTGATGAGCTGATTTAGTACTAGAAATTTTTTACCCAATGAGCAGCAGTGAGTGTGTGCCAAGTACAGCATTTGTGGTTCTGAGGGACTTGTCTGGATATCAGAGAAAGAAAAGGTAGCTGAACTAATGACCTCAGTTTTCTGGAACTGATCTGGAACTTTGTGAACTTTCCTTTGGACTCATGTATCCTAGACTTGGACCTGAAGAAAAGAAGTAAGCTTTAGGGCTGAAACCTTCAGAGACAGCCCCAAGGAAGGCTGGCATTCTCTTAGCCAGAGAACATGAGCCTGCACAGTGCAGTAAGATACACACAGTGTGAAGCAATAACCATGCTACTACTGTAGCTTACACCATGGGAGAAATGGTGTCTTATGCACACAGAGAAGGAAGCCTAGATCTCCCCATGATAGGTCAATGGCTGCCCACTCTCTTTTAGAATGAGGTAGTCAGAGAAGGCTGAAAGAAGCTTGCTGGTTGGCTAGGTGGAGGCTGTGTGAGGATCCCAGGGTTCCACTTCCACCCAATAGTAATAAAGTGGCTTTTCTCTCCTGTTTATTTCTTCTATTGCATGGTGACTTTATTTAGCAGCCATTTATATTGTAGTAAAAATTCATAATTCAAACGTACAATTTTAATCATTTTTAGTGGATGGTTCTTTAGCATTGAACACATTAATGCACTCATTTCCATCCATCTCCAGAGCATCTCATCTTCCCTAAATAAAACACTACCTATTAAACATTAACTTTCTACATCTCCTCCTCCCAGCCCCCTCAACCACCATTACTGGAGATTTTCGTACAAGTGGAATAATAACAGTGTTTGGTTTGTGTGTGTGCCTGGCTTATTTCACTTACCAAAGTATCCTGAGAATTGGTCGGTATGGGATGGAGTGTCACAATCTTCTCCCTTTTTAAAGGCTGAACAATGTGTACATATGCATGTGCATGCCATGTTTTGTCCATTCATGTGTTCTAGACACTTGAGTAGTTATGTGACTCCCTTCCCATGTGATCATTGGCCATCTGTGTCTTTTTTCTGTTATTGTTTTCTGAAGTGTATTTTATTTATTATTTTTAATTTATCTTATGGACCAACCACAGTTTCCCCTCCCTCCTCTCCTCCTATTATTTCACCCCACCTCACCTCTACACTTTCCCCCATCCAACCTCAGGAAGGGTAAGGTCTCCCATGGGAGTCAACAAAGCCTGGCATATCAAGTTGAGGAAGGACCAAGCTCCTCCCCCTACATCAAGGTTGAGCAAGGCATCCCACCATAGGGTATAGGTTCTAAAAAGCCAGCTCATGCACCAGGGACAGATCCTGACCCCACTGCCACGGGCCTCGCCAACAGACCAAGCTACACAACTGTCATCCACATGCAGAGGGCCTAGGTTGGTCCCATGCAGGCTCCCGAGCTATCGGTCTAGAGACTGAGCTCCCGCAAGCTTGGGTCAGCAGCCTCTGTGCGTTTCTCTGTCATGATCTTGACACCCCCACCCCCAGCCACCTGTGTCTTATGTGAAGAAATATCTATTCAAATATTTTGCTCACTAAATAACTTGGCTCCTTATAGAACACAATTTAAACCCAATCAGAAAGTGGTTGGTTAACTTCCATAACATTTGTGCCCTCACTGGCCCAGTGACCGTATCTTGCACTTCAGTCACTGTTGCAGCTGGCAGAGTTCACAGCTGGATAACACTGATAATTACTTTTCTCCACTGGTAGGTAGTATGTATAACATCTTTCAATACTGTATAAGCTAGCCACTAGGGATGAACCTTCAAGGTTAGCACTGCCTCAATTTTTCTATGGTTTATGACTGAAGTATATAATGTCTCCAGCAATAGGTTATCACCGTAGTTCTGGAAGGTAATGAAGAGCAATGGCAATAGCCTATAATGCTTGAGGGTGTCTATGGGACCCAGGGGCTAACAGCTCCAAAGAGACAACTCATTTCTAGCCCATGGCGTTTTGTTTGCTAGCCTGTGGTGTCCCTGTTGTAAGTTAACTCCCTTTAAACTATTTGCATAGGTATATATTTTAGGAAGCATCTGAGAATCTATCATAGACCCTAGGGAGAGCTTACTATTATTTTGCTAAGTGAATATAATATTAACCTGACCTCTAATGGCTTATAGTTATACCCATAGGCCAGCACACCTCTTAACTCTCATAGAGAAGCTTCTTTAAGCAGTAGATGGGGACCAATACAGAGATTCACATCTGGTCAATGTGCAGAAAATAAAAGACTGTGGAATGTTTATCTCTAAATAGGACATTTATCCAAGACCCAGGAATCACTGTGGAAAGAGGGACGAAGAAGATGAAGAAGAAAATGAGGAAGAGGAGACGGAGGAGGAAGAGATGACGAAGCTAGTTGGGCAGGGGGTTAAAGTGGACCTCTAAGAAGTTGGAAGAAGGATTGAATGTGATCAAAGTACAGCGTATGAAATTCTCAAAAAAAATTAATGCAAATTTGTTTTTTTATAATTGCATTTTTTTATATTCTAAGAGTTATTTAGATATTCTTCATATGTGTTTGGCAAATGTTTTCCCTTGAATAACCTTCCACTTGGTGGATTATATACACAGATACACAGAAGTTTTAAATATTTTATATAGTCAAATTTATTCTTTTATTGCCTATGCTTTTGGTGTCAGAGCCAAGAAATCATTGTCAAATATAATGTCACTGACATTTTCTTATGTTTTCTAAAAAATTAATAGTTCTAAATCTTTTGTCTTTGAACTATTTTAAGTTAATATTTGTATGTGATAATGGCTTTTCCTTTTTTTTTTTCATGTTTAGATCTGGTTTTTTTCTGGCAACAGTTTAAATTAAAACAGAATTATATTTCTTCTCTTTTTCTGCTTCCAGCCCCTCTCAGCTACCCTCTCTCAAACTTCTTCCATTCCCCCTCAAGTCGACAGCCTTTTTTTTCTTTTGTCATATTTGTTTCCTGCATATTTATGTATGCATATGCACACGCACACACACACACACACACACACATATAACAAGCACCGAGACTCTTCTTGTTGTCTGTGTGCATACCGTTTCACGGCTCACCCTATTGGACAGCCAGCTGGCTCATCCTTGGATGAGGCTACCTCTCGTTCTCCCAGAAGTCAACAGTTGCCTGCAGTTTTTGCCCAGGGCTGAGACCCCACAAAGTTTCCCCTTCACAAAGTTCTGTCCCTTGATATCGTTACTGCTCTAGTCTTGTTACTCAGCCATTTCTAGGAGAGACTGTTGAGAGGCAGACTTCCTGGTGTGCTGACTAATTCCTTTCAGAAACATTCCCTGACTCTAGATCCAGAACTCTGAGGTAGATGTAGCCATTGGGGCTGGGCTCTCTACAATCTGTTCATCTCTGCATTATGTCCAATCGTGGCTTTCTGCAGTGGTCTCCACTTGCTGTAAAGAGAGATTTCTTTGATGAGGAGTGTGGCACACTTATCTGTGGGCATAAAGATGATGGAATGCACTAGCAAAGTGGCAATCATAGATTCTTTCCTAAGGTCCATGACCTCACTAGCCCTCCTGGAGCCTAGCTAGGTTTCCAGGACCAGACAATTTTCTCCCTGTTGAGTGGGCCTTTAGTCCAATTAGACAGCAGGTGATTGCCACAGGCATGATTGATTTTTCTTTTTACCAGAGCATTGCTGGCATTTTAGTTGGATGTCATTGCAATTTCTGGACTTTATACTATTCCATCAAGCAATGTGGATGTTTATGCCAGAATCACAGTATTCTGATCACTACAGCTTTGTAGGAAGTTTTTGGAATTGGAATTCACAAGACCTCTAATTTTGCTGTGTCTTGAGATTTTTGTCTATTTGGAATCTCTTGAGATTTCACATGAATGTTGGGGTGGACATTTCTATATTTGCAGAATCATCTTTGGGATTGTGACAGAGGAGTGTACCAGACCTCCGGGTAATTTTAGACACTATTAACATCTTAATGATAAAGAGTTTTCCAATGTAACACGGTGTCTTCCCACTTTTGTCTTTATTTCATTGGTAGTTTATAGTTTTTGGTCTCGTCTCTCATCTGCTTTCTTAGCTAAGTTGTCCCTAAGTGTTTGAATCTTTTCAGCGATATAGGAACTGTTTTTAAATTTCACCTCTGGATTGTCCATCTTAAGCACATAGAAACACAAACTGCAGGATTGTGATCATAACCCCAGGGAGACCCATGTAGAAAGAGTTCAAGTTCAAGGTTAGTATAGGCTATGTGAGTTTCAGGCCAACCTGCGCTACACAGCAAAATCTTTATCAAAAATGAAATTATGTCACTGGTTGGAATGACCTCCTTTTTATTTATGATATTTTTTATTTGGGTCTTTTTCTCTGCATTTAGCTTAAGGTGTAATTTATCTTTTCAAAATGTCAACTCTATTTCTTTGATCGCAATTTTTTAATCTGTAACTTACTGCTACTCTGTTACTTATTGTTGACTTTTCTCTATAGAATTTGCATTTGCATTTTGGACTTTTTATCTTGATACTTTTTCTCCCTTGATGTCCAGTCCTTGCTTATTTGTGGTCTTTTCCCTTCCTTCTCTTCCCCTCCCTCCCCACCTCCTCCTCTCCTTTCCATTCCCTTTTCTTGGGAGACAGGATCTTACAGTGCACTCCGGGCTGTCCCCAGACATGTATTCTACTCTGTCTCAGCTTCACTTCCTTCCTTTTTTGATGCAGGTGTTTTGGGCACAAATTCCCCTCTTAGAACTTCCTTACTGTCGTTTGGAGACGGTGTCTCACTACTGTGGTTCAAGCTGGATTCAAAATTGGGATCATTGTTGTCTTAGCCTGCAGGGTGCTAAGACGAGAGGTAGATGTGTGTCACTGCACCCAGGCTAGAGCTGTCGCTGCTCCCTCAGGATCCGATGTGGTTTGTTTTTATTCCGCTTCTCTCCAAGTTTTAAATTAGTGGCCACTCAAGAGTATATTGCCTGATTTCTGCACATTTGAAAGTTCTTTTTACAGTTCTCAAATTTTATACTATTGTGGTCAGAAGACAAACTTGAAATGAGTTAGATCTCCTTAAATACGTCTACTACTTTTTGGCCTTACATAGCACCATTCTGGGGACTGTTTCATGTGTACTTAGGAAGAACACGTGTTTTGCTGCTTTGGTGGAATAGTTTATAAGTCTGTTACATAGTGTTAGAGTACTGTTTGTATCTGCCATTTTTTGTTGATGTTATGTCTGGATAGTGTTTCAGTTGCTGATAGTAGGATGTTGGAAGTCTCCTACCATCTTGTTAGGTTCTATTGCTGTGATAAAAACACCTCTACCATAAGCAACTTGGGAGGATCTTGTTAGGTTTCTATTGCTGTGATAAAAACACCTCTACCATAAGCAACCTGGGAGGAAAGTGTTTATTTCACATTGTAGCTTACAACCTTCATGAAGAAAAGCAGGGTAAGAACTCAGGACAAAAACCTGGAGACACGAACCCAAGCAGAGGCCACGGAAGAATGCTGTTCACTAGTTTGCTCCCCGTGGCTTGCTCAGATGACCCAAGGTTGTGTCAAGCTGGGGGAAAAAGTCTTCCTTTTGACCTAACATTTATTGTGCATACTTGGTACTCTAACATTGAGTGATACGTATTTATCATTGTTACATTCTCTACTCTTAATGAATCGACACCTTTATAGTTACACTCTTTTAATAAAGCATGTATAAAATGTGAAGTCTGATTCATCAGATATAAGTCTCCAATTCATTTACACAGAATATCTTTTTTTTCATGCCTTCACCTTTAGTTTATGTGACTTTTCAAGCAAAATTTGTTTCTTCAGACAATATAGAATTGGTCTTGTAGTTAATCCGTTTAGCTGATTTTGTTTCTTTTAGGTAGAGGTTACTGTTACCCTTGGAACTTAACTACTGCCCTATTTTGGCACACAGTTTTCTACTAGCTTTGCACAGCCTTTCTTCTCCACTTCCTCTTTTGCTACCGTCCCCGGTGTGCGGTTTTGTGGCCTGGGGAAGTGCTAAGCTGTTTCCTCTCTCATTTGTTTATCTGTTATAAGTGCTTTGTTTTTACTTGCAACTCACATTTAAAGATCTTGTAGTTGCAATATAGGTTTAACTTGGTCACAGCATAGCTTTAGCTGCATGTAAATATTCTAGAATTTTCCACATGCAGATCATTTTAGGTGATAGTTTACAGCTTTTTATGTGTGTATTATTATGCAACTTGTGTCTATAATTAATTATTGGGCATTTTGACTTTTATTCATTAAATTAGAAATTTGAAAGTTTTTTTATACTGCATCTATGGTAATGTGATTTGTGGGTATTCTGAATTTGATTATGAATTTATCCCACTGTCTCTATTAAACTGAGATGTTTTGGCAGAGCTTAGCTATTTGCTGACATTAAGGCACTGAACAATTCCTATTTAACATAATTGGTATGCTTATTCATGCTTTGTTGCCAGTCTTTAATTTTTGTATATTTATTTATTTATTTTTAAAAATTTATCCCTAAAGATATTTGGAGAATTTTCAAATAAATGCACAAAAAAGTCCTATATACCTTCTCTCCAGTCCCTGAGTATCGAATAGTCTTTTATATGACTATAGTACACATCAAATCTCTGGATTACTGCTATAGATGATGTAACTGTTAGATCCATGGCTTTCCATGGTTCACTCTAGAGGGTCCCTGGGGTCTGAGAACACCCTAACAGCCTCCCGTTTCTCCAGACATTGCTAGAGATTCGCAACAGGTCACTTACTACTCTTAGAAAGAGCTGAATCCCCACCCCCACCCAGACACACACACACACACACACACACACACACACACACACACACACACACCATCTGGGAATCAGTGACAAGTACTGAAGTCACTTAGCATAGATCACACACTAAACAAGCCTGCTGCCTTGTGATGAAGGACCTCCCTATCCCCCGGGAACTTTAGTCTGTGGAGACTGAAGCCTCTTCCTCAGACCCCCACTGTACTGCTCACATGGAAAGAAGATTCACCTCAGCTCTTCTCTCTCCAAACGACTTCCTTTTCCTAACCCTCCTGACAGTAACCCACGGAACTCCCTTAGGACTCTATCAAGGATAGCTTTGTAGATTTGCGTAGATACAAAAAGATGCTCAATCATATTTTTAGACTAAAGATTCAAGATCCCCAGTATTTACTCTCTCCTAATCATACGGCACCCTCCACACCCATTCCTTAGCCCCTAGCTACAAGGTTGATTTCTATGATGTATGCCTTTTCACATATTACATAGAGTCATGTGGTAGGCATTTCCCCCATCCAGTGTAATTTTCTTAAGGTTTGTTCCTATTTTTGTCCATATCTATAGTTCGTTTTCAGTGTGGAATACGCCAGTTGTTTAACCCATTGAAAGGTATCTAAGTGATTTTCAGGTTTTAATTGTTAGGAATAAATCTGCCATAAACATTGATGTGAAAGATGTTGTTTAAAGACAAACTTTCATTTCTTTGCTTAAGATGCAAGTGTTAGGTTGTAGGATAAATCCCTTTGCCTTTGCTTTTTTCCTTCTCTGGCTGTTTTGAGATAAATATCCCTGTGTGGCTCATGCTGGTCCTAAAATCTTCACCCTCCCCTTCTGTCTCTATTGCGTCATGAAGCTTGCTCCACCTGTAAAGCTACATTCTTTTCCTGAATGCACCAGTTTACACAGCCACCACCTGTGCACAATTTGGTCCTTCTCCCTTTCACCGGGCTTTAGTGTAACAATGTTTAAAGTTTAGTTATTCTAGTAAGCGTTATGTTAGGATTTCTATTGCTGTGAAGAGACACCATGACCATGGCAGCTTTTAGAAAGGAGGATGTTTAATTGGGTGGCTTTACAGTTTCAGAGGTTTAGTCCATTATCATCATGGTAGGACATGGTGCCATGTAGACAGACATGGTGCTGGAAAAGTATCTCAGAGTCCTACATCCTCCAGGTAACAGGAAGTTGTGTGTCTCACTGAGCAGTATCTTGAGCATGTATGAGACCCCAAAGCTCACTCCTACAGTGACACACTTCCTCCAACAAGACCACACCTACTCCGACAGGGTGCCACTCCCTATGGGATTATGGGGCCAATTACGTTCAAACAATCATGAAAGCAAAGAGATTTAAATTATTATAAATTCAAAGGTTTCAATCTTATCCTTTGTGGATTATGTTTTTATGAATAAAAATAAGAATTCTTTGCCTAGTTGTAGATTCTGAAGACTTTATTCTTTGGATTATCTCTAAACTGTTTGTAATTTTATCTTTTATGTTTAAGCCTAAACAGATATATAGTCAAGGAGGTTCCCATGTTTGGAACCTCACAAGACTCAGCATATCCAGCATGCAACGGATAAGCCTTGCCTGGGAAAACCTCCTCAATCATAGGATCTATTCACCAGATAAGGTTCCCTCTCCGGTGGTGGCTGTTTAATTAGTCTCTACCTCAGTTATTTAAAAGACTATGTCCAATGATTGGACCATTTCTATGTCTTTATAGAATATTAATTGAGGGCTTCATTAATCAGACCTTACGGGAGAAACAACCCCTGTAGATTGTCTTCTGATCTTCACACAAGTGACATAGTGATATGGTGACATGGTGCACCCACACACCACCACACAACTCAATAAATAAACATGTAAAAAATGTTCACTGGACATCTTTGTGCTGTTCCGTTTCTGGGTTCTTTGTTCTGCTCCAATAATTTGTGTTTCATCCATCTTTCTGGAATCACAACACAACACTTAACACCAAGAAGAGGAATTCCTTCCATTTTATTCTCCTAAAAACCTGCCTCTAGGGGTGAAAGAAACGGCTCTGCTGTTAAGAGCTGGCTGTTCTTCTGGAGACCTCCGGTTCAATTCCCAGCATCTATAGAGCAGCTTACAACTCTGTAGCTCCAGTCCTCAGGCAAAAAACACCACCTTCAGGCAGAAAACACCATCTTCAGGCCTAAAGTGCCACCTTCTGACTTGTACAGGCACTGCAAACATGTGGTGTACAGACATAATGTTCACAAACATGTAAAATAAAAACAACAATGTCCCTCACACACACTAGAAACAAACCAAAATAACAAGCATCTGGCTCTATTCTAGAATATTTCCCTTGGCATGCAAAATTTACAAGAAACTTTCTCTACAAAAATAACTTGGACTGAATTTTAGCTATAATTTTAGTGTGATGTATAAGAAAGTGACACATTGTTACTGGATGGCATAATGTACCACATAAGTGGTACTTTTACATAAATGTATGAAGAGATTTAAAAAGTTTCATCAACAAAGAAATGATAAATATTTGAAACAAAAGACATATTTAAAACACTAACTGTACAATGTGTGCATGCATTGAAATGCTGAAATATGTACAATTTACATGATTTTATGTTACAGTTAAAATTAAATTTAAAATTCTTGCTGAATTTTGATAGCAATGTATTAAGAATTGAAATTTTTTTATAGTGCTGTCTCTCTAGTCCATAAGCATGCCATGCTTTTCCCCAAGAATTTAGGTATTCATGAAAGTTCAGTTATAAAATATTTCACATAGGCTTGTGTTTGAACAATTGGTCCCCAGCTGGTAGAGCTCTTCTGGAAAGCAATGGAACCTTTAGGTTGTAGAGCTTTGTCGAAAGAAGTGGGTCATTGTGGGCAGACCTTAGTCTTCTGTTCTCAGCTTCAGACTGGATACTATGTGACCAACTGCCTCCTTCCCCTTCCTGCATAACTTCCCGATGGACTGTATCTTCTTAAATTGTAAACCAGAATAATTCTTTTATTCCCTTAGTTGCCTTGTGTCAGATATTTGATCATAGCAATGAGAAAATGAACTAACAGAACATATGTATAGAGAGTGGGGTTATTGTGCTGACCCAGAGAACTGGTTTGATATGGAAGGATTTGCACCTTTAGCCTATGGATAAGACCAAAGTCAAGGTCTTTTGTAAAGCTCCTCGCTAAAGAATAACTATTTTCAAACTAAAGTTACTTTGTTCCTAGAGATAAGTTAACTTGTTTTTCTATATCTCTTCAATATCCTCTCTACGCTTAGAAATGGCTGACCAGGGAAGACATTTACCCATACCTGACATTCTTTAACTCATCACTCACTGTTTTTCTCTAGCAACTACCAACCACAGGCTGAAAAGAACAGCCCCCACCCCTTCCCTCTTTCCTATTTCTGCTTATGACAGTCTCAGCCTAGAACAGAACAGGAGGCTCTCAGGTTATGTTCAGTCCCTGCATTATTGCTGAATTGGACATTCCCTTGTCTTCCTGTCTCATGGGCTGTGAACGGAGCTTAATGAGCCATTTTGATGGGAGTTTTGAAGATCTGTACAGTTAAAGAAATTTATAAAGTTGAGTTCTGGTTCCTGAGGGCTCCTGAGAAGGGAACTGGGGGGGGGGGGAGAGAGAGAGAGAGAGAGAGAGAGAGAGAGAGAGAGAGAGAGAGAGAGAGAGAGAGAGAGTTCTGTAACGCTAGCTCCACGAGATTCAATGCCCTTCAATGCCCTTTTCTGGCCTCTCTGAGCACCAGGTATGTGTGTGGTAACACAAATACATGCCAGCAAAATACTCATCACATAAAGTAAAAACAAATCGTAAGAAGAACAGCAGAATGGAATAAGAACTCTTTAGGTAACTGGGCTGGAGGCTGTGGTATGGTCTGGCAAAGAATCTGGCCGAGTTCTGCACGTGTCCTGAGAACCCAAGTAATGCTGAATTAGAAAGTAAGGGGCTAATTTGTTTGGTGGGAGAAATTTCAAGACAGGATGATATTTTTGCTTGTTATGGTAATGACACTCTTTTCTTATCTAAAGCCAGAGTGAGAGAAAGCAAGTGAAAAATAGAGAGGGGAAAAGTATGGAGTTTGGTGAGGAAAATACAGTGAATGGATTTTAAGTTAATTAGTTTATAATAATTAGCTCCATTAAGGAGAAATTTTGGGCTCTGTATTGGATCTATGACTCAGGTGCCCCCAAAACAAAGGCCCACCCTGGAATATTCCAACTTATTAAAATGCAAATTTGTTTGAAAGGAGAGCTTAAAATGAACAGTGCTGCAAATATCGGCTTTAGAAAGTGCGTTCTCAGATCTGGCTGCTATACATGTGGAGACCAATCCATCTCCGGTTTAAGGAGCAGACGGGGCTGTCATGCTGGCAGACCTTGCAGGCTTGTTTACAGGTACTTGTTTTGTAGGCATAAAATATGCAAAACAAGTAGGGGCTCATGCAAGCTCATACCAAGGCTCTAGAAAGCCACAGAGGTCAAGCAATATATGGCAGGGTCATATTTCCTACAAGAAGGTCCTGGGATGCCATGCTATGAAACTGTGACAATGAAGTCCACGTTTCATCACAGACCCCAAAATGATGGAGATCCTAGGACCATGGGATGTCAGTCAAGGAAAACTGTAGACTTGGTTTGGAGTTGGCTCAAGAGAGAGACTGTATATTCCTTAGGGTTTAGCTAAGCCCCTCAGAACCCAGATGTTGGACATGACACTGCAGGATTTAATATTTGGTCTGATCTTCTTTTATTATTATTATTTTTACTATGATCCTTTAAAAGAGCAAGGCTTCTCTGTGCCATTGAATCTCATTGAATCTCATTGAATCTCTGTGCCATTAGATCTCATGTTTATATTTTACAAGGGCTCATTAGGCTTTCACTTTTCCTGTTGTTGGCACCTGAAGACTGGAGGAACTTTAAAAAATGGAATGAATACATTTTGTGTCAAGGGATGGCCATAAACCCATGGAGGCCAGAGATAGAATGCTGTGATTTGGATATGAAATGTTCTCCATAATGATTGCAATTAAAACACTTGGTCTTCAACTTGCCAAACTGTTTTGGAAGGTTGTGGAACCTTTAAGAGGTAAAGTCTTGCAGGAAGAAGTGAGTCACTAGAGATAGACCATAAGGTTTGGAAATCTGGCCCAACTTCCTATCTGCTCTCTGCTCCCTGACAGCAGATACAGTGGCCAGATTCCTTTCTCCTGCTTCCATGCTTTATCTGCTGTGGGGGGTGTTCATTCCACCTACAACCTTGGGATGCCAGCCCCTAGGCTGTGGCATTATTTAGCTAATTTAAAATCTGGGATCTCTCCCACTCTTGGATGGTAAAGACCTGGTTAGGAGCATTGAATCAATCCACAGCATTCCAGGGGCTTTGAGACTGAACTTTGCTTATCCTGTGTCAGTGAGTGTATTTCTCCATAGAATCCCTTAGTCACCTGTGGATTTCTTGCATTATCTAGTGCCCAACATGGAGCATGAACCCATAACTCTGAGATTAAGAATCTCATGCTGCCACAGAGAACTGTAGCCCTTCTTAAATTATAGGTCAAAATAAACTCGGAGTCCTCGAAGTAACATCTGGTCAGATATTTGGTAAGAAGAGAAGTAACCAAGTCATTAGTTTTGATTTACTTCACTAGCATTTTGGAATTTTTAGTGTTTGGATTATGAATATTTTAATACAATAACTTAATCGTTCCATTTCTTTGACGTTACTATGAACGGCTTTTTAAATTTCACCGATTTGTTGGTAGTGTATATAAACCAAGTTGATTTTTCTGTGCTGATCTCACATTGCTTGATCTTATTTATAGTGCTTGGAATCGGTTAGTCCTAAGGTTTTCTGATAGATTCTTGGAGGTGCTGTATAGACAACCATGCCACCTGCAGATAGAGGAGGACACAGGAATTTTTCTTTCTTATCTGTGTTACTTCTTCTTTTTTTTTTTGAATTATTACAGTGTTTGGAAATATATGTTATTAAATAAAGGTGGTGTGAACAGACGTCTTGGGTTTTAATATACTTTTGTGTATTGTAGGACTTGTATGTTTCAGTACTTATATTTTACCTAACTGTGGTGATATATTATATATTTAATAAAAACCAGTCCAGAATATCAGAGAACAGGTCCACCCGCAGTTAAGCCAGGAGGGTCAGAGAGTGGTGACCTACACCTTTAATCCCATAACTCCAGAGACAGACTTTTCTGTGTTTCTGTGAGTTCCAGGCCTAACTACCAAATAGTAGTAGTAACTCACACCTTTAATCTTAACTCTAGAATATGATGCAGAGTTGAACCTGGAAGTGAAACAACTGGGTGAAGAAGGTATTTAAGGCAGGCGTAGGAAGACAGAATTATTCTATGGAAGTGATGAGGAGCCAGGCTGAGGAAGCTGGAAGATAGCTTATACCCTGAGAAGTTGGCTGGGTGAGATTTGACTGGTCTGTTTCCTCTCTCTGATATTCCAGCTTTTCCCCAATATCTGGCTCTGAGGTTTCAGTAAATACCAACTAGAATTCGTACAATACCTGACTCTCTCTATTGATGTATGGTGGCGATGCATTATGATAAAAAAATGTCTTTTACATTCTAGGAGACTAGAACTTTTGCTGGATCTTAAGCCAGAGTTAATAACACACCCCGAGGTCACCTAAAACAAGGCAGGTATCCCACTGTATTGACTTAAAGAGAAAAACACAATAATCAATAAGTCTGCTTTGAATTACCCATGTAGTCAACTTCACAACCTAAACAAATGCACAGTTGTAATCTTAAAATACGTACTCTCCCATGCCCATGACCCAAAGTAATGCATGTGTATCATTTGTTGTAAGCATAAAAAAATAGAGCTTGAAAGCAATATTATAAAATGAATGGCCACCATACGTGTTGCACACAACATCTGGATATTGATCAGTAAATGGTGATGCTTGTAGTACTGTTTGTTATTTGTGGCAGCTGGAATCAGTGACTTACTCTCATAAAGCTGTTAAGGGTTTCTGTAAAGTATCCCTAATTCCTTCCTCATCTGATGCTTCCCATGCTGCTCAATAAAGAGAGAGCAAAGCCTTTGCCGGGGACAAACATAGGGATAAACTCACAAGACAGCCACAGATTCAGACTCACACAACAGACAGGAGGATGGGAGACACAGGAGAGCGACATACAGGATTCAAATCTGGGCTCACGCTTGTTAAATGACTCCGGGGGGAAGTATTTGGACGTTTGACACTGGTGCGTCATTATTGGTGATGTAAGTTTATTATTAATATGTTCAAACTGATGGCCGTTTATTTTCTCATATAAACTTAGAAGAACTTGTTTTGTACCAAAATCACTTTAAAATGTTTATGAGGCTTATACTATATCTGTCTCTCTCTCTCTATATATATATATATACAATGACTAAAAATTATATGAGCACATGAAAAGATGCATAAATACTTTGTAATATTGGTGCTGTCAGAATAGGATTTATACTGTTATATGGATCATGCTATCTTTTCATTGAAGTTAAAAATTTTAAAATAAGCTGTACATTTTTTTGCCTGGCTTGTTCTAAACTATATATTTTCAAAAAAGATTTTATTTCATTATATTTTTATTATCAGTTGGCCTTGGCCACTTAAAGATTTGATCCACATCTTAAAGTTATTAACAAGATGGTTTATTTAACAAAATTATTTAACAAGAGGATTGTATAATTGCATGTTGGCATTCAGGCAGTTGACCATGAGTAAAAAAATATATATTAGTCCTTTCAACTCCTCCATGGATGTTTCATTTCGCATTAAAGAGGCAAACATTCACACAGTAGGTCTACAAGATCCTGCCTACATTCTGGTCTTCCTGGAATAATTCAACACAGGGGCTTCAAACCTATTTGCCGTTATCTTTGCTTTCCCTTAACATAATGTTGAATATGTGAAACACGTGTTTGTTTACCTTTTCTCTCCTCACTAGGATACAGGCTACACAGAAGCAAACACTCTCTGCATGCTGTTCTGTCCCCTGTATTTCAGTGTCCACGACCTGAGAACATTTGACATTGGCAGTGCTTGCAAAGAATCACGGTTCAGCCTTGATCAGGCTCCCTCTGTTGTACCAGAGCCACCTGGAAAGCTGTAGTGGTTTGAATGAAGTGGCCCCGTAGGCTCATATATTTGAGTACTTGGTCCCCAGCGGGTGAAACTATTTGGGAAGGATTAGGAGGTGTGGCCTTGTTGGAAGACATGTGTCAACAGGAGGAGACTTTGAAGTTTCAAAGAAGCCATATTGTTCCCAGTTAGCTCTCTGCCTCATGCTTTCTGATTCAGAGGTGAGCTCTTATCCACTGCTACAGTGCTGTGCCTGCTGCCATGCTGCCTGCCATGACGCTTGTGGACTCTACCCTGGAACCATGAGGTCCCAGTTAAATCCTTTCTAGTACAAGTTGCCTTTGTCATAGCAAAAGAACAGTGACTAAGAAGTGCTTCTCCACCCAGAAATAAAAGAGAAAATCATAAGAAACAAGTACCCAGCAAAGAACAGGGTCACATGAACAGAGTACCCAGTCTGTAGTCACAGATGTCAGAGGACTGTGCTGAAATAATTTCCTTTCTGTATCCCACAGGAAGCAGATATCTGGAAACAGGACCCGTTTAAACCGTTACTCCTGAATCAAGCTGGCGAGGAGCCTCAAAAGAGAGAAGCCCAGCTCTAGCCACGAGAGTCCCCATCGACTACTTCCTCTTTACTGAACCAGAAAATGGTTATGGTGAACTTAGAGCAGAGTTGATACATTTCCTTTCCAGTAACGAAAGTGAACAACCTAGGAGAGGCCTGAGCAACTGGAGAGGTCAGATTTTGAGGGATGAGTTTCCTAGAAAAATACTCAGGTATTTATCATTGCATTCTCTTCGCAAGAGAATAATAATTGAATGTTGAATACTACATGCAGCCTTCGTGTTTGTACATTCATAATTTAAAAGTCTAAGTTACTATATGTTTGAAATTCAGCCTCAAATTGCATTTTTCAAAATTTATTATGCAAAGTCATCTACCAAAGAATGCTCATTGTTGAAGTATTAATTACATTGAAAATGATGAAATTATTAATGTTAGGGAAATGGTTAGATTATAATAATTCCCAAAATGGAATGCTATATAGTTATATAAAGAATAAATTTTCAGAAGTAATAATTGCATTAATTAGTTTTGTGATGGAACCTGGGCATGTGGAATTAGTTTATTGGAGTTTTCTTGTGGATTTTTGCTCTAATCTTTGAAAAGTGGTTGTTTGGATCTCTGTTTGATATGACCCAACTTGTCAGGTTGAGGACCAGTAGAATTATCCTTGGTATTCACTTGTGGGACTACTCTCTGTTGGTTTCTGAATGGGGTATCAGGGGTGATCTCATCTTAGCTAGACATAGGTACAACTCTTGAGCCTTGGAGCCAACCCTTTGTAATCTTAGAAGATTCTCTCTGTGGATCTTTAGAATTTTGTAGATGGCTCATTGTGTTCTGCTAATGGTCCTTGGATAGCCTAGACAGCTCTGGGCTGGATTCCGTGCAGTGGCAGTGCTGTGTGGAGTGGCGAATAGTAACTGATATGCAAGGGACTGGGAAACAGGTCTGGATGATCCATCTGGAGTTTAAATTGGTCTTCACAAGTACCACGAGAGATGGTAGATGAGGTATGAACAGCAGACTGGTGACAGAATAAACATGGGCAACCTGCCTGGGGTTTGGGTTGGGCTCTATGTGGTATTTTGCCAGGTGGTGTGTTGGATAATAGGCAAGCAGGTTGGCAAGCTGGTCTAGGTGACCTATTTGGGTTTCTATGATGGACACTATGCCTGAAGGATATATGGAAATAAAATTAAAATATAAAGTGGCATTTTCTTAAGATCTCTTACCAAAATGTCTCTAAAAAAATCCTATCTAAACATCAGCATCAATTTGTGCAAATTAATCTAGAGATCACCAACAAAATGTATTACAGGAAGAAAACCAACTTGTTCTTAAGGAATGACAATGGAAGTTCCCATGGTTAGATTAAGAATGCATTGCCCCAATCTCCACTTCACCAAGCCTGGGAAGATACATAAAACGAGAGTTACAGAGTTCTTCTGATGAATCATTTCCAAAACTGTTGTACAGTTGCTTTTCTATTGCCAGAGAACCGAGAAGCAGATTACACTCAGCTGGGGCTGCCTTATCTGGGGCTGTCACTCAGAATTCTCCTAAGAACACCACAGCACTTCACCTAGCTTCACCTCGATAATGAGCAGGATATCACTGGCAGAGTAAAGTTTCAAAACCATCTACCAGCTAAACAGAATGGACTATGTTTGGCATCGACTCTGGGCTCAATTTCTGGCACCAAAATAAACAAATAAGATGTGGGGAAACTCATCATACGTGGGTAAATGGAAAATCAGATAATAGACCTGCAGTAGCATAATCCAAATCTCTGATTATTAAAGACTATTAAACTATATTTTAGATTTAGCAACTCAATTTCCACAGGATCATGCTCAAACACACACTGCCGAATAATTTATCTGAATGCTTTGAAGACTTATTTATAAACGTGGAGATGAAGTTTGTTTTTCATTTAATTTAAAAGCTTCATTCACTATGTATGTTTCTTAGGTCTCTAAACCATTGGTTAAATATAGTAATACATTTTTATTATTACTACAACAATTAGAAGCCACTCATCGATTCACTTAGTAATTCACATGTGTATTTATTGCTCATCTGTGTTTTGCTAGATCCAATGGTAGAGACTGATTCTTGAATAACATACAAAACTATGTATAATCCTTATTCTAGAGTTATAGTTTACTGCAAGAACAGCTATAAAAATTATAAAATGCTATAAGCAGACAAATGAGGTAGAGATAATTTGTAATATTAAGTTTCTGGCCCAGATTAGTTCCAAGATCTGGACCAGCAGTCCCAAAGTCCTAAAGAAGCACATAGAAGCTTATATTCATTTTATGTTGATTGACCTATGGCTCAGACATATTGCTAGCTAGCTCTTTCATATTATCTCAATCTATTTTCAATTATCTCTTTATCCACATGGCTGGGTACCTTTTCTCTGAGCAGCATGGCTGTCTTCTTTCCTCTGTGGCTGCTGGCATCTCTCTTGGAGTCTCTGCTGGCGTCTCTGCTCTTCCTATACCCAGAGTTTTCTTAGTCTGGTAGCCCTGCCCACACTTCCTCTTTGCCTTCTGGCCAATCAGCTTTTTATTAAACCAGTAGGCGGGACAAATATTCACAATGTACCAGAACATATTCCAACTACAGAGATATTTAGATTTGGCTTTGCATAATTATGATTCTTAATTGTGAGTGACCGAAACCCAAATTTAGGTTGAAAAAAAAAAAAGAATACAAGAGGGACTGTGATAGCTGTAATACTCTTGATTTTTTAGGAATTAGAGCCTGGAATAGGAGTTAAATTGTTGACAATTTCACAAATGGAAGTGTTAGGCCCCGAAGAAGTCCCACAAGACTATCATCCGTGTATGCAATCACCAAGAGCATTTACTATCTCAAGAGTGAAGATACCCGCATGCTGGGGCCACACCTCTGACACAAAGGCAAAATGGTGACCCTAAGAGTCTTGCAGGCACCTTTTAAGCACAGCTAAGGGGAGTTTCAGGGACAGTTAGGTCCTCTCAGGTATGATTGGTTTATGTGAATGGCAATCATATTGGTGTGTTCTAATTGGCTAGGGCTAGCAGGGGCTCTTTAAGGTCGCAGTTTTTCTATTTGGGGAAAAGCCTTGACAAGTCCCAGGCTCTGTCCTTATTTGGCTACTGTCGTGAGATGCTATGAGGAAGGCTGATACCTGCAGTTCCCCTCATCCTTGCTGGGTGGCGGATGTGGGGTAGAGGGGACTAGTGATTGATTACTCTTTTTCATGCTTCTTCAGCAACTGCCTGCTCAGTTTTAAGAGGAAGGAACTGAGACTTAGATCTTAACTGAGTTATTAGGAGCCTGCTACGATATTTGTCAAGCTCAACAAAAATGAGGGAGAGAGAGTTAGAGAAGCATAGAAAGGAGGAGTCTGTGATGCGGAGGAGCTATGATGTGGAGGAGCTATGTTGTGGAGGAGTCTGTGATGCGGAATATCCTCCTGCTTCTCTGGGAAAAAGAAGGCCGTCAAACAGATGAGTTAGCAAGACTTCTCTGGGGACATTGCAATGACACTGTTCCTCACAACAGCCCACGTGATCTACATGCAATGGAGAGTCTGTTGATTCTGTGTGTCCTGAGGAGTGGTGCTGTGTCCATGCACTGCCGTGTTGGAGGCACTTAGACTGGATGAGAGGACCTGTTCTGTAAGCTATGAGAGAGCTGGATTGACTGGGTGACGGTGATAGCCAAGGATGCTGAAATCCCTCTCCTTTATGTCCTACAACAGTCGCTTCCCTGTGCCATCAGGTACCAGTTTGTGCCAGTTTGCTTCATAGGAGAAATGTAAGAGGCCTGCAGAGGATGAATGGTTCTCTCCGGTGCTGTTGTCTACTTGGACGTAGAGCAACTTCTGTTCGGGTGCTGGGGAGTCATGTTACCCAATCTGCTTTTAAATCTAAAACAGGGCAGCGTGATGTGGGAATGTCTTTCTGTATGCTGTGTATATCAATTTTTGAATAAAGGAGCTGTTTTGGCCATGGCAGGCACCGTAGAAGAAGTAGGTGCGGAATCAGAATAGTTAGGAAAAGGAGGGCAGAGTCAGAGATTAGATCCAGTCAAAGATGCCAAAGAAGAAACATGTACGGAACACATGTAAGGGCCACGTGACAGATTAATGGGAATGGGTTCAGTTAAGATGAAAGACCTAGCTAGCAATGTGCCTGAGCCATAGGCCAAGCAGCATGAAGTTAATATAAGCATCTGAATCACTTTGGGGGCCTGAACAGCGGCGGGCGGCTGAGGGGTCTGGGATTGCAGGTCTGTGGGTCTGAACCTCTGGCTGCCCAGGGCCAGAAACCTTATTGTAACAGCAGTGATTTTCTGAAGGAAGAAGGCAGTGAAGTTATCTAAAGGTATGTGGCAATGACAGAATGTGTGACGGAAGTGGTTCTCAGAACGCAAATCTTGGAGACACAGGGAGATTAATTTGCTCTCTTCTGTTTTGTTTTGTTTAATATTCTATTCGCTCATGACACATTCAGCTCACTGACACAAACGTCTCTGGGTTTAATGAACTTCTGCAGATGACGGGGTCTAATGCTTCCTGTTGAAGTTTAGAGGGAGAGAGGTGAGAACCACCGACAGTCCATCTTGGATTCTTAAGCTTAAATTCTAAGCTCCCTTTTGGGAATGGAGTTATAAAGATTTATCAGAACACACGATTCTTTTGGTGACTTCCCTGTCAGACATTTTATTGTGCGTCTCCCGTGCAGCTTTCTGACTTCTTCTGTGAACTGGGTCAATATTTACGCTCATCTTGCACTACTTGAAACATCTTTGGATATTGTGATATTTACTTTTTCTTTAGGATGCAGTTATAAAATTGTCCTGTTGAGGCTAGAGATGGCTTCAAGGTTAAAAGGACTTACTGCTCTTGCTGAGGACCTGGGTTGGCTTTCAGCACCCTTATCAGGTTACTCACAGCCACCTCTTACCCCACTTCCAGGGATCTGACCTCCTTTTCTGACCTTTCATGGTCATCAAGAATGCACGTAGTACATAACTTACGTATAGGAAAAACATTTATTGTGGTGGTTTGAATACAATTGGCCCTCATAATCTCAGAGAGAGTGTGTGGCTTTGTTGGAGTATGGGGTATGACCTGGCTGGAGGAAGTGTGTCACTGTGGGGCAGGCTTTGAGGTTTCCTATGCTCAGGATATCACTCAGTGTCTCAGTTGACTTCCTGTTGCCTGCAAGATGTAAAACTCTCAGCTACTCCAGAACTATGTCTGCCTTCAGACCTCCATGCTTCCCATCATGATGATAATGGACAGGACCTCTGAAACTGTAAGCAAGTCACCTCAATTAAATGTTTTCTTAATAAGAGTTCATGTGGTCATGGTGTCTCTTTGCAACAATAAAAATCCTAATACACTCATACACATTACAAAAAAAAAAAAAAGGGACGGAGTCAATGTATTGGCACATGCTTTTAATCCCAGCACTCAGGACAAGAGGCAGGTGAATTTCTTGTGAGTTCCAGGCCAGCCAGGGATAGATACATAATAATGAGACCCTGTTAAAAAAAAAAAAATAGAGTCCCAGCCCAGCTTCTGACTCACTGGTTTTTACTGTCCATGATAACAACTCTCATTTTATAATAAGTTTGCTGGAGACTCAGAGTGGCAAAAGCCTGGCAGCTTATTTCACAGCTTCGCAGATTTGCAACAAGTAGGGTGTCAACTCTGAGTGAGTGTAGAGAGCTGCTTTTAAACAGGAAGGCAAGCAAGCTTGCACACTACTTTTTGGTGAACCAGAGAGGTGTTCTCACCTGTCAGCTAGATCTTATCTGTTTGTTGCTTACATGTGCTTCTTCTCGACAACAACAACAAACCCCTGGCTTTACATCTCTACATTCTATATCCTGTTTGTTTTAAAGCTTATTACATGCATGACCTTTCAGGCAAGCATGATTGTTACTGGTTGTCCACTCTAAACTTTACATAGATGTAATGGATGATGACTAGCAGTGTGTGTGTGTGTTGTTAGGCTATCTGACTCTTGAAGGGGTACAGCATTTATCTGTATCTGTACCTAAGCTGGCATAAGGCACTTTCGAAAACAAAGCATCATTTTTTTATTTCTTATAATGCAAAACCACAACCCTCACCTCAAAAGGGATAAGAGGGAGTCTTTTCTGGAGCCAAATATGAGTGATCATGGTCCAGGAACACAGATTTAGGTTATTTCCAATTCCATGTTCCAATCTTGTAACAGTTTCATGAAGATTTTATAGAAACAGAACCAAAAAGTTCCAAACCAAGACACTTTCATATGCATTAGTAGAAACATCAGGTAGGTGGGTTCCAGGAAAGCTAGACTTGGATGCTATCTGACAGTGTTCTCAGCCCATTGGATAATTGGAAACTAGGGATGTGTTCCTACATACCACAGGATTAACGTAATGATCACAAAGATGTTAGTGTACAGAAGATACTAAATGGCTATTCAGGGGGTAGCAAAGATGCTCCCAATAATTTTGCTCTGAATTTGCAACATTTCAACCTGTCCACAACATTGGAGTTTGCAAAAAGCATGGTTGAATGTTCAGTTCTTTCCAGGTGTTTCCCTTCATATTAATATATACATAATAGCTGTATAAGATTTGCATAGTTTTAAGATGACTATTTTAAAATGGTTGCTAAGATACTTAAATGAGATTGTTGGATGGTACCTGAGGGACACCTGACAATTACAATCAACAGGGTGATGTCTAGATCACAGCCACACAGGAAGGTAGAGTATGTTTGCTGTACCCAAAGACCAGGGAACGGAGTAAGACCCTACTCAAGGTCACACACATTTAGTCATTAGCTTGATTTCACTGCTGTTTTAGAATAAAAATATCTAGATGTGAAAGGAATATACTCTGTGTCAGCAAACCTTGAGAAAATGGTAATTGAGCTAGGATGCTTGAATTTGGTGAGAGACTTCAACTTGACTCCAGGCTCAGACTCCTCCCTTTCTAGGTTCCCACAATTATTGTAAGAGAAGAGATTTTGCAATGGATGCTCCAAGAAAACAGAAGAGAGTTTTTTAAAGTGCTGGAATCCACATCTCTGATGCTGAGAGTCACTTTCCAGCAGGGAACATTTGGCTTTGCACTGTGCAATGAGATTTCTCTGTTTTATCAATGAAGTTAGGAAGAGGATCGTCTTCATTATGATGACCGTGGCTTCTGACTCATGTGTAAATAGTAGGACCAAAGCTCTGTCATATTCTAAAGACCCTTTCAAAAATTGTAGAGATACTGTGAGGAAACTCCAAGGTCTTCGTAATACTTACTGGAGAGAGAATGCAGTTTGGTTAGACCTGGTATTATTGAGATCGGGGAGTTCACTAATATGAAATACATAACTTTTCACTTGTCTTCTGTGAAAATCTAATTGACAGCCATGAGAGGGTAGAGATGCAGGTCCACACTGTCACCCTCACTAGACTGAGATGTTCCCTTAGACTTTTAGAGATCTTAACTCAGGACACACTGGGGGTTATAGCTTTGACACTGAAGTGAATTTCAGAAGTAGCCAATTTTGTGAAGCAGAGTTGATGATTTTATAAGGGTTTATTAACGTAGACTTAATAAGGAAAGTCAAAACAAAGAGATGTAGTCAGAGGAAAGATGCACTTCAGTGGGGGTATGTACTTCCCAAGGAGAGTGGAGGAAGGTAAGATGTACCCACGTGTGGGCATAGGCTTCTCTGACATGTTTATCAAGTGTCTCAGCATTAGTTAAAGATGTCCTTTTGGTGTTTTTCAGGTTACATCTCAAAAAAAATTGCTAACAAACTTCTGTCAATAAGAGAATAGAACTCATCCATGAAAAGAGCTGGCATACCATCATGCTTTAGTAACGAGGCTTATTCAGAGAAAGGCTTTAAGGGGGGACAGCATTGGAAGGAAACAGTATGAAAGGAAAGGAGAGGTTCCCTTTAAGCCCTGGAGAGGCACTTGGCTGACCATCAAAATGAGGTAGGGAAGGAATAAACTGGCCACTCTGAGCAGTGTAGTGGGCAGAATGAGAAGGTCCCCCACGGGCTTGGGCATTTGAACACTAGGCTCCCAGTTGATGGTGCTGTCTGGGGGAGGTTTTAGGAGATGCAGCCTTGCTGGAGAAAGAACATCACCAGGGTGGCCTTTGAGACCATAAAACCTTGCCCAATTTTAATTTTCCTTTCTGTTTGTGGTTAAAGATGTGATCTCTTAGCACCCTGATCTTGCCACCAAGTCTACCACTTGCTGCCATGCCTCCAGCCTGCCATGATGGGCTCTTATCCCTCTGGAACTGTGTGTACAAATAATCTTTTCTTCTTTCTTATTACAGTCATGGTTTAATCATAGCAACAAAAAAAAAAATCAGCAAATACCGGAGGGCTTGGGGGGCAGGGTGGTCATCCCAGAGGAACCTTTGGAGAAATCCCATGAACATAGGAAATATGGCTTTTTATTTTCCGGGGCTAGCGGGAAGTTTTATGCTGTGATTTGGTCTGGGATAGACTACATAATAAAGGAACACAAAGAAGCCAGAAAAGAAGGGATATAAATTAGGAGTTATAAACCCGCAGTACAGAATAGCTTTTTTTTCTCCATTTTATTTTTTATGTGCAATTGTGTTTTATTTTTTATGTGCAATTTGCCTGCATATATGTCTGTGTAAGGTTGCCACATCTTTCTTAATGCTCAGGCCCAGGAAGTGGCCTGATTTCTTCTGGCTATGAGACTCAGTTTCTAAGAATGATTGCCGTATTAAAGGGGGCATGTACACACACACACACACACACACACACACACACACACACACACGCATATGCACCATCTCTTCCATTCTATCTCATTTGATAAGTGACTAGACGAGGTTTCTCTGGAGATGCTTTGGATAGAATCACAATATGATAAAGTAAAACCAGAAGTAGGAGGTTTGCACAAAGGGTCCAGGGTACGTTGTTTCCCTGTAAAAGGAGTTTCTGGTGAGATTCCTAGAAAGCTGCGTGTTCATGGCTGAGAAATCGGGCTTTAAGAAGTTGTTAATTGTGCTAGAGTTCCAGAGTGAGAGGTTTCTTTGTCCCTACTATTTTCCCTGATGGCTTAGTGGCTGCACATAAATCTACTGATATTTTAATTCTTGTCTGCCTACAGCCCTCCGTCAGCACTGCTACTCAGTCTGTAGACAGGCAGGGCTTCTGGTCCTGTGGCCTGGCCCCTGTTTTGCTACAACTGTATGTAGGCTTAAATTAAGTTTCTGTCATTCTATTTATCAGTGAGACTCAGAAGTCAAAGGCTGGGGTGAAAACCTGCTAGCTCAGAGAGGCAACTAGTTTACCTTGCTTTTTGGCCAGAGACACCTGAAGAGATATATCTCTTTCCTCATCTCAAAACCAAGAGAGCTTAAACTCTAGTCCCTGCCCTTTCCTTCCTGTGTGACTGTTCTGTCTAAATTTCTGGCCCTCTATGGCCAATCCTGGACAGCTGGTCACTAGTTCTGCCTCCTGATTCAAGGTATATCTCTATTGGGCAGTCTCAGAAGGGTCAGAGTTCTATCAAAACACCCGTAATAGTCCCCTCAATTTTCCCTGCCTTTCTATTCTACCTCACAGATTTTTAGAGGATGGGTGGTGTCATTTACGGAAGGAGAAAGACCCCGTGGAAAATGTGTGTCTCTCATGTCTTCTGCTGATCTGCCACCACATGGAGTCTTGAATTGATGGCATCTTAGATTTGATAATGAATTGACTAATGACTGGAAGCCCCTCTGTAGCTGGAATATGGTCACTGAAAACACCAAAGCAGCATTAGAATGTTGGGGCTTGCGGCTCCACCCTAAGTGTCAGGGAGGAAGAAGGAAAGCAATGTTTGAAAGTTATGCCTATGTAATTAAGATAACTTAAAACTCCCAAATGGGGTCCATGGAGTTAGAGAGAGTATGGTAATCCCGAAACTCTGTTCTTGATAACATATATATATATATATTAATCTATATCCTTTGTGATAAGCTTTAAAATAATCCAGTAAATGTGTTTTCATGAATGCCATGGAGAACTTTTGCAAATTACTCTAAATCAAGGAGGGAACTTGAAAACTTTGACACAGCTGGGTGTTCAAAAGCACAAGTTAAGCAACCAATGGTCTCTGTTTGGGTTCTAAAGCAAGCTAATGGAAGTCAGGAACGAAACTCCTCAGCTCTGGGGTCTAATGCTATTTCCAGGCAGTGTCAGAACTAGGTCAGATTAGAGGCCACTCAATGACATCCACTACTATGAAACTGATTGTATGTTTAATGGAAGAGATAGGTAAGAGAATAGAGGGTAGTGTGTGGGGGATACACTGGAGGTTGACATAGGGCAGGCAGCAGCATAGGAGGACTAGCAGCTTTTCCTATGTGGGCTCCATTCAACCACAGGAGTAAGTTCAGAAAAGACCCAGCTCTGAGAAGGTGGGACACCATGTGTGTAGGGTCTGAGAAAATGCTGAAGAAAGACCCCAGACTCAAATGGTATGCAAGAGCAAGAAGCATTTATTCATATTCCAGCATGCAAGAGGGATTGTTCACCTGTACAAAATGGTGATGACCCTGAGAGGAACGTGCAGGCTTTTTAAAGTACAGCTCAGGGAATTTTAGGAGCAGTTAGAGCATCTCAAACATAATTGGGTAGCAAACATCAGTTACATTAGTACACTTTTATTTGGCTGAGATTTTATCTTTGGACATACTTGGGTGAGTTTCAAGGAGGTTGCAAGAACTGTCCTTGAGACATCATGGGGCCGACTCAGGCCTTATTCCCTGGATGTAATTTGTTGATAAATGGCCCCTTGTTGGAAGAGATATCCGTTTGTCTCCCTCAGAGAATTGAAACCTAAACTCAGTTGTAAAAATGGAAAAATTTAAGCCCTTCATGTAAATGACTCCTAAGAGGTCACCAAGCCCACATCTGTTCAGATCTTGGAGCTGGAGCATGGTCTAGGTCTGGCACATTTCCAGGTTTGTAGTAACAATTTTCAGTAAACAGTTTTCTTTCCTGTAACCAACCATGTGTCCCTGTACAATCCACTACGAAGAGCGCAAGAACCTGGAGATTCCAGCATCTGTCTTCCAGACTCAGATCAACAGATCAATGCCTGCAACAGGAATAAATGTCACACCTTTTTAGAGTCTTAGAAACCTTTCAGGATGTGTATGTGATGATTAATCTTGACTACAAACCCGGTTAGATTTAGAAGTAGTATGGAAAAAAAATCTCTAGGCACATCTGTGAGGCATTATCAAGATTTGTTCAGTCACAACGGCAAGACTCATCCTAAATGCGGGTGATGGACTGGGAAACCTGACAGAATGAATAGGAGAATGGCCAAGCATCAGCATGGTGTGCTCTGCTTCCTAACTGTGGATGCAGTTTGAGCAGCTGTGTCTAACTCCTGACACCACCCTCATCATAATGGACTGAACCTTTGAGCTGTGAGCTGATGTAAATTTCCCCTCTATTAAACTGTTCTTGTCAATGCTTGGTCACCAAAATAAGGAAGGTAACTAACATGGTGGTGGAAATAGATACTTTGTGTTTTCAACCCAGAAACTCTTGCCAACTCCAGCACCTTTTTAGACTGAATGTCATAAGGACTCGTTTCTTTATCTTGTGTTTCCTTAAATAAGAGAAGACTGTGTTAGATCTAGTGGCAAAGTTCTAGAAGAAACTGAAGAGAAAGAGCAGAAAAAGGAGATTCCAGAGACAAGAAGATTAATATGAAATAAGCTAGTTGGCAAAGGAAGACCGTAAACCTCTCCCACTGCTACCTACCTATCACAAAATATAAAAGGTCCCCGGAACCTGCAAGTATGGGAAGAAAAGGATGCCGCACAAGTGACTTACTCAGGCTCAGTAAACTCATGGCTCAGGTTTTTTGGTCTGCCCTTGCTCTCTAGTCTGTCTCCACCCCCCCAATGTCTTTTTCTTCCTTAATAAACCATCTAAATTTTTTCAGTATTAATGTGTCCCCCCAGGCCAATTCTTTGTTCTGGTACAGAAAAATCTAAAACTTTGTGTGTGCCACCTGGATTCAGATCCACAACTATAGCAAAATTAAGTCTACAAATTGGTCAACCTGGGAGGTAAAGAAATCTTGGAGATCACGTAGATACAGCAAATCCCACTTGATTCCTAGTATTGCACAGAGATTGATGGAGGAGACTTGGAAATAATAGAAAGCAGACATCTCTAGAAGCAGAATTGCTTTAATCCAAACCCCTGAAAGGCTACAGTTTCTCCAAGCGAGACTGCTTGTGAAGGTGTGTGAGTGTGTGTGTGTGTGTGTGTGTGTGTGTGTGTGTGTGTGTGTGTGTGTGTGTGTGTGTGTGTATTGGGCATTCATAGGACAGAAAAGAGGGTTGGGATGTAAGATTCTTCCTGCAAGTCAGTTCCCTCACTCTCAAAGTGGTAGAGACAACTCAAAGAGGTATATTGGTCCTCGTATCAGAAATGTCCCAGACTCTTAGCAGCCCACAAGTATTATCAGTGAGATCAACGTTCCTATACAGAGCTTCTGTGTCCACCTGGGGCTTTATGTCACTAACCCTTTGCCTACAATGTCTATCAAGGTATTCTAAGTTTGGTAACAAATTAAGATTTACAAGAAATATCTTAGCATTAATCCCAATTAGATATCAGAATAGTGACACCTGGTGGTAGTAATTAAGCAAAAGTCTATAGCATGCCATCTTGAAAAGCACAGAACTGCCAACAGTGTATTCATTCATATTGAATCCAAACGTGTGTGTGTGTGTGTGTGTGTGTGTGTGTGTGTGTGTGTGTGTGTGTGTGTGTGTGTGTGTGTGTGTGTGTGTGGTTTGCATGTACATTCAGGTGCAGGAGTCCTTGGAGAAAAGAATCAGGTGAACATTTTCCTGAGATATCTCTCAGCCTCTCCCCACCCCCTTACTTTTGAGAACTCTCTATTCAAGTCCCAGAAACATATTTGGAATGTAATGGGTCATTTGGGTTTTTTGATTCTTTGTTTTATATTTTTTAAATATATTTTGGATATTACTCCTGTCAGAATATATCTGGCAAATCTGTTATGCTTCTCCCTGGTTTGGCTGATTTTCTCTTTAGCTGTGCAGAAGAGTTTCAATTTTCTGAGGTTCCCTTATCAAATATCCATCCTCAGGTCCTGGGCTAATGGGATTCTATTCAGAAAGTCCTTTACTAAGCCTGTATGGTGGAGTACACTGCCAATGTTTTCTCCTAACAGCTTCAGTGTTTCCGATTTCATGTCTAGGCCTTTGACCCATTATAGTTAGTTTTGATACAAGGTCTAATTTCATCCTTCTGCATATGGACATCCAGTTTCCCAGCACCATTGTTGAAGACATCCTTTTTTTTTCAGGTATGCGTCTTGTGGCATCTTCCTTGAATGTTAGATGGCTGTAGTTTGGGTGTTCACATTTGGGCTTTAGATGTTGTTCCATTGCTTTACATGCCTATAGGACTCTCAGCTGTGTCCAGCACCACGTCTGCCTGCACACCGCCATGATCTCCAGCATGATGATAATGGGTTGAACCTCTGAAAGTGTAAGCGAACCACCCAATTAAATTTTTTCTTTATCAGAGTTGGCATGGTCTTGTCTCTTCACAGCAATAAAAACCCTGAGACACCCTCCATCTCCCATCAGAAAAGAGCAGACCTCCAAGAGACAGCAACCAAACGCAACAAAATACAGTAAGACAAGACAAAGCCCTTACGCTGAAGCTAGACCAAGCAATCTAACAGGAGGAAGAGAATCTCAAGAGGAGGAAAAAGAGTCAGAGATAACAACCATTCCCACAGTTAGGAGCATAGCAAGAAGTTTCCCGACCCTTCCAGCCTGACCTACCCGCAAGGTTCTGACCCGCCTGCAGCTGCTTAGTCTTAAATGATCACACAAAGGCTTATATTAATTATAAACTGTTTGGCCTATGGCTCAGGCTCATTACCAACTAGCTCTTACAACTTAACTCAACCCATTTTCATTAATCTATGTATTGCCACATGGCCCTGTGGCTTTACCTGGGTCCCATTGCATCTTGCTTCCTTGGGCGGCAGCTTTCAGCTTCCTCAGACTCTGTCCTCCTCCTTTATTGCCACTTGAATCTCCCATTTGCCTCTAAGCAGCCTTGCCATAGGCCAAAACAGCATCTTTATTAACAAATGGCAATAAAGCACATTCACAGCATACAGAAAGACATCCCACATCATAGGAGTCTCGCAAAACACCAAGCTAACAGCCACAGCATATATGCATGTATGTAGACCCATGGAAGCCCCATGCTGGCTGCTTCAGTCTCTGTGAGCTCATGTGAGCCCTGTTTAGTTGATTCAATGAGGCATGTTCTCCTGTTCCTTCCATCCCCTCTGGTTCCTACAATCTTTCTGCCCTCTCTTGCACAGAATTCCCCAAGCTCTGAGGGAAGAGATCTGTTGGAGACTTCCAATTTAGACTCTATCTCCACATAATGTCTATGGGTCTCTGCTGCCAGAGGAAGCCTCATTGATGACAACTGGACAAGGCACCAGTCTATAAGTATAAGAGTCTATCATTAGGAATAATTCCTTCTTTCCGTCCTTCTTTCTTTTTCCAAGATAGATTTTTTTTTTTCACATAGCCCTGGCTGTCCTAGAACTCACTGTGTGAACCAAGCTGGCCTCAGACTTAAAGATCTGCCTGACTCTGCCTCCCAAAGAATTAAAAACTGGCAACCCCTCACCCTCTACCCTTACCCCCTATTAGTTATGTTTGTTCTATCCCAGGTCTCTGGACTGTCCAGTCTCCAGCCCTTGATCATCTAAGCAGTATCTAGCATGGGCTCCCTCTAGTGGAGTAGGCTTCAATTTACATCAGTGTTTGGCCACTCCCACAAGCTCTGCATCACTATTGCTCCAGCACATATTCCCAATTTTCTGAGCAGCTGACACATTGATTTCCATAGTGACTGTACAAGTTGCACTTTTATTAGCAATGGAGGAGGCTTCCCCGAGCTCTTCATCCTTGCTAGCACGAGCCGTTACTTGTGTTATTGAGCTTAGCCCATTCTGACAGGTGTAAGATGGAATCTCAACGTAGTTTTGATTTGCATTTCTCTGATAACTAAGGATGTTGAACATTTCTTTAAGTGTTTTTCAGCCATTTGTGGTTCCTCTATTGAGAATTCACTGTTTAAAGCTACACCCTATTTTTAATGGAATTATTTGTATTCTTGATATCTAGCTCTTTATATATTTTGGATGTTAATTCTTTATCAGATGTGGAATTGGTAAAATCTTTTCACACCGTGTATGGAGGCTGCTGTTTTGTCTTGTTGACTGTGTCCTTTGCCTTACAGAAGCCTTTCGGTTTCATGGGGTCTCATTTATTAATTGTTGATCTTAGTGCCTGCCCTAATGGTGCTCTGTTCAGGAAGTTGTCTCCTGTGCCAATGTGTTCAAGGCTAGTATCCACTTTCTCTTCTATCAGGTTCGGTATTATCAGGTTTTATGTTGAAGTCTTTGATCCACTTGGACTTGAGTTTTGTGCGGAGCAATGAATATGGATCTATTTACATTCTTCTACATGCTGGCATCCAATTTGACCAGGACTATTTGTTGAAAATGCTGTCTTTTTTCCACTGTATATTTCTAGCTTCTTTATAAAAAATCAGGTGTCCATGGGTGTGTGGATTCATGATTCTGAGTTTTCAATTCAATTTCATTGATCAGCATTTCTGGTTTTTTTTTTTTTAAATGACAATACTATGTGATTTTTATTACTACATGTTGTAGTACAACTTGAATTAAGGGATGGTGATAACCCTGGGAATTCTTTTATTTTTCAGGATTGTTTTATCTTTTCTGTGGTTTTTTTTTTTCCATATGAGGTTGAGAATTGTTTTTTTAAGATCTATAAAGAATTGGGCTGGAAGTTTGATAAGGATTGTATTAAATCTGTAGATTGCTTTTGGTAGGATGACCATTTTTACTATGTGAATTCTTCCGATCCATGGCATGGGAGATTTGTCCATCTGCCAACATCCTCTTTAATTCCTTTCTTAAAATACCTGAGTTTTTCTTTCTTTCTTTTTCTTTTTTTTTTTTTGTTAATCATAAAAGTGTTTTACTTATTTTGTTAGAGTTACCCTACGATATTTTATATTATTCAAAGCTATTGTGAAAGTTGTCTCCTGACTTTTTCGGCTCATTTATAATAGGAGGGCTACTAACATTTTTGAGTTAATCTTGTATCCATCCACTTCACTGAAAGTGTTTATCAGCTGTAAGAACTCCTTGGTAGAATTTTGGGGTCACGTATGTTATCATATTATCTACGAATAGAGATACTCAGACTTCTTCCTTTTCTATTTGTATCTATTGGTCTCCTTCAGTTGCCTGCTTGCTCTAGCTAAGACTTCAAGTACTGTTTTGAATAGCTATGGAGAGAGTAGACAACCTTGTCTTGCTACTGGTTTTAGTAGAATTGCATTGAGTTTACGTGCATTTAATTTGATGTTGGCTATAGGTTTGCCTTTATTATGTTTGTATGTCCCTTGTATCCTAATATCCCCAGGACTTTTAATGTAGAATGGTGTTGGATTTTTTTCCCAGAGGCTTCTTCCACATCTAATGAGAGGATCGTGTGGTTTTTTTTTTTTCTTCAGTTGTTTATATGGTGGATTACATTTAATGATTTACATATGTTGACCCATCCTTGTATCTCTGGATAAAATCTACTTGATTGTGGTGGATGATAGTTTTAATGTGTTTTTATATTTGCTTCACAAGTATTTTATTGAGTTATTTTTGCATTTGTGTTATTCTGAAATGTGTGTCAGTTGTGATGTTTTCTTGTTCACTTCTGATCCTGTTAATCTGGATTCTCTCTCTCTTTCTGTTGGTTAGTTGGATTATTTTTTTAAAATCTTCTCAAAAACCATGTTGTAGATTTACTGACTCTTTGGGGTTGTTTGTTTTGCATTGATTTTTTTGCTCCAACTTGTAGTTTCTATCTAGTAGGTTTAGGTTGTTTTTTCTTGTTTTTCCAAACTTCTAGTCACTTTGTAAATTCATTTGTTTCTGCTCTTCCTAATTTTTACACATAGGTCATTAGAGGCATGAATTTCAGAATGCTTTTAAGGTGTTCTGCTCTGCTATGTTCTGGGTTTCATTTAGTTCCAGGAAATGTCTAATTTATTTCTTAATTTCTTATTTTAATGATTCATCATGTAGCAGCATGCTGCTTAATCTCCTTGATTTGTGTATTTTATAGAGATTTGTTTATTGCTGCTTTTAAGTTTTATTGCAATATGACGTTCTGGTCAGACAGGTTATAGAGTTATTTCAGTCTTTCTGAATTTGGTTTTTTGTTTGCTTTGGTTTTGTTTTAAAGTGTTTTTTATTTTAGAGAAGCTTTCCTATGCTGCTGAGTAGAATATGTATTCTTCTTTGATGTTTTTGGGGGAAATATTCTTATTTCTTAAGTCCATTTAATGTATAATGCCATTTAATTGTTCTGTTTATTCTTTGTCCAAGTGACTTATCTATTAGAGAAAATGGAGTATTAAATTCATCTACCATTGATGTTAATATGCATCTCTAATTCAAGTATTACACTTTTTATGAAGTTGAATGCACCGGAGTTTAGTGAATGTATGTTTAGGGTAATAACATCTTCTTGGTTAACTGCTCCATTGATTAGAATTAAGTATCCTTCTATATCTTTTCTGATTAATTTTAGTATGAGATCTTTTTGTCAAGTATTAGGATGGGGATGTCTGCTCACTACCTGAGCTCCATTTGTTTCGAGTGCTGTGGTCTGTCTTTCTACTCTAAGACAACATCTATCTTTAAAGATAGGATATGTTTACTGTAGACGGAAGATACATGGGTTTTGTTTTATGATCCATTCAACAGCCTACGTCTTTTGATTGGTGAATTGAGGCCATTAATTTTTGAATGTTGCATGTTGATTACAGCCAATTAGGTTGCTGATTTTTGGTGGTGGTGTTTGTGTTCTTGCTACTTTTATTTCAATAGTTACAGCTTCATGGGATTTCTTCCTACAGTCTTTTGGCTATGCTCACTCCTTTCTTCAGCCTGAAGTATTGCTTTCTGTGTTTCCTTTAGGTCTTGTCTGTTGGATAAAAGTCTATTTGTGGGGTTTATATGATGGGAAGTTTGCCTTTCTCCTTCAAGTGTGGCAGGTAGTTTTGCTGGGTACATTAGTCCAGGTTGGCAGCAGTGGTTTTTCAGGACAAAAATCTTTGTTCCAGCTCCTCTGGGGCTCAGTTTTCACTGAGAAATCAGCTGTTATTCTGCTAGGTTTTTCTTCTTGTGGGATCTGCATTTTTCTCTGACAGCTTTCAATGTACTTTCTTTGTTCTGTATGCCTAGTGTTTTAGTTATTTCCATCAGCCTTTTGTACTACTTAAGCATCACTCAGATGTTTATTCTTCTAGGTTCTTTGAGCTGTTCTTTGTGTCTTCTTTAAACTCCTTGACTTTTTTGATGACTTTATAATTATTCTTTTTAAGTTCTAGAGTTTATCTAGATAATTCTCATTGCAAAATATTTCAATAGGACTGGTGGATTGGTGGGATGGGGTAAGAAGGCTTGATCTTTTATATTCTTTGTATTTTTTGACAAGATATACTTTCTGACTTCTTTTGTTGGGTCTATGCCTGATATGTATAGAGCAGGTTGACACAGAACAAAGGGTGTGCAGACCAAGTTAGACCTAAATATTGGCTATGGATTATGTGGAATGCAGTCAGATGTATGCAGGGAATTGGGCTAACATGCAGGCCTAGGCCTGCAGTTTGGCAGTGGAGGGCAGGGAGAGACAGGCTCACCTGATTAGACCCTGGAACACACTGTACAGAATATGGTTGGGCAAAAGGTTGAACATGGTAGGTAAGTGGCCTGTAAAGTGAGGGTGGGTGGGGTGTGTCCTAGCCAGAGCCTTGAGGTTATGGACTATAGGTGCTGAAGTAGCCAGACTAGACCAGGAGATTGGGTGTAGGACCCAGGATGCAGCAGGGGGCTTCATGAAGTTGCATGGAGGGAAAGATAAGTGGACTCATCTGACTAGCTCCTGGTGCAGGATGTGCCTGGTATGGCTGGGCAAAGAGGTTGGAATATGGCATGCTAGAAGCCTAGAGACTAAAGGTGAGTGAGATAGCATTGTTCATCTCAGGAAAGAAATCATTTGTAATAGATAGTTGTCTAAATAACATCTCCTATAGATTTAAGCCTACTGTCTAAAGAGTGTGCTTCTTGGACTTTCGAGTTAAAATATCAATCCTTGGAGATACTTTCCTGCTGGGAACTTAAAATAGTCAAGTTTCCAAAATTAATTCTCTTTTTATAATGTTGACACTGGTTGAGGCTCTTGTTCTCAGAGGTTGCCTGGGCTTCAGGGAAATCTCTGGCTCCTCTAGTCTTTATTTTACCAATTTTCTATTCATATGACTAGTTTGTCTGCATTTGCTTCGAAACCTGTAGAAAAATGTTCTCTATGCTAACCCTTCTCTCTGTACTCTAGACACCAGATTAAGCCCAGCACACAGAATCTCTATGGCTCCTCTGGGGAAGAAAAATGGTCACTTCACCCAGGTACAGGACATTTTGAGAGATTCTCTATATCCCCTGAGACTGGGTTGATCTTAGGGGGGTGGGCGAAAGAAAAACATTTTTCCTTTCTAGTTCTTCTGGCTACATCAGGAAAGGCCTCCAGTTATGGTTATTGAAAACCAAGAAAACCAGTTACACCAATCTGGTGTTTAAAATTATTGTATGATATTTCAATAAGGATGGGGCAAAATCTAAACTCTTTTAAGTAACTAGACATACATTTAAGCAGAAATTTAACATTAAAGCATTGAACTTTGACCTTGGGAATTTTGATAACAGAGTCCCCTTTCATGTTCATTTATGTGAGTTGTTCATACCTTTGTAGTTTGTTTAAACTTCTTAGGGGGAAATGTAGCCATCTTAATCTCTATCAGTAACCAAAGAGCTCATCTGTGATGACCTCCACAGCCATGTTTCTGTTTTAAAATAAATGCAAGTAACAGAGAAAAGCAGCAACATACAGTAAATTACCACCAAACAGATATGGAAAGCATCAAACAGAGCTCAGATTTTTTTTTTAAAGTCCCATCAAACCTATGATGCTGGAAAAAAACAAAAACCAAAACAAAACAAAACAAAAAAAACCTTAGAGAGGGATGACTTTAGCCAAGGTTTCCAGGGCTTGGTGGGTTCAGAAATGAAAGCAGACAAAAAGCATGGAACAAAGTATTAGGAAAGCCAGATTCAGAGGAGGCTTTAAACCCCTGAATAACCTGCATCTCCAGCTGCCTTCCCAAGCAGGCTGAGTTCTCTTTACCTCCAGATATTATGGCTACTCACTGGAAGCAGGTTGTCTAACACCTGGTTGTGTAGCCTTCGGTTAGGATAGGTTAGTTAGGATCTGTACTTTCCCAAGATTCCCTGGGTTGCTGAAAATTCATACTTGGTAACTGTATGTTGGAGACTCATGTCTGCGAAACTCCTAAGTCCCCTGTGGACACCTGTAAATACATCATTCACTCTCAAATAACCTTTGCACTGTCCTGACCCACCAAGGAATGGCTTGCTGTTTCATGCATTTCCTGTGAACAGTTCTCTGGTCACTAGTGAAGTTTCCTGAGTCCTTTCCCACGCTGCCAGGCAATTTTATATTCTGGGGTAGTTACTGATCAACCTGAAACATGCAATTGAAGCATGGTGAGGGATCTGAATACTCTTCTAGATGGCTTTTAAAACTAGGACAAACCCTCAAATCTTTGGAAAGAATTACTGTCACTATTGCACAAAGGAACACACAAATAAAGCAAGAGTGTCTCAGCAAGGTAACTTCTTCCTGCAAAGAGAGTGTTCCAGAACCCGAGCCAGGCTAATGAGCAGATGCCACCAAAGTGACCTCTGTCTTTTATCCCTGACACAGGTGTGTCTCATCTCAGTAGGAGGGCTCATCTTCATTCTCATGTGATTGGCTAAAGGAAAGGTGATGCTCATACACTATGGGCCTTTGTAATATATTTTTTCAAGGCTCTGGGACATTACAGAAGGGGAGGTGGAGGTTGATGGGGGAGCCTGGGTACTGTGAGACATGGTCTTCTGAATATGACAGGCATCACAACCACGAACTCACAACAGCTGTGGTTCATTGCACAAGACCGGTCCATCCACAGTCACTGATGGGAGATGGGATGATGGGGCCCCAGCCTTCCTCCAGGAGCTATTAACAGTTAACAGGTTTCCTCAGTGGTGTAGCCATTGGTAACTTTCCTAAACTCCATGAAAGTAGGTGAGAGAGTAGTTGTAAAGAAGGGTTCAAAGAGAGAGAGACAGGGACAAGATAGAGCAACAGAGTCAATCGGACCAAAATGCACTGTGTACATGCATGAAACCACCAAGAAATGTCTGTTTCTGCGAAGATTGTTTTTAAAGAATTGCAACAGAATTCCCACATGCAGCCTGGGTGTACCTCATATTCATGGTTCTCCTGCCTTAGATTCCTACGTTTTGGGTTTAAAGGTATGTACCCAGCTCAAAGATTGATGCAAAATCGCTCCCATTTCAGGGTCTGGCCTTCATCTGTGTGATATTTATTATCTTTCCACTACATTCAATGTGTGCTCGGTTCAATGTTGCAGAATACTTTCAGTTCACTATAGTGTCACTCTCAACACTTGCCTCCTATTATAAAGACGACAGCCAAGACATCCTCATTCTAAGCATAAAAAAGGAAAAATGGAAACGCTTCTCAGTTGAGTCATCCCCCTTCCTTTGAGGGATTTTCCAGAAGTACTACCCAGAAATTTCTATTTACATATCATTGCTGAGGATGCAATCATGTTGACACCATGTCTGCAAAAGAGAAGGAGATAAATCTTCTCATGTCACCATTTCCTGTGGTTACATAAAGGGAAGAGTCACCGCAGAGCAGTCAGCAGTCAGGTCTGTCAGTCACCTTAAGTGCTGGTGGACCAATGTTGCACAGAGCTCAGAGGTTTGGGCTAAGGCATAAGGTCAAGGCTATAGACTTCTAAAAACTAAGTAAAGCCTGTTTTATAGTTCCTTTGTTTACAGACCTTAAACCCATACCTAAAATGTGAGAGTCTTTTCAGCTAAGTGATCTTGAGCTCAAAATCAATGTTAACAAAATTTTAAATCTGGTTTGATTGTATGATTCCTTCATCAATCTGCCAACAGACTTCCTTCCCATTGGAAAGTACTTTTTTCCATTCATTTTATTATTTTTTATTAAAAAATGTCTTTTTTATCCATGTATCCCCCTGCTCCCTCTCCCTTCCCTCCTCCCAGTTCCTCCCAGTCCACCTTCAGCCTCCTCCCTCCCCATTCTCCCATCCCCTTCCCCAAAAGGGCAAGAAGTCCCAAGGCGGGTCAGCTCAGCATGACACATCCATTCTAGACAAGTCCAATTTACTCATTCCAATATCAAGACTGGGTTAGACTCTCCTCTGCAGGGAATGGGCTCCAAGATGCCAGCCCACACACAGGAACACAGTCTGATCCCACCCCTCAAGGCTCCATATACTGCTCATGTCAATCAACAGTTGCCTATCCTTGGAGGGCCTTTTCCTGATGGTTCCCAGTGGCTGTTCTTGATTCAGGTGTTCATAGATGTGTGGGTTAATGTAGGGGGTCTTTGATTCAGTTCCATTGATCCACAAGTCTGTTTTTATGCCAGTACCAGGCTGTTTTTATTACTGTAGCTCTATAGTATAGCTTGAAGTCAGGGATGGTGATTCCTCCTGAAATTCTTTTATTGAGCAAGATTGTTTTGGCAATCCTGGATTTCCTGTGATTCCATTTGAAGTTGAATATCATTCTTTCAAGGTCTGTAAAATATTGTGTTGGGATTTTTATGAGGATTGCACTAAATCTGTAGATTGCTTTTGGTAAAATTGCCAATTTTACTATGTTGATCCTATCCAGGAGCATTTCCTTCTTTAGTGACTTAAAGTTTTTGTCAAACATTTCTGCTACTTCTTTGGTTAGAGATACGTCAAGATATTTAATGCTATTTGCAGCTATTATAAAGGTTTTATAATATTTCCTTATTTCTTTTTCAGCTCTTTTATCCTTAGTATATAGGAGGGCTATTGATTTTTTTTTTTTTTAGTTAATCTTTACCCTGCTACATTGTTGAAGGTTTTTATTAGCTATAGGAGTTCCCTGGTAGAATTTTGAGTGTCACTTATATATATGATCATATCATCTGCAAATAAAGACAGTTTGACTTCTTCCTTTCCAATTTGTAACCCCTCAATCTCCTTTTGTTCTCTTGTTGCTTTATCTAAAACTTCAAGAACTATATTGAATAGATAAGGAGAGAGAGGACAGCCTTGTCTTGTTCCTAATTTGAGTGGAATTGCTTTGAGTTTTTCTCCATTTAGTTTGATGTTGGCTGTTGGCTTGCTGTATATTGCTTTTATTATATTTAGATATTTTTCTGGTATTCCTGATTTCTCCAGGACCTCTATCATGAAGGAGTGTTGCATTTTGTCAAAGGCTTTTTCAGCATCTAAGAAATGATAATGTGTTTTTTTTTTCTTTCAGTTTGTTTATATGATGGACGACATTCACAGTTTTTTGTATGTTGAACCACCCCTGCATCTCTGGGATGAAGCCAACTTGATTGTGGTGGATGATTTTTTTGAAATGTTGTTGAATTCAGTTTGCCATAATTTTATTGAGTATTTTTGCATCAATATTCATGGGGGAGATTGGTCTGTAATTTTCTTTGTTACATATTTGAGTGGCTTGGGACTCAGGGTGATTGTTGCCTCATAAAAAGAGTTCAGCAATGTTCCTTCAGTTTCTACTGTATGAAACAGTTTGGGGAGTATTGGTATTAGTTCTTCTTTGAATGTCTGGCTGAATTCTGCAATGAAACCATCTGGTCCTGGGCTTTTTTAAAAAAAAAAAAAAAAAACTTGGGAGACTTTTAATAACAGCTTCACTTTGGGGTTGTAGGTCTGTTTAGGTCTTTAATCTGATCTTGATAAATTTTGGTAAGTTGTACCTTTCCGGAAAGCTGTCTATTTCTTTTAGGTTTTCCATTTTAGTGGAGTATAGATTTTCAAAGTATGACCTGATAATTCTCTGGATTTCCTGGGTGTCTGTTGTTATGTTCCCCTTTTCATTTCTGATTCTGTTAATTTGGATTCTCTCTCTCTCTCTCTCTCTCTCTCTCTCTCTCTCTCTCTCTCTCTCTCTCTCTGCTTCTTGGTTAATTTGGATAAGGGTTTATCTGTCTTGTTCACTTTCTCTAAGAATCAACTCTTTGATTCATTGATTCTTTGTACTGTTCTCTTTGTTTCTATTGTATTGATTTCAGCCCTAAGTTGATTATTTCCTGCCGTCTACTCCTTCTAGGTGAGTTTTCTTCTAATTGTTCTAAAGCTGTTGCTGTTAGGTCTCTAGTGTGAGATTGCTCTAGGTTTTTCATATAGGCATCTAGTGCTATGAGTTTTCCTCTTAACATTATTTTCATTGTTTCCTGTAAGTTTGGGTATGTTGTGGATTCTTCATTAAATTCTAGGAAGTCTTTGATTTCTTTCTTAACTTTTTTCTTGACCCAGAGGTGGTTCAATTGAGAGATGTTCAGTTTCCATGAATTTGTAGCCTTTCTGTGATTTTTGTCGAACTCTAACTTTAGACCATGGTGGTCTGATATGATACATGGAGTTATTCCCATTTTTTGTATCTATTGATATTTTCTTTATGATCAAGTATGTGGTCAATTTTAGAGAAAGTTCCATGGGGTGCTGAGAAATATGTGTATTCCTTTGTGTTTGGGTGAAAGGTTCTGTATATATCTATTAAGTCCATTTGGGTCATAGCATCTGTTAGATTCCTTACTTCTCTGTTATATCCAAGGGTGAAAGTGATGGTGTTGAGGTCTCCCACTATTAGTGTGTGGGGTTTGATGTGAGGTTTAACCTTTAGTAGTGTTTTTTAATATGTGTAGATGCCCTTGTGTTGGGCCATAAATATTCAGGATTAAAACTTCATCTTGGATAATTTTTCCTGAGTTGAATAAGTAATGTCCGTCCTGGTCTCTTTTGATTGATTTTAGTTTGAAGTCTATTTTGTTAGATATTGGGATGGCTACACCAGCTTGTATCTTTGGACCATTTTATTGGGAAGTCTTTCCCCAACCCTTGACTCTGAGCCTGTGTCTGTCTTTGAAGATGAGGTGTGTTTCTTGTATGCAGCAGAAAAATGGCTTCTGTTTTTGTATCCATTGTGTTAGGATGTGTTTTTTTAATAGGTGAATTGAGTCCACTGATATTAAGGGATATTAATGACTAATGGTTGTTATTTCCTGTATTTTTGGTGGTAGCGTGTGTGTATTTCCCTTCTTTGTGTGTGTGTGTGTGTGTGTGTGTTTGTGTGTGTGTGTGTGTGTTTTAATGTGGGATTATTGATTGCTTATGGTTTTATGGGTGTATCTGTTTTCTTTATGTTGGAGTTTTCCTTCTAGTGCTTTTTGTAGGGCTGGATCTGTGGATAGATATTGTTTAAGTCTGGTTTTGTCATGAAATATCTAGTTTACTGCATCTATGGTAATTGATAGTTTTGCTGGGTATAGTAGTCTGAGTTGGCAGCCATGCTCTTTTAGTGTCTGTATTACATCTGACCAGAACCTTCTTGCTTTCATTGTTTCCACTGAATAGTTGTGTGTTACTCTGATGGATCTGCCTTTATAGGCAATTTGGCCTTTTTCCTTTGCAGCTCTTACTATTTTTTCTTTGTTCTGTAGGTTTAGTAGATTTATTATTATATGGTGAGGAGACTTTTGGGGGGGGGGATCTAGTCTATTTGGTGTTTTGTAAACTTCTTGCATCTTTATGGGCATTTTCTTCTTTAAGTTGGGAAAGTTTTCTTCTAGGATTTTGTTGCATATATTTTCTGTGCCTTTGAGCTTCTGTTCTTCTCCTTCTTTGATTTCAATTATTCTCAGGTTTGGTCTTTTAATGGTGTCCCAGATTTTCTGGACATTTTGTGCTATGACTTTTTTTGATTTTAGTGTTTTCTTTAACTGACATATCTATTTCCATATTGAATCTGCCACTCCAGAGATTCTCTCTTCCATCTCTTACATTCTGTTAGTTATGCTGCACCTGTGGTTCCAGTTCATTTCTTCAGGTTTTCTATTTCCAGCTCTGCCTCAGTTTGTGCCTTCTTTATTGCTTCCATTACAATTTTTAATTACGGGGATGTTTCTTTCACCTGGTTGTTTTCTTTTTCTTGGTTTTCTTTATTTGCAGGGATTTGTTCATCTCTTCCAATTTTTATTTGTATTTTCTTCTATTTCTTTAAGGGAGTTTTTTACATCCTCTTTTAAAGCTTCTGTTATCTTCATAAAGTTGCTTTTGAAGGTGTTTCCTTCTGTTTCCTCCTCATTGTTACGCTCAGATCTTGATGTCATAGAACCACCAGCTTCTGCTAGTGGTGTCTTGTTGTTCTTTATATTGTTATATGTATTCTTGCACTGGCATCTGACATCTGCCCATTGCTTTTTCAGTTCACTCTTAGTCAGCTCTTGATTGGCTTAGTCCGTTGTGAGCCTGGGGCTTGAGTGTTTCTAGTAATTGTAGGGGCTGCTCTTAGTAGTCTCTTAGTTGGCTGTAGGCCAAGGGGCTGTGTGTCTCCAGTTGTTACAGGAATTGTTCTTGGTAGGGTCTCTTGGTAGGTTGGCTCTTAGTCAGCTGTGGACCCAGAGAGAGGCTTCTGGGTCTCTTGTTGGTGGATGTTGATGCAGATTGTGTTTGGGCATGGTTTGGCCCATTGGATGATGTCCCTTCAGCTGTGTTTTGCTGGAGATTGGGCTGGGGCGGCTTTCCAAGCTTTCTTTGGTTTAGGGCAAAGCTGGGTATGGTTGGATTGGCAGGTGCAGTGTCCCCAGGCAGGGATTCAGGGACTATGGTCTCCACTTGGCCTGAGGGTTGGGGTGCTATTCACCTCGTAGTCAGCTGTGGATCAGGAGGAACTATAAGTTGCTTTTTGCTGTTTTCTTTGTCTGGCTTTGATATTGGGCAATAATAACTTCACAAGAGAGAGTTTTGAAATATTGCTTTTTATGTAACATGGAATAATTTAAGAAATACTGGCATTAGTTTTTTTTTAAAGTATGGCAGAATTCTGTACCAATTCATCTACCAATGAGCTTTTTCTATTTGGAAGATTTTTAATTGCAGATCTGCTTGATTGGTGTTATGGGTTTGTTTATTTAAGTTATTTAGCTAATCTTCATTTAATTTTGGGAGATTGTATATATTTAGAAATCCATCATTTATATTAGATATTTTGGTTTGATGGAGTATAGATTTTTAAATATTTATTCTTTTCTCTAAGTTCAAAGCCAGCCTGACCTATAGAATGAGTTTCAGGAAAGCTAGAGTTATACAGAGGGATCCTGTCTGGAAAAAAACCAAGCAAAACAAAACAAAAACGACTTACTTTTTATTTGTAATTGATTTTGTTTATCTTAATTTTAAAGAATAAATATTATGATTCTTTTAATTTCCTCAGTGTCTATTGAAATGTCTCCCTTTTAATCTTGAATTTTATTAATTTGAATCATCTCTTTCTTTGAGAGACATCACCTCAGGTGAAAGGATGGAAAAGATATTCTAAGAAAATGAGCCTAAGAAGCAAGCTGGTGTAGCCATTTTAGTGTTTGACAAATCAGACTTCAAACAGAAACTAGTGAGAAAGAAGCAGGGAAGGCATTACATTCGCATCAAAGGAGAGAGCCACCTAGAGGACATTACAGTTCTTAACATTTCTGCACCAAACACAAGGGCACCTACGTTCATTAAAGAAACACTACTACAGCTTAAATCACACAGCAGTACTGGAAGCCTTCAATACCCCACTCTCGGTAATAGACAGGCCATCCATGCAAAAACGAAATAGGGAAATTCTGGAGCTAACAGATGTTATAAATCAAATGGGGCTAACAGATGTCTACAGAACACTTCACCCAAACACAAAAGAATATACATTCTCCTCAACACCTCATGGAACTGTCTCCAAAACTGACCACATACTTTGGACACAAAGCAAATCTCACCAGATATAAGAAAATTGGATTGAGACCCTGAATCCTATCAGACCACCATAAATCAAAGTTGGAAATCAACAATAGAAAGCTTACAAAGTCATGGAAAATGAACAATTCACAAGTGAATGAAAAATGAATCAAGACAGAAGATAAGAAAAAAATTAAAGACTTTCTAGAGCTGAATAAATACACAGCATACCCAAACTTAAGGGACACAATAAAGGTAGTTTTAAGAGGCAAGTTTAAGCACTAAGAACCTACACTTTAAAAAGAAAGAAAGAAAGAAAAGATCTCATCCAAGTAACATTACAGTTACTGAAAGCTCTAGAACAAAAAGAAGAAAAAACGTTCAAGAGGCATAGACAGCAAGAAATAACCAAAGTCAGAGCTCAATCAGAAACAAGCAATGTAATACAATACAAAGAATCAAGGGAGCAAAGAGTTGGTTCTTTGAGAAAATCAATAAAATTGAGGAACCCTTTTCCAAATTAACTAGAAGGCAGAGAGAAAAATCCAAAATTTAAAAAATTAGAAGTGAAAGACCAGTTACAAATGTTAAATCAAGACCAGATAAGCAATGTGAAGATATCCATAACCTCTAGTGAAATAGAAGCACTCATTAAAGTCTTTAATGACAAGCCCAAGGCCAGGTGGTTTTAGCACAGAAATTCTACCAGACTTCCTTTTTACAATATAGTTTTTAAGATTTACTTATTTTATATCCGGATGCCAGCTTCCACTCCCCTCTTCCCACTCCTTTCCCCTCCCCCACAATGCACCCTTTCTTCCAATTGCTCAGAAAGGGGCAGGCCTTCTGCCCCTTCAGCAAAGCAGGGCATATCAAGAGACCGGAAGACCAAACACCTCCCTCAGTGCTCAGGCCGAGCAAGGCAACTCAGCATGAGAAGTGGGTTCCCAAGAGCCAGCCAAAGCACTGGGACATCCCTGCTCCCATTGCCAGGAGTCTCACATATAGACCAAGCTACACAACTGTACATATATACAAAGAGTCAGGGTTGGTCCCAAGCAGGCTCCCTGGTTGTTGGTTCAGACTCTGCGAGTTCCCAGGCTAGTGGTTTCTGAGTAATTTCCTGTGATTTTTCTGACCCTCCCCTCCACATTTCCTATAATCCCTCCACCTTCTCCTCAACAGGACTCTCTGAGCTTGGCCCAATGTTTGGCCATGGGTCTCTGAATGTGCCTCCTTCAGTCACTGGATGAAGGCTCTTCCATGACAACCAGGGTAGTCACCAATCTGATCACAGGGGATAGCCAGTTCAAGCTTCGCATCCACTGCTGCCAGGACTTCAGGCCAGGCCATCTTTGTAGACCCGTGGGAGTTCCCCTTGTATCTGGCTTCTACCTTACTCCATAAAGGACCCCTTTTCCAATGATCTCTCTCAGCACTTTCCCCCTCCACCCATCTCCCATCCCATCCCTCAGTTTCCACGCCCACCCACCAATTCAACCAGATCTCTTCTATGTCCCCTTCCAGGGAGATCCATGCATCTCCCCTTGGGCCCTCCTTGTTACCCAGCCTCTCTGGGTCTGTAGGACCCCACTCATGATGACTTTTTTTCTAGTTCCATCCGTTTGCCTTCAAATTTCCTAATGTCATTGTGTTTAATAGCTGAGTAATACTTTATCGTGTAAATGTACATTCTCTTTATTTATTTTTCAGCTGAGGGGCATGTAGGATGTTTCCAGGTTTGGGCTATTACAAATAAAGCTGCTATGAATATAGTTGAGCAATTGTCCTTGTGGTATGGTTGAGTATTCTATGGGTATATGCCCAAGAGTTCTACCAGACTTTCAAAGAAGAGTTAACACCAATACGCCTCAAACTATTACACAAAAATAGAAACAGGGGAATATTATCAAATTCATTTTACAAGGCTACAGTCACCTTGATACCCAAACTATGTAAAGCCCCAATAAAGAGAATTACAGGCCAGTTGCCTTTATGGATATAGATGCAGAAGTTCTTAATAAAATAATTGCACACTGAATCCAAGAACACATCAAAAAGACAACCTACCATGATCAAGTAGGTTTCATCCCCAAAAGCAGGGATAAATGTAATCCATCATACACCTAAAAATAATAAAGGCAATTTATAGCAACCCTATAGCCAACATGAAACTAAAGGAGAGAAACACAAAGCAATTCCACTAAACTCAGGAAGAAGACAAGGTTGTCCTCTCTCTCCATGTCTATTCAATATAGTCCTTGACATTTTAGCTAGAACAATAAGGCAACTGAAGGTGGAAAGAAATTGGAAAGAAGTCCAAGTATCTCGATTTGCAGATGATGTGATAATATTATAGATATGTCACCCAAAAATTCCACCAGGAAACTCCTACAGCTAATAACACTTTCAGCAGAGTAGCTGGATACAAAATTAACTCAGAAAGAAAGTAGATCTCCAATATATACAAATGACAAATGGATTGAGTATAAGAATCAGGGGAATAACACCTTTTACAATACCCTCAATTAATATAAAATATCTGGGATAACTCTAACCAAGCAAGTGAAAAACTTTTATGACATTGAAGAAAGAAATTGAATAAGATATCAGAAGATGGAAAGATCTCCCATGTTCATGGGTCAGTAGGCTTACTATAGTAAAGTTGGCCACCCTATCCAAAGCAATGTACAAATTCAACGTAACCCCCATCAAAATTCCAGTGCAGTTCTTTGCAGTTTTCAGCTTCCTATGGAAACACACACACACACACACACACACACACACACACACACACACACACACACACACACGCATAAACAGGATAGGTAATACTGAATATTGACAGACTGTTGGAGACCTCACTATGTCCTACCCAAATTGTTTTTTTTTTTTTAACAGAGCTATAGTAGTAAAAACAGCATGGTATTGGTACAAAAGAGACACTGATCAATGAAATCAAGTTGAGGATGTAGACATAAATCTACACACCTGTGGACATCTGAATTTTGATAAAGAATTCAGAAATACACACTGGGGAAAAAAGACAATATCTTCAAAAAAATGATGCTGGTCAGTTCCAATAGCTACATGGAGAAGATTCCAAATAGACACCTCCTTACTTATCACCCTGCATAAAATTCAAATCCAAATTGATTAAAGACCTCATAATGAGGCCAAATAAACTGAATCTAATAGAAGAAAAGGTGTAGATCGTCTAGAACACATTGGCACAGGAAAAAAACTTCTGAGAAAAACACTGATAGAGGAACTAATAACACCAATTAACAAATGAGACTTTATGAAACTGAGAAGCTTCTGTAACCTTGAAGGATATCATCGTTCAAAGCTGCAGCCTACAGAAAGGGGAAAATATCTTACCTACTACACATGCAATAGAGGGTTAATAATACCAACTACACACCAAAATAAACAAATAAGTAAATAAGTTGTGGACTTACGTCTGGGTCTTCAATCCTAAGCCATTGACCAATGTGTTTCACCACGTTTTCCTCGACATATTTCTTATTTGAATATGAGGGACACTGATTTGTATGTGTTAATTTTCTGTCCTGCCACCTTGCTGAAAGTTTGTATCAGCTATAGAAGTTTCCTTGTGGAGTTCCTAGGGACATTTAGATATAAAAATCATATCACCTACAAATGAAGATACTGTGACGTCTCCTTTGCCTGTCTGTGTCCTCTTGATTTCTTCCAGCTGCCTATTGCTGAAGCTAAACTTCAAATACTTCATTGAATAGTCTTGGAGAGAGTGGACAACCTTGCTTTCTTCCTGATTTCAGCAGGAACCCTTGGAGTTTCTCTCTATTTGGTTGATGTTGGCTGTAGGTTTGCTATATGTTTGCTTTATTCTGTTAGGTATGTCCCCTGTACCTCTAATCTGTCCAGGACTTTTATTATAAAGGGGTGTTGGATTTTGTCAAAGTCCTTTTCTGCATTGAATGAGACAATCATGTGGGTTTTTGTCTTTTAGTTTGTTTATATGCTGGGTTACATTTATTGATTTATGTGTGTTCATATCACTGCACCTCTGGGACAAAACCTGGTCATGGTGGATTGTCTTATTTAGTCTCTTGGATTCAGTTTGCAAATGTGTTATTTGGATCTATGTTCATAAAGATACTGGCCTCTAATACTTTTTTGGCTGAGTCTTCATGGGGTTTAGCTATCAGGGTAACTATGGCCTCATTAAAAAAAATAGAAAATGTTCTTTCAGTTTCTATTTTATAGAATAATTTGAGGAGTAGTGGAGTTAATTCTTTAAAGTTCTGGTGTAATTCTATGTTGAATCCTCTGGCTCTGGGCCTTTCTGGTTGGGAGACTTTTAATTAACTGCTTCTATCTCAGTAGAGGTTATGGGTCTATTTAATTTGCTTGTTTGATCTTGATTTAACTTTGTTAGGCTATAGATTCCTTTCAGGTTTGCAGTTTCATGGAGTGTGGACTTTTAGAGAACGTCCTTAGGATTCTCTGAACTTTATCAGCGTCTGTTATAATGTCTTCTTTTCACCTCTAATCTTATTAATTTGACCTTGTCTCTCTTATAGATAAGATAGCCAAAGAAAAGATACAGATTAGGAAAACTGGAGATGTAAAAGGAGGCTACCAGATAGCAACAAAATTCTTATAAAGCAGCAGGACACATTTTAAAATTTTACCTTCCATCAAATTGAAAAAAATTAAAGAAGCAATAAATTTCAAATTTTTCTGGCGAGGGGCCTTTTCTCACGAGGGTCTGTGTCCATCACAAGACTTAGGTTTGGATCAGAGATGCCCAGGGATGCAGCTTTGGGGCACAGAGAACTAACTGGTACTAGGAAGTGGTTGGCCTCTCCTCTTGCTGCTTTTCTGGGAAATTATAGGAACTGTTATATACCACTGTTGAATTCCCATTAAAAAGGGGAACAGGAATGAGGGTTAATCAAGATCAAATTACATAAATACTTATTACCTAATGAAATGAAGAAATTAAAAACTGATTGTGCTAGCAAAACCCGGCAAATCCTAGCCAAAAAAAACCTGCCCCCGTAGGGTTGTAGTTCTCTTGCTCACAACAGCTGGAACATGGCTGAAGGGAAGTGCATTGAGTTCTCCTGGTCACCAAAGCCCAGCTCTTAACCTCTCAGCTACAACGCCTCATTTTAGGGGCAGTTGCTAGTGAGTTCAGAAAAGCTCAGAGGCATAAAAACACTGGGGCCAGTTTGGGGGTCAACAGGACACAGACAGCCAGTAGATACAGCCTATGGATCCAGGTTAGCAGGCTTCCTCCTGTGGATGCCCCTCTTGGGCTGTCATCTTGTGTCTGCCTTGAGTTTGGACCTCACTGCATTTACCTGCAGAGACTGCTTTGTTGTGACCCCAATGGACATCACAGCCTCCGTGTCCTGTGTATATCTCAGCTGCCACAGAACCCCAGACCTACAGGGGCCCCCAGACCTACAGGATCACTGCTGGGGTTTAATGTCCCTAGGCTTCTTTCTTGTGAGTGATTAGAGTGTGTGTGTGTGTGTGTTTTTTTAATTTTGTTTTTCAAAAACAGACTTATATTTGATAATAACAAAACACAACCTCTAACTGGAGCTGGAAATAATCACTGTAAGTGAGGTGGTACAGACCCAGAAAGACAAAAGTTTCATGCTTCTCTCATGTGGGTCCTAACGTTGACTCTTTAAATATATATGCGTTTAAATTACAGTGCCCTTAGAAATCAGGAAACCACAGCCATGGCAGTGTGCATTTTAAGGGGAGGTGTCCCGCGCCTATCTCTCGCCCGCGAGGAAAGACACGGCACACACACACTTAGGATCCTTCTGCAGTATAACTTTAATGTATCTTAGGGGAGAGCATTTAGCTTACGGAAAATGGAGAGGAGGGCAGAGAGAGGAGGGGGCAAAGAGGCCGCCGCGGCGCGGGAACCCGCAGCGACAGGCCCCAGTGAGGAGAAATAAGGCTAGAGAGAGAGAGCTAGGCCCCGGCGTGGTCTGGGCCGGGCCATCTGCCACGTGGCCTTGAGCCCGTGTCCCAGAAGCCGGTTTTAAGACGACCAAACGGCCCTTGCTTTAGACGAAACACCTTCCTATTGGTCGTAGTTCAGAATCCCATGACGCCACGGGAAAGGCGGAGAAACCAGACCAGTCTTGCGAGATTACCAAGCGCATGCGCTCTCTAACGACTCAGGCGGGTTGGCCAGCACCAGGTAATAGCGCCACCTAGAGGGGCTGGGGCCAGTGGCCTCCAACAGGGAGGGGAATAGAATGTAGGTGATATGAACGTGGAAAGGCAAATGATGTAATAGGAAGAATTATATGCCATGGAGGACGGAGGCAGAGTAGATGAAGAAATACGATAATTAGCTTACTAACACTAAAGACCGTTGAAAATGCCATGGGGAAATCTAGACATTTTTCCTAAAATGTATAAATATATAACAGGGATTTAAATGAAGTCAGGTTGTAATGAACAGCTCCTCAAGACACCATAGCCTATCAAACAAAAACCTCAGTGGTAAGTATAGGTTACTTCTTTTCAAGTTGCTGGTCAGTGGGTTCCCATAGACAGCTTTTCCCAAACATTATAGGCTATTACTATTGGTATTGGTTATTTCCAGAACTTAATGGCAAGGCCTTCTTGCTGAAGATATTATATACTTAAACTATAGGACACAGAAATCAAGCTTTATCCCTTCCAGCTAGGTTCCATAGTGTTGGAATTTTCTATGCGCATCCCTTGAGGAGAAAAGTCATCAGCAGTATTACCCAGCGGTGAACCCAGCTACACTAATAATGAGCTTAAAAAATATGCTGGGTTCCAACTCTTACGAACCTGACCAAGCACTGCTGATTGATTTAAGGTCTGTTCCACAAAACAGAGCTCATGCCTGGGAGCTTTAACAGGCCAAGAATCCATGGTTATGTAGGTCCTAGGTCCTAGGAGAGCACCTAATAGTATCATTCTGGTAGGTGTGTTTCTATTGCTGTGATAAAACACCACACCCAAAAGCAGCCTGTCGAGGAAACATTTCAGCTCACAGTTCCACATTACAGCCCACCACGGAGGAGAGTCAGGACAGGAACTCAAACAGGGCAGAAATCTGGCCAGGAGCTGATGCAGAGGCCATGGAGGAGTGCTACATTCTGGCTTGCTCCTTATCTTGCTCAGCCTACTTTTATACCACCCAGGACCACCCATCCAGGGCTGTACTCTCCTCCTCGTAGAATGCATCCACTCCTATCAATCATCAATCAAGAAAATGCACCACAGGCTTGAGCACAGACAAATCTGGTGGGGGCATTTTGTTATTTGGGCTTCACTCTTTAAAAAACGACTCTAGCCTGTGTGGAGTTGATATATATATTTTTTTAAAAAATCAGCCAGCGCAGTGAGCATAGCAAAAAGCGTCTCCTGAGTTTTTAGCTATATGCCTATAGGTCGGTGAATCAATCCCCATTAGGGCTTCTTTTTAGCAGTAGATGCTAATTAATACAGAGATTCACAAGTGGTTGACGTACAGCAACTAAAAGACTGTTCGGTGCTCTGCTCTAAATGTGACATCTGTAGTTATACCCAACATCCCCAAGCTGAAGGGATCACTATGGCTTAGGGATAAAGAAATATTTGAACTTGGGGGTTCCCTGGTGCTCAAAACTGCTGAGCCATCTCTCCAGCTGTGGCTCACTGGTGAGCAGCATATATTGCTCATCCAGAGGATCTGAGTTCGACACTCACATCAGGTGGCTCACAACCATCCGTCCTCAGCTCCAGGGGGGATTCCTTGATTCTACAGGCAAAACACACTTGTTCACATGCCTGCATTTCCCCCGATAACTGAAAAATAAAAATAAATTTAAGAAAAAAGTGAGGTTAATAACTATGGTCGTAAGGTGTCATGGGGGTGGAGGGGGGGGGGAGAGAGAGAGAGAAAGGTTCTAAGAACCAGTGATAGAATTCTGCAGTGAAACAGTGTTTGATGGACATGACAGGAATATTGCACATAAACTCACACATCTGTGACCACATGAATAAGACCTATACAGTATCAAACTAACTGAAATTCCATTGTGGCTGGAGGAAGGGCTCATAAAGTCTAACCTTAGCTGAGGAGCTAAGGCAATCGGACTAATGGGCGAGGGAGAGTCTGTTTTAATCGGGGGTGTGGTCTCTGAGAGGCTACCCAGGTTCCAGTAGATGGTTCTGCACGCATGAGGTACAGACGGCACTAAGTGGATTCAGGGGGCTCAGAAACAGATCGCAGGAATTCTGGAGGGAAAAGTGGTTGGGGAAATAGAAGAGGAGGGGATTGAGGGAGATTTAATTAAAAACATTATGGGCATGTCTGAAATTCTCAAATGATGAAAAATGTAAGTAATAAATTGCAGCTTGATTGTGGTATGAACGTGGACAGACACCTATTTTCAGTTGTTTTTTTTCTCATAAATTAAAAAAAAAAATGCAAGTTTCTCTAGCCAAGTAATGCCTATCTCTAATCCCAGCACTCAAAAACTGAGCCAGGAGGATTATCATGAGTCTAAGGCCAGCCTTGGTTACACTCTAAGCCCCAAGCTCTGGCTGTACAGTGAGATACTGTCTAAATATATTTAAAAAAAAAAAACCCAGAGGATTGAGATATGGCTCAGCAGCTAAGAACAATAGCAGCTCTTACAGAGGACTCAGGTTTGGTTCCCAGCATCCACACGGAGACTCTCAACCTTCTATGGCATTAGTTCTAGGAAACCCAGTGTCCTCTTTGACCCCGTGGGACACCAGTATGTGAGGTACACATACGTACATAAATGCTGATAAACACTCAGACTCAGAAAAATACATCAATATTTAAAATAAATTACTTTTAGGACTTTATGACTTTCTACAAGCTCCCAGTCCAATGCAGCCTTGCAGACTTATAACGAACATCCTATCCATTTTGACCTTTGACCTCCACCCTAAACACTGTATTTCCTGTTCATAGACTCTTCCCTTTGAATTAGTTCAGTGGTCCAGTGAGCATTCTCTCTCTCTTCCTCCTTCCTTCCCTCCCTTACTCCCTCCCTCTCTCTCCCTTCTGTCTCTCTCTCCTCTCTCTTTGCAACAGGGTCTCACCATGTATCGCACACTGGATGGATCCCGTTTCAGCCTCTGGAATGCTAATATTAGAGGCATGGGCCACAACATTCCGTTCCAGTGTTCTCTTAACGAGTCTCTGTCACCCAGTGATGATCTTCCTCCCTTCCAGTTCTCTCATACTGAAACCAGAACACACGCTCTAAAACGCTAGTGTGGGAATTGTTCCTGGAGAGATATGAACTGATTGATGTCTTACCTCGGATAGGGCAGCAGCCAACAGATCAAAGTAACAGTCCCACCCAAATCCAACCTGATGAAGCAGCTAGCTTATTTGGCTTACCTGTAAGAGTATGGTTGACCCAAGGCAGCCGAATCACTGAAAAGTCATACTCCAGCATGGTGGACACAGCTCTACAGCTGTGTGAACAGTCTCTCCTTTCGGTCAACTTTCCACCTCCTATAAAAACTACTACCCGGGGGGACCATTTGCAGCTGGGGCAGAATAGTATCCACTATGGGGACATAGGAGGAGGTAGTGGCTGTGACCTCAGGTGAGGCCCTAATCATCTTCCCTTTCCTGCCTCTCTTAGGGAGGGTACACAGGCTGATCTTGTTAGGGCCTCTTGTGGGTAATTCTGACTGCTCTGATTAGGACGGTAATGGGCTGCTTTGCCTGGGGAAAGAATTGCACAACAGATACATAATTCTGTTAGTATCGTCTTGTGTCCTATGAAATAACGTCCCTACTGACTGACAAGTTTGCTTTCTTTCCTTATGTCCCTGACTTTGTTAATGAGGTATCTTATCAAGAAAATACTTTGTCTCCCCCTGCCCATCGCCTTCTTCTACTCAATTCCATATGTGAAATACATTCCTCAGTCACACTTCTTCTACTCAATTCCATATGTGAAATACATTCCTCAGTCACAAGTCTGTGTTCTCTAGGGTGCTTTTTTAGGCCCACAGGGTACAATAAAGTCTTTTATTCTTAAAGGTAAACTGTTATTTATATCAGGGTCCTAAAGGATGGAATCCAGAGCATTTTACTTACAATCTAACCCAATAGCCCAAGAGCATTGGCCATTTCTGCGGTCCTGCTGACCCGGCTGCCAACCTGTCATTCCATAAATGGACAACTGAGCTATTGTTTGCACGTGCTCAGCCAAGCTTTTCTCATGTGTTCACCTGCAACCCTCACTTCTTAAACCTGATCACGCATCATCTCCTCTGATCATCTCCTCTGTGATGCCTTCTTTGAATAGCCCCAAGTAGAAGTCGTCATTTCCTACACCGTGTCCCCAGAGGTCTACTTCCCTGTGCTGCTGCAGTTCCTAGGCTTACTCTTTTGGTATTTGAATCCAGCCTCATCCACTCGGTCACGCATCTCCACTCAACACAGTGTCCGCCATTCCCAGCCGCTGAAAACTATTTTTGAAGAAAGCAATAGGTGTGAGCCTGGCCCTTTAGACCAGACCCCAAAGCCTGCGTCATGTGACACCTTGCAACGCTCTCTGGGACAGAGTGAAGAAGCAGTGTGTGCTGTGACTTGATAGCTGTCCATGCTCTTTGCCACATGTGCTGTGTTGAACAAAATCATGGGGTGCGGAACTTACTTCCTGACACTCCTAAAATGTTATGAAATGTTAGATCTTTCCTTGGTTCCTGGGATTGGTCTGAGACTCCTCTTGGATTTTTCTCAGGGAACTACTCCTTTGGTCTCCTTCCACCGTGACCTCTCAGGGTGGCCCTCCCCAACCTCACTCATAACGGAGTTCCTCTCCAAGTTTTTAAGGGAACCATCTCCTCTTTAAGCTTAGATCTTCACACCATACTGTGTAATGTTCTCCCTCCCACTTCAAGGTCCCATCATGGCCCCAAAGTCTTCTTTTAATAAACCTCACATCCAAAGGGAACCCTGACTTATGTGTCGGCTTCCCACCCTGACTTATGCTATTATCTTCTTTTATTATATTTAAAACAAGTAAACAAAGAAACACAGTATTAAGAATAAATCCCACAATGATCCAACGATCCAAGTCTCATGCTAAGCGACCTGAGATATCCCATCACTGGGGAAAATGTACTGTGCTGAAGGCTTTGACAGTGTGTAAAGCTGTGTGCGCCGCTAAATTAATCCAACATCTCTTGAAGGGCAGATGTGGCTAACACCAAAGGAAGACAGAGGGCCGAGGGTCACAAGGGATATGCTGCTCAGTTTGTTTCCCTCATAATTTAGACTGGAAGGCCGCTTGAGTTCAGCAGAGGCTATCTGCCCATCACCATGAGGACCTATGGCAATCCACACTCCAGGGGTGGGCACAACCAGCAAAGCCTAGAAGAGCATCCTGTGCATTAGGCCTCTGTTCAGAACTTGGGAAGCTGGTTGAAGGTAGGAAAGCCCACTCTAACAACAGAGATGAATACACAACCATGGGTTATGGATTATGGGATGGGCCTTCAAGAGTGTTTATTCTTTGGCCTCTAGCCCCTGTGCTAGAAATGCTTCATTCAGAAGTCATTCAAATTGACTTACTGGCCCCACAGACCTGGCCTTTCAAGCTAGTTATGGTCTAGGCTTGTAATGAAAGAGAATTGTACTTGGATACCTACCTTCACTTATGAAAGCTCATTTACACAGAGGACAGAATGAAACAGGCTGAAGGAGGCTCTCAGTACAATGAAGGCCTGAACCTTCTCCACACCCCCCCCTTTTTTCAGAATCTTGCCATTCTCGGTTACCTCCCTTCCTCTAGACATGCCGAACTCAGCATATTTGTCTCTATCGTCCATGAACTCAGCATATCTGTCTTCCACCCCCCTGGGCCTATTGGCTTTCGGTCATTTGATAAGTTACTGTTGCACTCAGGACTTGTCTTTCTTCCGTTCCCTAATACTCAGACCAGTCCTTGCTGCCTGAGATCTGCATCCAGCCCCACTCAGTACATCATCTTCAGCTGCCTGGCTCATGGCTCTACAGTTCAACCTGATGCTCGGTGAGTGCCTCTGCTCCTGTTTGTCTGGTCTTAAGGGCTTTCTGGAAACTTCATTAGGAGGGTAGACTCTGATCCTGATTCAAGAGGCTTTCAAGCACGGCTTTCTATATATGTTAACTTGTCCTAAAGCTTAGAAATACCCTGAACCTATATTTGGAGTTTACCTTAATTTCCAGATCTTTATCTATATTTATACAATTTTACATATATTTCCTTGTACACACATTTCCCTAAATTCACTATTAGGAAGGGAGATGACTGGATGTTGGGTAGCAGTCAGATAGAGTAAGGAAAAAGTAGAGCAGTTGGGTCATGGGGGGTTTCTTGAGTAGCTCACACTTACCCCCGAGAGCATTTTCTTTCTGTAATAAGACACGGAACCTCCTTTCTTCAGCTCTTTTATAAAATGTTTATTTTTTAAAAAAATAAAAAAAATAGAGCTGCAAAATAATCATCTTTCCTTTGTCTATTAATCTAGTGTCATTTGAAAAGTGTTTCTCTGATTTTTCCCAAGGTCAGTCTAGATCAAGGGTTCTCAACCCTTTTGGGGGGTCAAACAATCTTTTCACTGGAGTCGACTAAGACCCTCAGAAAACACAGATATTTGCAATATGATTCATGACTGTAGCAAAATTACAGTTTTGAAGTAGCAGGGAAAACAATTTTATGGTTGGAGGTCGACACAACATGAAGAACTGTATTAAGGGTGACAGCATTAGGAAGGTTGAGAATCCCTGGTATGGATACTGGATAATCTGGAGTTTAGGTATGCAAAAAAACAAAAAAACAACAAAAAAAAAAACCATGTATTTTAGTCATGGCTCTTAAGTGAATTTATAGGTTTCTATACTTCTCTGAAATCTTGCTCTCTGATCCCTGAAGTAAAGATAATGTTATATTCCTCAGAAATTTTAAGAGGAATTTTTTGTGTTGTATGTATGTTTAGCAGTGGAAAGCCTTGTGTTGTTGGCCAACCTTATTCTGAGACTGTTCTGAGACACTGGCCTGAAGCCGGCCAGTTAGTCTAGGCTGGTTGCCCAGTGAGCACTGGGGAGTCTCCCATCTCTGCCTATCCCAGGCTAGGATGACAATTTCATGCCCTACTAGAAGCGACAGGGGCTACAAAGTCTAAGGTGACAAGTCTATAAGACTAGACCTCTGGCCACCCGGGGCCAAAAAACCTTAATACAACAAGAAGTATTTCAGGATTAATCACTGAGCTATTTGCTTGAAAACTCTATACTGGTCCAAAGATACTTGCTCTTTCAGGAAGATCCTCTAACAAAAGTGATTGGTGAATTACAGACTTGAAAATGCTTAACTTCAGGGACAAGTGAGGGTCACAGGACTTCACAGTGAGAAGAAAGTGACAGAGTCATGTAGGAGGAAAATCGCTCATATTCCAAAGATATGCCGGCACTTGGGGACTGCTGCTCTAAATTAAGTTTAGATGAACCACACTTTACAAGCTGAAAATGGCTTTTAAATGTTAAAATGGCAGAAGAAAATGAAACTAAAATATTTCAAAATGCATAAAAATTACCTGAAATTTAAAATGATGTCCTTAAACAAAGGTCTCTGGGAATCAGGCAACGCTCATTTGCATCTTGGAGGCAGAGCTGAGCCTGCAGTCTCCAAGAGCTAAAGTCTTTAACCATTGGCTCCACGCAAAGGAGTTTGCCTACTCCCATATAAACGCAGTGCCAGGGAATCTAGCTGACCATGCTTCTCTGCTTTGCCTATGTTATCATTGCCTTCCTTACCAATGACTGCTTGGTGGCCTCCAGGACTCTTCTCTGTGAATAAAAGTGCCGCATCACCACATTCCTACTTGAGACGGCTACAGTTAATCCGTATAAATGACAGAAATAGATACTGCCTGGCCAGGTGTCTGAGGCGGAGCTGCAGTCACAGGCAAGGGACAACTAAATCACGTAATTGGCTAGAATTGACCTCTATGGCTCCCACGGTGTCCTTTGAGGCTGGTGCCAGGAGAAGGCTCTGGACTCAGCTGCCCCTCCCTGGAGGCTATGGTTTCCCCCGTTTCCTTAAGTCTGACAAGAGCCTTCTAAAACTGGGTGATTTGAATAAACACTTTGAAATTTACTCTCTGATCTCACTTCCTTTTTCTTTCCTTAGCCATCTTGACCATTTTTATTGGATCCTGTCTCTCAGGTAAGAATTTTTTGTCTGTCTGGGATTTTCAGTTTTGATTTGTATGTTTGTTTGTTGGTTTTCAAGAGAGAAGCCTCTAGGTTTAAAACGGAAGAAAGTCTGTAGCTTCCTGGGCTGTGGAGAGATTCAAACCAGGCCAAAAAAAACCATCCTTTCTAGTACCCATGCCAACCCACCACTCTTGTGGGAATGGATTTCCATCTCCAGAGTCTAGATGCCATCAGGGTGATTTTCCTGCCAAGGGTCCTCTGTGGCCATAGCAGTTAATGCAACATCCAAACAGGATAGGTCCTTACATCAGGCTCCTTTGTGGCCTTGCCCAGGAGAGAGATTTCTTTTGTCCTTCTGGGTTCCTGAAGTCCACGTGTGCTTCAGCCTTCTGGGCAACATTAAAGTAGAAATGCTTCTCCTGTGCAGTATATGGCTTGACCAGTGAAAGAGAGACCAGAGTTCAGCTCACTAGCTGCCTCTTCAAGGAGCATGTACAGTGTCCGGAGTGGTGCTTCCAAAGGCAGAAAAGGGGAAGCTGGGAAGGCGGGAAGGAGAGAAGGAAGCATAGATTATACTTTTGTTTTCTTTTGCACTACCCCTCCACGGTCTCTTTAGCTGGATGGTGGAGCCTGGACCAGAGACAGCGCCATATGTTAGTACCCTCTATGCCTCTTCCCTCAAGCTGAATTTCCTCAACTCAATTACTTCTAGTCAATCTTTTTCCACATATCCTCACCAAACTCTTGGTTTATGTCACCTTTTCTGGAAACTGCTCTCTAGTCTTCTATTCCACAAAAATATAAATAACAAAAATTCATTAGAACAAACATTTCACACTCCAAAATGAAATAAATTAGCCCATCTTGATAACAACCTTTTTTTTGTTCTGCAAAACAATGCCAACTCAGACTGAAATTTTTGGTGCAATGACCCAAAAATTGCTTCCACATGACACTCTTGTACCTAGATTCATAAACTTGAAACTCAGATACACAACGGAAGCTTTTTAAGTTCTTTAAAAAAAAATATAGCATCCTTAGTTTGTAGTTTTTGACAATTCCATACATGTAAACAATGTATCTTGGTAATAGCCTTTCTCAACTTCTCTCTCTCACTTCTCTGGACACCTCAGCATGTCTCTCTTCTTCCTTCATGTCCTTTTCCAAAACCAAACCGTCTCTTAAAACACACACACACACACACACACAGAGAGAGAGAGAGAGAGAGAGAGAGAGAGAGAGAGAGAGAGAGAGAGAGAGAGAGAGAGAGAGAGAGAGAGAGAGAGAGAGAGAGAGTTCAATTGGTGCTGTCCATTGCACTGTCAGCTGACTTGTTGACTGATCTTGTGCTGGTCTAATGCTAGCTACTAGCGGCAGCTGCTGTGAGTTAGTGAAATTGCTGCATGGTGTTTAGAAGACAGAAGACTCCTCTCCATCCTCTAGCTTCTCATCTTCCCTTTCCTTTTCCCACCATGTCCCCAAGGTGCTGATCTCATTCTATGGTCATGTACTCTCAGTACTTCGGCCAGCTATGAGTCTCTTTATTAACAGATGCCCACTTCAGAGAGAAGATTTTCTAGCCAAAGTTGAAGGAAGCACGAATACATATGTACAAACACCAATATTTAAAAGGCAATTAGACAACAGGTTCATTTAGTAAGACAATAGCAGTATAAGCTACCCTCCCCCATGACCTATGACCTTCCCAGCCATGGATGTTTAGCAAGGCTTGCAGTGCTAAGAGTGAATTCCCTATTGTGGGGCAGGCTTCACATTCAACCAAAAGCAGTTTATTAGCCCTAACTTCCATGCTATCATGTTTTGCCTGAAAAGTCGGTTTCTAGAAGGCAAGGTTCAGTGCTATGTGTACCAAGAATGGTTTTTCTCCCTCCTGGAGCCTGCGTAGCACCCTTTGGCACTATGAAAGCGAGCAGGGAGAAATTTTTCAGATCACTTCCTGTTATAATGTGGTTTTTGCCCTGTGCAGCCAGAGACCCAGACCTATAGACCTGCAGCTCCAGACCCCTTAGCCACCCGCCGCTGCTGCTCAGGCCCCCAGAAATGACTCAGATGCCTATATTAACTTCATGCTGTTTGGCCTATGGCTCAGGCACACTGCTAGCTTGCTCTTACATCTTAACTCAACCCATTTCTATTAATCTTTCCTGCCACGTGGCCCATGGCTCATCTGTGTTTCTTACATGTTGTTCCTTTGGGCTTCTAGCTTGGTCTCTCTGACTCCACCCTTCTCCTAACTATTCTGATTCCTCATCCTACTTTTTATATGGTGCCTGTCATGGGCCAAAACAGCTCCTTTATTTAAAGATTGCTATTCATAGCATACAGAAAGGCATTCCCACATCAAGTTCCAGCTTGATTTCTCTACATCCTACCAAGTCTGATGTGTCTTCAGCAACTATTTATGGTCAGGAACCAAGGACAATGACAATAGTCTGTGCAGTTGATGGACCCTCTGGGCCTTCCTAGCCAATAACTCACAAGGCGGTGTCTAAGACTGGACACTAAGATTTTCATGTCTTTTAGTGGGAAGCGTTATCCACCCATGCAGGGTACCTGTGTTCTAATTCATTCTTCTTTTAACAATTGTATTTCCAATTGTTCTACATGGTAGTAGGCTTCTATAAGAGTTCTTTGTACATCCTTGGTTTTGCTTAACTTACCTCATCCCTTCCTCCTCTCTGTCTTCAAGCTCCTGAACCCACTTAAACCTTTAACCTGTAGGGTTATTATTCTACTTTTATTCTATCCCCTCACTCCTTGCAACCTCTTCCTCTTCCCCTTCTACGGGCCTTTCTAGTTTTCTTCACAAACACTTCAAATTTAATATACAAACCTAAGCATTTATGCTAGGATCTACATAAAACAGAGAACATGTGGTGTTCATCTTTCTGGGTGTGGGTTACCTCCGTACACTGTTTTCCAGATTCATCCATTTTCCAGCAGATTTTATAATTTCATTTTTTAGTCCCATTGTGTATATGTACGCCATTTCCGTTCTCTATTGTCCTGCTGTCGAATTCCATTTCCTGTTTTTTCTTAGTTTTTTTTTTAATGATTACATTTTAGTTTATAGCCTTAGCTTCAATTTATGATACTGCTTTCCTCCAAAAAAATTTAAAAAAAGAAATTAAAATGATCCAGTAAACAAAATGTAAATTCCCAAATAAAACTTAAAACTAGGCAAACCAAACTGGTCTCCGTCAACTGCTGTTCCTGAGTTGATTCCCAGTCTGGAGAGTTTGTGCAAGGTTGACGTAGAGTGGAATGTTGGAAATCCAATCCTCAGGAATCAGACTGTGACCAGGTAGGCCATCATGGTGACTTCTACTAAGGTGTCATCTCAGGACCAGCCACAGACCGCCACACCAAATGCAATCTTCTCTAACACATTTGAGGGCTTCGTTGACTTTGTGATTGAAGGAAGAGGTTATTAATTCAGCCCCTGCTGTACTACTCTGAAGCTATAGCAATTTGGCTAGATTGTTTCAAGCTGTAGTAAAATCTCTCCAAGGGAATAAAGTCCATCTTATTCTTCACTCTTTTCTGAAATCACAAAGTAATACTGGAAGCATGGATGCTCGGTACATCTGTACTGTTTGAAAGGCTTATCTTCGGTTTCCCTAACTGCCTTCCCTGACCTGCTTCCTAGGGGAAAGGAGAAAAATTATGTTATTGCCATACACATTTTAAATAAGGAAATACAACTAAGACAGCTTGTAGTAGTGGGTTCTCAGGTCCCGGGCAGCCAGAGATCCCAGACCCACAGACCTGCCGCCAGAGACCGCTTAGCCGCCCAGCCGCCCAGGTCCCCAAAAATAACTCAGAGGCTTATATTAAGTCCATGCTGTTTGGCCTATGGCTCAGGCACATTGCTAGCTAGCTCTTATATCTTAAATCAACCCATTTCTATTAATCTGTTGGCCACGTGGCCCGTAGCTCACCCGTGCTCCTTACATGTTGCTCCTTGGGCGGCTGGCTAGGTCTGCCTGACTCCGCCCTGCTTCTCCTAAGCTCTGATTTCTCCTCCTACTTATTCTATGGTGCCTGCCATGGCCCAAAACAGCTCCTTTATTTAAAGATTGAGATTCACAGCATACAGAAAGGCATTCCCACATCAACAGCTAAGTCCCCAGAGCCTATAGAGAGGCTCTGAAGTGCCTCTCTCTTTACTACAGACCTCTCGTCAAACTATCAGAGCCTTTGAAGCTCTGACTCATCCCTAGCTAATTTCTTCTGAACTAGGTTTTTGGACAGGGATGATGTAGTAAACAGCGAGATGGAGAATGAGAAAGAAGGAGGAGGGGTGGGCGGAAGGGGCCTATGGAGGGACATGGGGAGAAGAGAAGAAAGTGCATCGCTACTATCTCAATCTGGTTACCACAAGAGAAACTCATGAAAGATAAAAGAGGTCTAAAAATATCATCCTTACCCTCTAGCTCTGGGCTAGAGCCCACAGTGGGAGCCATTAATTCTGTGAGGAGAGTTTTTCTTATCTACGAAACTGAGGGTAGATACTTATTGGTTCTTCATTCTGACCCCTAGAGGATCTAAAAATCTCTGCTAAGTTTTCAACCAGCTTCCTTGTCTCAGTCATCGATCTGATAAGAATGTCAGTAGGTCTAGGTGTCTTGGAATGGCATTTCGTGATTGTGTATGATTAAGAGCATAAACAAAGTCTGAAGTTTCTTTGCCTCTCCTATTCTGACTCCAACTCCCCTATGCTGTCTGTCAAAGACACTTGGGTCCTAAAATGACTGTATATACCCCTCCCCAAACATACGTTTGCTTTTCTGAGGCCTCCAGCTAATACCACATCTCTTTGCAGAGTTTCCATCCAAAGTGCGGCTTGTAGGAGGTGCCCACCGCTGTGAAGGGCGAGTGGAGGTGGAATTCAATGGCCAATGGGGGACTGTGTGTGACGATGGTTGGGACCTGGATGATGTGGGTGTGGTGTGCCGGGAACTGAATTGTGGAGCAGCCAACAAAACCCCAAGGGGTGACTCATTTAAGCCACCAGCACCAGAAGAGCAAAAAGTTCTTATTCAAGGCGTTAGATGCACTGGGACGGAAGATACATTGTCTCAATGTGAGCAAGATGATGATGTTTTTAACTGCCCACATGCAGAAGATGCTGGAGCCAGGTGTGAGAGTAAGTATGAGAGGCTCAGGTACTGTCTTCCAGCAGTCTATACCCCATGTGGCCATTCTGCTAGTCTTTATTTTCTACCAAGGACTTTCACAGAGTGCTACAATGAATGGCGGCAGAGTCATTCTTTACATTTCACACTTTCTTGACTGTGGTACTTGGATATAATAATTGCCCATAATGTTTCTTTCTTAGTTTCCAGTTAGATAACGAGGTCCAATTTCTCCCATTTTACACACATGCAAATAAATATGCACAGATCACTCTGCAACTGAACATTTGTTCAAGGTCTATATGTCTGGAGATGAGATGGAGTTACGGAAGAGCTCATGGGATTTAATGTGTGCTCTTGTAAATGTTTTAATTCTCAAGATGTCTATCAGCTTAGTTGGGGAGATGGGAGGTACTGGTAGGAAGCTAAAGCCATCTCAGAGGCAGATGGACACAGGCATGTAAATGTGCAACCAAACCAGTTGCACAGATAAACGGACACATTGTTATGAGTTCCTTCACTGCTCTACATAATTAGCTTTCTATGAATTGACTGAAAATGTGTGCTTTCTCTGAAGGCTGCAATTTGACTTCTCTTAGCCTCTCCACAGAATTTATCATTAAAGAGAGATGACCCTCCCCCAATGTTAAACTCTTAGCCTCTCCACAGAATTTATCATTAAAGAGAGATGACCCTCCCTCAATGTTAAACTCTTAGCCTCTCCACAGAATTTATCATTAAAGAAAGATGACCCTCCCCCAATGTTAAACTCTTAGCCTCTCCACAGAATTTATCATTAAAGAGAGATGACCCTCCCCCAATGTTAAACTCTTAGCCTCTCCACAGAATTTATCATTAAAGAGAGATGACCCTCCCTAAAGTCTCCTATTTTCTTTTTTTTTTTTTTTTTGGGGAAAGCCAGGGTTTGGGAGCCTTAGTCTGGGATATTTGATTTATGACAACATTGAGCCAAAAAAAAATATTTTGACATTTCATGTTAATAAATGTGCTTATTAATACTTAAAGCTGTATATTAACATCAAATCTATAGCTCTGAACTGTCTCGTGAGGAGAAATAGAAAGTTGAATATGGAAATAATTTGAAAAACTAAAATTCTACAGAAATGATTACCATGTAGCTGGGGACTGAGAAACCATCACTTCAGTCCCTTAACCACCATCCACTATGTGGTGTTCCCTACTTTAACAGCCTTGTACTGCCCACCAAGAACTGAGCTATGTGTAGTCAGACTCCCTGTCCTGAGAAGACTATGTTCAGGTCTGGAACAGACTTTGCTTCTCCCTTTCTCTCCAGACCCAGACAATGATATCTTGATCCCAGAGAATGTGCGACTCATAGAGGGTCCCGGGCGCTGCCAGGGTCGATTGGAAGTGCTACACCGGATGCAGTGGAGCTCTGTGTGCAAAGCAGGCTGGAACTTACGGGCTTCGAAGGTGGTGTGCAGGCAGCTGGGATGTGGGCGGGCACTACTGACCCACAGATGCTGCAATAAGAAGACTCAGGGCAAAGGACCCATCTGGATGAGCCAGGTGTCATGTTCAGGACAAGAAGCAAACCTTCAGGACTGCCCTTTTAGGCCTTTGGAGAACCAGTGTACCCACAATGAGGACACGTGGATGGAATGTGAAGGTGATGGAATATAATGAGCCTACATTCAATGACTAGGCTTATTCATAAATGTGGTTATATGACAACCCAGGAAAAGAATGTTTACAAAACTTCTCATGCACTAAACTGCCATTGTAAATTTATATATTTGTGTAGAGTGCCAATTCTCTTAAGAATAATTTCCTTTGTAGAGGAAAACGAAAATGTGCATTGTGTAATCATACTGTAAACTATGATACAGAATGCTGTAAATAGGGCATATCTTCTGGGCTCTTTGATAGTAATAACCACTAGAAATTCCTTTATACATATTATGTATTTATAAATAATATAAATTTATGAATACTATATATGTATATATATGTATATACATATATAGAGAAAGAGATTACATTTTAAAAATAAAATAAAAATATTCTAGTTAGTGAAACAGACCTGGTGACGGGAGCTGGAAGTGGAAGGAGACTTAGAATGGAGAGGTTGTCACCAAAACACACATAGAGAGTTTCAAATTTTTTTTGACATTTTTTTTATTTCAAAGCTTTTTTTTTTTTAACATACCAACCACAGTTTTCCTTCCCTCTCCTCCCACTCACCCCCTAACTTCCTCCACATCACCCCACCATCCACCCCTCAAAAAGGATAAGGCCGCCCATGGGAAGTCAACAAAGTCTGGGATATCAGGTTGAGACAGGACCCAGCCCCTTTCCCCTGTATCAAGGCTGAACAAGGTGTCCCACTATAGGGAATGGGCTCCAAAGAGCTACTTCATGCACTAGGGATAAATCCTGGTCCCACTGCCAGAGGCGCCACCAACTGCTCAAGCCACACAACTGTCATCCACATCCAGAGAACCTAGTTGAGTCCCGTACAGGCTCCCCAGTTGTCAGTCCAGAGTCAGTGGCTCCCAGGAGCTCCAGTCAGCCGTCTCTGTGAGAGTTTCAAACTTACGGGTGGTATTTTGGCGACCACATGTATAATCTTATGTTATCTCTTTTCCTTCCATCTCGTACATTACCCACCTTGCTCCTCCAACCTACAGATCCCTTTGAGCTGAGGCTGGTAGGAGGAGACAACCGCTGCTCTGGGAGGTTGGAAGTTCTACATAAGGGAACGTGGGGCTCCGTCTGTGATGATGGCTGGGGGAAAAAGGAAGACCAAGTGGTATGCAAGCAACTGGGCTGTGGGAAGTCCCTGCTTGCATCCTTCAAAGCCCGAAAAAGCTACGGATCTGGGACAGGCCGTATCTGGCTAGATGATGTCGTTTGCTCGGGGGAGGAGCAGTCCCTGGAATTCTGCCAGCACAGGCTGTGGGGGTATCATGATTGTACCCACAAGGAAGATGTGGCAGTGATCTGCTCACGTAAGTCCTGCTAACCTAAGTCCTACTGACCTACTAAGGTTGCACTTTCAAGGGACTAAAGGAGGAAGAGGGGCAGACACGCTAGTGGTCAGGGTAATTCCACCAGGGCTGCATGGCCATTACCTGCTCTGTGTAGTCACCAGGCTCCAAGCAGTGACTTTGCCTTTCGAGTGGGAGAGAGGTTGGTGATGGACAAGGATATGTATTTTTAAAATACAGTTATTAAACATAAGAATAGTAGGAGTTGATCGGCGTCCTCATACTAAACATGAATAAAGTTAAGTCGAGAAAAACAGTTTGCCAACTCATGCAAACGACTTTTAAATCTCACAGGAAACCTAAGCAGCTTAGTCTGATTTCTATCCCAGGTTAGTTCTCTGAGGTGACCCCAGCCTTCAAGTCCTAAATTTGAGCTGACTGTAGAAGGCAGCTTTGACCTTACTCTGTTCTGCTTCCTAAACCTTATGTTCAGCGTGTCTGTGGGAGAGCCGTGAGGCTGGCAGGGAGCTCTTTTAAGAATGCCTGTGAGCATCTTGCCAAAGAAGACAGGATCCCAGCCCTGAAGCATTAGCCTCCTCCAATAAGTGAAGGAGAGAAAGTTCAGGTGTAACCCCTCACTCTAGCTGAAGGACAGAAGCCCAGCTACTGAGTTAGGGTGTGAAGGTGGCTGTGTGGAGTTCTTTGTTTTAAGTAACTAACTGTAATGTGAGCTGAGAACTGATTTTAACAACAAGAAAGAAACCTGTGGGGGAGCAGTTAACAGTCAATTCCCAGAAAGTATTGAACTGTGTACTCTCTCAAAATTGATTCACTCTTAAATTCAGACAAAAAGACTCATGTCTGATTTACCTCCAGGAGTTTGGTGGCCATATAAGGATAAAACATGAATACAATCAATGGTCTTTTCCCCTACATTCTGCATCTATGGATTCATAAGTATCTGAAAAATAAAGCTACAGTTGTACTGAACACCCAGACTTACCTTACTGCTACTCCCTTAATAATGTAGCATGACAGCTGTTTACACAGAGGTTGTATCGCATTTGGTGTTATAAGTCTGGAAATGATTTAAAGCACATAGAAAAAGATGCTTAGGTTGTATGTAAATGTCTGCAAGGAAGACTATGGCACCTGTGGATTTTGGCTTCCTTGGGGGAGGCTCGCACCAGTCATACGCAGAAGAAAGACTGTACTGTTTCTGACTCACAGGGGACATAACTGTTGTTCCTTTTAGTACAGTTCCAGTTTTAGACCCCTCTCAGATCATTGTGGGCTACACATGTGGATTAGCTCCTTCCTGTCTGGACCTTGATCTACATTCTTAACCAGTTTATCATGAGGGGAACTAAACTTTCCTAATTTCACCCTCACGCATTTTCCCATTCTCTTTACAGAAAGCCTCCCAGACTTGGATGTGTAATTTGTGACCTGGATCCCTGCTGCTGGCTCAGTTGGGCTTGATTCTCCAAGTGGTTATAACCTACCATGGGCTTTAGCCACCTCTCCCTGAGCCTCTTAGGAGAGTGAACAATAGGCTCATCTTGATCTAAGATGCATACTTCCCCATGATCACCACAAGATGTGAGCTGCTGAGCTCCCTTGCTGAAGAAGTGTTTCCAGTTGACCTATGCTTTGCTTTCCTTTTCTAGCCTACCTGCAACTCTCGGGGCCTCATGTGTGACCAGTTGTCCTGGCCATGACTAAGGCACAGCCTGTCTATAAACAGCATTGAGGTTGTAACAACAAAGGGGATTATGGGCAGGCAGTATTTTAGAGGTTGGAAGAAAACAGAATTTTTGAAATTTTAAAAATGCTTTTTAAACTTCATAACAAGTGAAGTCATCATAACAAGAATACTTCATTACTCTGATATCAGAGAAAGCAGCAGAGTGGTTTCCTGTAGCTCTCAAATGTGGCCTTTTGAGTTCTAGATGTCTACCCTAAACCCATATTTTGAAGTTTAGTGTCTGATGCAATGGTATTCTGAGGTGAAGCTTTCTGGATCTTACTACATCATGTGGTCTGATCCCTCAGGCCTTATGAGTGGATTCATCACTGGTGACTCGGAGGGGGCATAAACTTCAGGAGTTGGGACCTAGTTAAAGGAAGAAAGTTGTTGGGGTGTGCCTTTAGAGGGAGATATTTGTCCACAGCTTGATCCCCTTCCTATGTTCAGGAATTGATTCTCTATTTCAGCTATTGTAAATTATGTTCCAATAAACATAAGTATGCAGGTATTTCTTGATATGTTGATTTTATTTTCTTGGATTTATGCCCAAAAGTCAGCTGTGTTTTTATATCTACATGGCCAACTCATACCTGTGGACAGATCTTTGCAAACTCTTTAAACAGTATAGCCCTGTCTTCCCAGGCCGTGTTGGTAGCTCCAGCTGTCCTGAGGGCTAATTAGAACTTTCCAGAGACTGGAAATTAAAACACAAGGTAGATTGACCTTCTCCAAGTAAGTAGAGTACAAGTGAGTACAAGTTACTCTGAACCTGGGAGTGGACATTTCTCACATGCGACAGAGACCAGAAAAATCAGAAGAAACCCTTCCATGGAGACATACACATAATCGCAAAGCACATGCTCAGACAGAAACACACACAGACCAGATCTTGGAATCCAATGGCATTCCTGACCCCACACAACACTGTAGTGTATTCATAGTAATTTTAAAAATTGAGTTATCTGGTATGTTTCAATTCTTCTAACCAAGAACCTCAAGCAGTTTCCTCATCTCAAATTAATGAAGGGATGATCCCCCCACATTTGCTGAAGCTGACCAGATAAGTCAGTTGTTAGCAATGCAGATATTGCCATTGCATTTATACAGTCAAACTTGGAGATATGAGAGCATGAGGACCAGGGCCTGTAACAGGAGTACCACTCCAAGGCACTGATCATGAGTGTGCCCTGGTTTGCCTCTTGACTACTTAAAAGCTAACAGTTACAGATAAGAAAAAAAAAAAACCATAACTGTAGGAGGAATATGTTACATTGTAAATAATTGTCCCACCTACTAGTTTAATAAAAACGCTGATAGGCTGAAGGCAGACAGGAAGTGTGGGCGGGGCTATCAGACTAAGAAAACTCTGGGAACAGGAAGAAAAGAGCAGAAAATGCCACAGAGATGCCAGAGAAACTAAATGATGTAGAGGACAACTATGCTGCTCTGAGAAAAGGTATCGAGTCCCATGGCTGAACAGTTTAAGAATCATGGATTGAGTTAAGATGAAGGAGTTAGCAAGTTGTATATCTAGGCCTCAGGTAAATCAGCGTACAATTAATACTGTCTGTGTGTTTCAGTGGGACTATGGGACTGTAGATCTGAAAGTCTGTGCCACAAGACTAGACAGAAAGTTGAGACCAGGAGGCTAGCCTCAAAAATCTAGGCTAGAAACCTAATACTACACATAAAAGTATTTGCTTTTGGGAGTTTGGGTTACATTACTCAGGATGATTTTTCTAGTTTCATCCATTTTCTGCCAATCTTATAATTTTTTTTAATGGTTGAGTAATATTCCATTGTGTATTTGTACCAGTTTTATTATTCATCAATTGATGGACATCTGTACTGTTAACAGTGGCTGGGTATTTTGAATAAAGCAGTAAAGAACATGATGATCAAGTATCTCTAAAGAAGGATGCAGAGCAGCTGGATCTTGAGATAGGTCTATTCCCAATTTCCTGGGGGCACCACCACAATGATCTCCTTCCTAGTGGGTGTACAAGTTTGCACTCCCATCAACAATTCATCAACAATGAATAAATGTTCTCTTTGCCCCAAATCCAGCATGGGCTGCCATTTGCTTTATTGATCTTAGCAATTCTGGTTGGTGTGAGATGAAATTTCAAAGTAGTTTTGGTTTGCTTTTACCTGATTACTAAGGGTGGTGACCATTTCATTACGTGTTCTCAATCATTTGCGCTTCACCCTTGGAGAACTCTCTCCTTAGTTCTGTGCCCCATTTTTAAAAGTTGGGTTGTTCACTATGCCCAATATTTCTAGTTCTTTATACATTTCAGATACTTACCCTGTATTGGATGTCTAATTGGTGAAGATCTTTACTCATCCTGTGGCCTGCAGCTTTGTATAAATAATAGTGTTATTCAGCTTCATGAGGTCCCATTTATTAATTGCAGATCTTAATGCCTATTCTATTGGTGTCCTGTTCAGAGACTCTTTTCCTGTGCCAATGCATTAAAGTCTATTCCACACTTTTCTGTCCATCTGTCTTGACATGTTCACTGGATGAGGTAACTTTGTTCATCCCATCTGTCAGGCACAGATTGGCCATCAAGCCTACTACCAACAGATTTCTGGCCTGGCCTTCAAGGCTCTTAAGGCATGCACTCCGCAGGATCCTTCAGCTTACTTCCTCTATCTTATTTAATAGCCAGGGAACGTTTTACTGATTTTCTCACACATGTCAATGAGGCAATAGAGTGGATAGTAGACTCAGGTCCCACTAAAGAGATGTTAATCAAACAATTGGGTTTGGAAGGGTTTTATGCCCCCACCTGCAATGTGTTTGCAGTGGTCCACAATGAGGACATTCACAAAAGAGTTCTGGCCACTAGGGATCTTGACCCCAGTAACAGTCCCATCGCTGCTCTTACCTCCTTGGATGCCCTCCTTGCAGACAGGAAGCATGCTAATGACCTACAAGGATCTCCAGGTGAATAAGACTTGCTATGGATGTGCCAAACCAGGCCACCTGTGGCATGACTGCCCCCAGCCAAAACCTAGGACCTGATGCCCCAGATGCCATAAGGTATTTCATTGGGCAAAGGATTGCAGATCATAGCTGACTGAGACACAGGCTCCTTTAAACTCCACATGGGGTGTTCCTCAGCCTCACCAGTAAAAGGAGATTTATCCAATACAAAAACTTATTGGGCATCGTTAATCTTTTCACATTCCCCCTTAATGACCATTTTTTGGGGGGACAGGCAGCCTGTCAAAGGCTTAGTGAACATGGTACAGATGCCACCATATTAACCAAGACTAAAGAGCTCTGCTTCCCTCACTGGAAATTCCAGGACATGAAAACTCCTATAGGATTTTAATACTAGAAAAAGTAAAAGGTTCAATGAAGCCTAGAACTAGCCAAGTGGGGAGCTTGTGTCCTAGAAAGAGATTCCACACAGCACTAACTGTGTGTCAGTCCACCTCACAGGATAAGACTCAAGCCCAAACAGGGATGGGTCAGTGGTGGGAGGGACTACACCTTGACCTAGACTGCTTAGATGTGCTCATCACTAACCCTCTATTTAAACTTCAATTTCATTTTGAGCCCTAGAGATGAACTAGGAAGGTTCTTGTATCTCTTGTCCCTCCTAATATGGCCACATTAAATAAATACCCCTTTACTATTTTTTCAGTGTTTATTTGGCTGTGTTATTGAGGGTGAGTGGTTGTAGCTGACTAGTATTTTCTAAGCAGGAATGGACCAAAGCAAGGCCCTGTCCCCAGATCCTTGAGAGACGACGGAATAGGAACTCTCTGAACCTGCCTTATAGGCCTGTAGAGGAAGGAAGGTGCTCCCACCTCAAAGGAATAAAGACACAGTTTATTCTAGAGTAAATATGAGTGATCATGGCCCAGGAAGACAGATTCCAGTTTCTTTCCCAAATACCACATTCCAAAGAGGTATCAATTTCATTGCATTTCTATATTAACAGAAGAAAGTCATAAGGTAATATGCTTTCAAAAAAACACCACTACATGTTCAAATACATAGGTACATCAAGTAGGCAGGTTATAGCAGAACTAGGAGGCCTAACAGAAAGATTAGGTTATTTGGTTGGTAGAGACTAGGGGTCTATTTGTACAGTTTCAAATTTTTGCATAATGGCATCAAAAGAAGTTAGCCCATGTATAAAGGAGAGCAATAGACAATTATTCATGGAGACAAAGATGCCCAAGATAATTTGGCCCTGGAATTGGCAATATTCCAACCTTTACACATCACTGAAGTTGTAACTAGTCAATCAGCCTCTGCAGACACAGCTTCCCCCCCCCCCCCGAATTTCTCATTTACAGGCTACAGATTGTGACCCTGGGGCTCAGGCCATGACCCCTGGGTGTAGCCTGGGCAGATTTCTTTTTGACGCCTTTAAATCCTAGCTTCTGCTAATTGTACTGCAATGGTCGGATTTTTTTCTAGATGCTTTTAAATCTATGAGGCAGTGTGGAAATATATTTTAATCGGGAGAAATCAAAGAGCACTGGGGCAGCACACACAGGAAAGGAGATGTGAAACTGTGTTGCAAAAGTCCCTCACTCCTGGACTTCTGGCTTTTGCATTTCAAGGGCTGGTGGCTTTTGTGTTGGCCCTTAAAGTTTAAATTTGGCAGATGTCTACACACGGGGTTCCCAAGCCATAATCATAGTTGCTGACACAACCGTCCGGTGTCCAGCTATTTCCCTGAACATTTAGCTGGGTTGCCAATACCAGCATCTCTTTCCTAAAGTAAGCTGTATTCACCTCTGTCACTGCTTTTCCCAAGCCTTCTCTTTGGACTTGCTTGATCCCAGCACTTAGATGAACATTTCAGTCTTTCCTAGCAACTCAGCCTTCATAGATTGCCTGGCTATCTTTAATATTAGATAATTAGAGAGTCAAGAAATGTTGAAAAATGAAATAGTTTACTCTTCTTTAATACATGGTGTGAATCACATACAAGCGTCAGGTAGCCAATAAGATAAATGCTAATGAATTTGACGGCAGGAATTGCACAGCCCCTGACTGGGTAAGGAGGCCAGCGATGTCACAGAGGTACCAGTTAGTGATAATGAAGAACTTCTTCCTGGACACAGAGACTAACTGGTGCATATTCACTTCCTGTATTTTATTTCAAACATCTCCCAGTTTATAACTTGCTATGATGTTTTAAAAAGCGCTTCATGTTCAATTATTGGGAGACTGAACATTTAAAAATGGAAGAAATATCTACATGATTAGCTGGACCCTGTATAAATCAGCACACGCAACAAGTGTGGACACTGGCCATAACCTGTGGATAGTCCCTTCATCTCTGAATCAGACATACTTAGAAAGTCAGACCACAGGCGAAGTTTCAAAGACAGAAGGGCATATTTGGCCAGACACCTAAGAAACAAAGATGGTGGAGTGCTGCATGAATCTCAGCAGGACTGAAGCTCAGTGAGACTCATCAAAGCCAGAACCATCTTCTGGAAACACCCAAGACATGTGAGTTCTTAAAGAAAAGAAAGCCCTCCTTTCCAAAAGATGAGGCCGAACAAAAACATACAGTGACAGTGACGCAACTTCATTTTTCAGCTCTCACGGAGGAGGAAATGGAGATTAACCTCTGTTCTTCTCTTTCTGTAAACACGTGCTGAAGGTTAGCTTCCGATCCTGACTTCCTCTCTCACCTGCTGACTCCCGTGAGCTCTGGTTTTGCTTCCTTTTTTTTTTTTTTTTCTTTTGGTGAGAGGCACCTTCAAGTGCCCATGCCCAGCCTGGCCCTCATGCTGCCTTGGCCTCTGCTGTTGATCTGTGGTGAGTTGGGGCAATGGAGAGTGGGTCTGGGATCTGGATTCTCACTTCTTGAAAAGTGTCAAGAATTATAGGACTAAGTTTCTGCCCGGGGATGCTGGTGTTTTCTGTATCTCTGCCTCTCACTCGTACACAGATATGTACATACACAGCTGTGCAAGAGAACATACCCACAATGTAGCCAACAAATTGATCCCTCAGTTCCTTCTCTTCTATCAACATTATTTCTTCTTATTCGGGGTCAAACTTTAGTATTTCCCCCTCACCCCTCCTCATCCCATTGAACTTACAGTTCAGTTTCTCAGGTGTCCTGTCTAAATGGTAAGATTACTTGTCCATCTTTAATAGACTCCCTCCTCACAGGCTCGGGTTCTGAATTTCATCACATAGGATGCTCTGTCTCCCCTTTCCCTACTTCATCGTCAGACGACATATTACCATGTGCTCTGTGTCTAAACAGGTGCACAGTACTTTAAACAAAGGCTCACCCAACTACTTATTACAATAAAATAAGGAAACCAATCACATATGTTCTTCAGCTCTGCTGGAGAGCCTCATACAACATGTTTACAGCCGTTTTCCTACTCGTGAGAATCATTTTTCATATCTTCTTATTTCTTCTCAAATTTAATCCTTTTTGGTCCAATTTTATAACTTTAATACTTTATTCAAAAAGAAACTGCTATGTCTACCACCTATCTATGTCTTCTTGCGCCATGAATACATCTTGTCTCAAAGACAGCAGTCTCTGATCACTGATTCAAGACCCTGATCCTGCCTTAAAATTTTTCTTCTCTACTCAAATGTTTCCCTATTCCGGCTTGTTCCATCAGTGCATGGGCTTGGAAATCTTGTCTTTTATTCACACAGTTTCTCTCTTTCCCTTTATTCTGCTCTCGGTGACCGCTTGATCACTTCCCTGATTCTTTCTATTATAAACTTTATTTTTAGTGAGACTAGCCTTTCTGAAGCTCTTGAGATTCTTTTCCCGAGATGTTTAGGATTATGTTGGCCCAAAATACAACCGAAACAAAGAACATCTCTACCTCACCAAAAATCGCTTTGTTTTATATTATAACATACTCTCAATTATATCCCATGAGCTCCTCTCCCATTTTGACCCGGGCAACAGTCCAGTTGTTTTAGTTGTTCATGAATTTGCTTTAATCAGCCATTTGTCTCTCCCCTCCTTGGAAACTGTTCTTACTAACATTAGCCACCATTTCCAAGTCTCCTCACCCAGAGGTCATTTCCATTCCTTACATCCTTAGCCTCTCAGGGTCAGGTACAGTCCATCACTCCTTCTGCGGGACACAAGAATGCCACATTCTTCTGTTCTCTTTCTGCTTCACATCCACTGCTCTGAGTTCCTCCTTTGCTGACTTGCCGACAGCTTTGACGCCAATATCTAGACCTCATCTGTAGTTTCCTCTCCAGATTTGCACAACGGTGACATTTAATGTGCCATGTTGTCTAAACTTAAGCTTATTTCACCAGCTCTGACTTATTCTTAAACTAGCCAATGGCTACTCGGGTGTCTAACAGGCATTTTAAACAGCTTTCTTGATGTCTACATCTGACACCACTATAAACCAAACTCACCCGTCTATCCCCACAGCTGTTCTGTTTCAATAAATGTCATCACCATTTTCCTGATTGCTCTGACAACTCATTCTCTCCCTTCCCCCTCGCCCCCCTTCATGGTTGCTGCTCTGTGCTAGGAGTGCTCCGAGTGTCTGAAGCCTCAATACAGCTTATTACTCTGCTTTATTTTTCATTTGAGCCCTACTCTCTGAAATAATGTTCTATTTTATGAAAAACTCTAAAATAGGATTACATCACTTCCCTTCTTTGTCCTTCCTCTAACCCTCATTTTTTAAAATTATTATTGTTCCATATGTATACATAAACATATAACTACAACCTTTGAGTCAAGAGTGGCTCGTGTGTATACAGTCCCAGGGTTTATCCCTTTGTATCAGGCAGCCAATCAGGGGCCTCATCCCTGGAAGAGGCTATCTCTACACACACACTCAACAGCCATTATTTGCCTGAATGTCTTTGTCTAGGGGTGGGGTCCTATGACATTTCCCCTTTGTGCATCAGCAGGTAGATTTATATTGTCATTGTTCTTGGTTAGCCAGCCACATTGTTGCGGTGTCACGGGTCCCTAGTATTCCTTGGATACACAATGTCACAGCAACCTCTCTGGTCCTCTGCTCTTACAATCTTTTCCTTTGCTGTCTCTCCTGCTGTGCTCTCTGAGCCTTAAGTGCCAGAGTTATCTCTCACCATTGTACACTCCCTGGCAGCCAAGTATTCAAAAGTCTTTCTTTATGAGCAAAGACATAAATAGGCTTTTTCTTCTCCCTCCCTCTGATTGCTTGCTACTGCCTGAGGAATCACTCAAATAAGCATTTAACCAGGCAGGCATTTCACACTAAGTGTAAAAAATTAATAATTATGAGAAAATCTTGGCTGACTCTTAGAGAAATTGTAGGCTCTGCTCTCAGCTCTCTCTATGCACTCACTTGGATCTACTAATCATAAAGAGGAATCTAAAACAGAGGAGAAACCTTCTTCCCAGAACCTCACGGCTTGGAAGAGAACACCTGTATCTTACTATCTAGTGACAAAGCTCACATTTCCCCCAGAAAGTCTCCTTCTTGACCAAGGGAGAGAATATTTGAAGAGCTCTAATTCTTCTCTGACCCCAAACCTCCTCTGATGAGAAGTGGTAGCCTGTGGTGCCCCGTGTCTTGAGCCGAGACCTCTATTCCTCTTATTTGACTTTGTTACACCTGGCAGTGGGTCCAGAGATGAAACTTATGGAGGACGAAACAGGGAAAACAGGCAGAGGGACCAAATACAGGCAGTTAAGAGCAAGGTTACCATAGAGACCAAGGTTACTGAAACTTACCTTATAATCATAAAAAGAACCATGTATCTTTTATGGGTGATACAGAATATGAAGAGGGAAACAGAGAAAGAAGAAGTGAATTTGGGGCAGGGGAGGTGAGGAAGACAGCAGAAGAAGGGTTCTCCCTCTTCTTCAAGAGGGAGTTGTGGGGAAGGCACGGTCACGAGAAGTGACGATATGAATACCCATGCAAACGCACACGGGGGACATGTTGGAGACGTTTAACTGTGTCTGTGGAGCTTGCTGCTCTGGTCCAGCCTGTACTGGTTTCTTTTCCAGCTCCACTCTGTGAACCTGCTGGTGAGTTGAACTTCCCAGTCTTCCTGACAGTCTAGGGAGTATCTTGTCACCCCAATCAGCACCCCCGAGGCCTGTGGATGACTGAACAGCCACGCCTATCCAGGACAGAAACTTCAGAGACTCTTCTGGGCACAGGCTGTGACCTGTGTCTGCCCAGCTGGGTGAGCTGGTCTGGAGCACCTCAGCACAAGTAGGAAAGTGTGGTGACATAGAGGGTGACCCAAAGAATCAAACTTTTCTGTTAGAAGGAGTCTGTTCTTGAGAGCCCCGGGTTCTGGCTGTGCTCTTCAGCTGGGGGGTGTACCACCAATGGCCCAGAAGATAAAATCACAGGGTCACAGAGCACAGCTCTACAGTTAGTTCCCAGCCACATGCAGAATCCAGCAAGACTGATGCCTCTTGCTATTTTTGGCTCTTCTCTGTAGTTGTAACTGTCCTGCTCTCTCTCTCTCTCTCTCTCTCCCCGGCATATGCAAATTTAATTGATTTTCTTACCAGAAGAAATTGTCTCTGTGATGCTTATGCAAATCTACCAGATAGAACTGATCTTTGGACACAAACTATTAACCACAAGGTTAAAAAAAAAAAAAAAAAAAAAAAAAAAAAAAAAACCATTGTCTGGTGCACTCAGCAACACAGGATCAGAGATCCCCCCATGGTCAGAGAGACCAGAAGGCTCTGGTCTTCCAGTCCCTGGCTAATATCCAAACTTAGCTCATTTGTGCAAATGCACATCAAGAACAAGGGAATAGTTGGTGAGCATGAGTTTAAGAAATTCTCGGATGCATGAGAATTATCTGACACAAGCTGTGAACTACAAAGCAGGACTCCCAACTCTTGTAGTGAGGCCTGTCTGGCTTCTTGCTCCTCATTACCTTGGCCCAGTCAGGAGAGAGGCTTGTCGGTGACTAACACTTTTCTTTCTCAGCTCAGTTTCAAATACTATGAAATTTACCAGTCCTCTGAGGACCACAGATGTCCATGGAGAGAAGACGTAAGGTATCCCATACTCAGGGCAGATGCTAACTGTAGGTGTAGTTGATGCCTAACAGGATTCTACAAAAAGCCTTCTTGTATTGTAGGAAGGGTTTGAGGTTATAGACACTGAACTAGGTGATAACCGGGGACCTGGAGGACTTGGTAAAGAGAGAAATAGTTTCTTTTAGGAAAACTATAAAAATCTCCCAAATCAAAAGGCTCAAGAGATAAGCAAATGTCCAAAGAGACTGTGGCATTTTGTGGGCTGACTGGACAGTGAGGAAAATAAGTGAAGAACACAGCTTCCGCCATCTTTATATGTTCAGAAACAAGCCCCTAAAACTCCAAAGCACATATCGCTAAAAATGAAAGCACGGATTAATTTTTCATCTCATCTCACAGATTCTACAGAGGTTTATATAGGAATTCTGAACCAAGGGATCTGGGCTGTGCAGATGATGAGTTCAGGGAATTTTCAGGCACGTGTTCACCCCTTTCTCCGTCAGCAACTGGGATGGGAGGCTCAGAGAAGAGTCAACAGAGAACTTAGCTCCCCCTGTTTCCATAACAACCATTCTCCCAGGCCCCCTGTTGTGTCTTTGAAAGTAATGCTGTGGATCTGAGATGTTTGAGAAAGGGAAGCCCCTTTTCCCTTATCCATATGATTTACGACAAAGGCAATAGAAATGCACTGAGTTTTAGCTCCGTGGTAGAACACTAGCCCGGCATGCATAGAGCTCTGCTGCTTTGATTCCTGGTACTATCAAATTGAGGAAGAGGAAGAACAGCAGGATGAGGAAGAGAAGGTAAGGACAGAGGAGGAGAAAGGAAAGAGACAGGTTATTAGAACCTGAAGCTTCCCCATATCCAGTGACAGTCTCGAATGTGCACATACGTGCTCTGAAGTAACTCTAAAAATGAGGCCAGAAACTTAAAAAAAATATGATAATGAGATCTAAGCCGCAGGTAAAGATTGCCTTCTGGAAGCTGACGCTGTCGCACAGAGTTAGGGTGTACCAGAAAGAGCAGGACTCCTTCATAACAAAGGAGAACTTGTGGCCATGAGGGACTTGGTGGGAGATGTTGTATTTTCTACTGGCTGAGAAGACAAAAGATTACCTAATTGTGCATACTGCCCTGGACTTTGTGTTTGTCCTTACTCTAGGACTGTTTGTACACTCTGGGCTACAAGTCAGCCCTTCCCATCCCGTAGAGGGGCATTCCGTGACCCTGACCTGCACGATCCAGCTCCTTGTACCGAGAAAATATATCGAGTTCTGCTTCTTCGTTGATTTGACCATTCTTGGGTCAGGCTGCAGCAGCTCCCCAAAGCTTCAGATCCCTGCCGTGTGGAGGAAAAACCCAGCGTCTTACTGGTGCATGGCACAAGCACCAAAACTAAATATCAAGAAAAGCAGCCTGATCACCAAGATAAATGTGCAGAGTGAGTGTCTGGGCTTGCTCTTCCAGAGTCAGAGCTGGGTTAAAAAAAAAAAAAAAAAGAACAGAACAGGATGTCCTGAGAAGGTAGACATTGGGCAGGGGCACCAGCTTCCCCGATGAAGTAGCAAGAAAAGGCTTTGTGGAGGAAGTGTGTAGAGTAGGTTATTGGAGAAGAGTTATGGTAGATGCTACAGCAGGAAAAACAAAACAAATAAGCCCAATGTTTTATTACCCTATTTACCAAGGTTTTATTTACCCTAAAGAATGTTTATTATTCTATATTGGGATGCATCGCCAAAAGCGAATGTCCAGTTCCTACAAAGGGCTGAATAGTCTCACACTTGCTAAAACTTCAACATTGGTCAAACAAAATCTATCCCAACCTACCCCAGTCTACCAAGGTAAAAACCCTGAGCAGCTCACACGCAGTAGATCCCATGCTAGTACTCTACACCTGTGGTGTAATTAACCTCTAGTCGAGCAAGAGGTTATGACAGTCAATTACAAATGGAAATTGAGTCTAAGAGAAGTTAAGTCATCTGCTTGAGCACACACAGCAAATAAGAGTTTGGAAGAGTATTTGTAGCCCAGAAGTTTGATTTATAACTCGGACTTGAAATCACTATGGGGCAAGTAATAATTATGTTATCCTAGGGTGGGAAATGACATCACATACTCTGCAGTAGTGGTAGAATGCTTTTCCTACTCTGTGGCTGTCAGCCAAACCTAAGATGATTCCAAGTCAGCAGAATACCAGCCCTGATGGAAGCTGTTAAAAATCGTCAACTTAGACAGCAGACTTGGCTTTCAGGACCACCACACCTACTCATCTCTGAAATGCTCCTTACTCTGCATTATCTTGTGTTCCTGTAGGAATCCCTGTCTCTGATGTGAACTTGGAGACACGCCCCCCAGGGGGATGGGTGATGGAGGGAAGCACACTGGTCCTCATTTGTACAGTTGCTAATGCCACTGGCAACATAACATACCTCTGGTACAGAGGGGCCCTGGGTTCAAATCTGAAAACAAAGACACAGCATTCACTGACAGCGGAGTTTGAGATCACTGAAATGAAGATAAGTGATGCTGGGCAATACTACTGTGCAGCTGACAATGGCTTTGGTCCAGTTCTCAGCCAGCTGGTGAACACCAATGTCCGAGGTAAGTGCTGCTGCTACCACATCTCAGCCAACACATCCCACGCTAAGCAACTTCAGGGGGTTGAACCTCTAGAGAAAAGGCAGGAATTCTGGGTTGTTGCACCAAGGTACCTTACTCTAATTGTTCACTGTTGATTAGTTCCAGTGTCTCGCCCCGTCCTTACCTTTGGAGCCTCTGGAACCGAGGCCGTGCTGGGAGGCCTGGTGGAGCTTCACTGTGAGGCCCTGAGAGGCTCTCCCCCGATCTTTTACCAGCTTTATCATGAGAATGTCATTCTGGGGAACAGCTCAGCCCCCTCTGGAGGAGGAGCATCCTTCAACTTCTCTCTGACAGCAGAACATTCTGGAAACTACACCTGTGAGGCCAGCAATGGTCAGGACACCCAGCGCAGTGAGGTGGTGACTCTCAGCCTAACAGGTATTGTTATGGTTTGGGGTCTCTCAAGGTCAGTGCCTCGTCCCCAGAATCCTAACTTCAGTGTTTCTGGCAGTGTATTGTCAGGGGCGGGGCTTCTGTACACGATGCTGTCATGGGTAATGTACATGAGAGGGGAGGGGCTTCTGTACACGATGCTGTCATGGGTGATGAACTTGAGAGGTGTGGAGAACAGAGTTTGAATACCTATCATCTTTTGTGAGTGTGAGAAGTAGGGGTTCTCTAGACAAACCAGGACACCCTCCCCCGTGAGGGTCAGCCCTTGAACATAACTCACACACAAGATGTCTGTTTTCCAAACCCAACCCCTTCCTTACCTGAGCTCATTCACAGGTCTTTCCTCCTCAGTACCCATTGAGTCCGGAAGTGGTCACCTCACCTTAGGAGTCATTGAGTGGCTGCTTGGCTCTTTTGGCCTCATCACCATTAGTGCCCTAATATTTTGCTACTGGCTCAAGAGAAAAATAGGTTAGTAACTTAACATCTTTGTATTTTGCTACTGTAACCATTTCTCCCCCTGAAGCAGACTGCATTTGTGGCATACATACTGCAAAGTAAGTGCATACTCTCTCTACCTTGCCTATGTGTCTTATAAATGTTCAAGCTAGTACTACTAACCACTAGCACCATTTTTTAGGAAAGTGTTTTTAATTTCACCAGCTGATATCTTGTTCTTCTAGGATTTAATTTTTTTATATAAAATGCAACTATTTTTTAAACAAGAAGAGGAATTCTTAACTACTTTCTCTGGCTAGATGTTGTTGCCCCAGTCCTACCCAAGGGCACCGTCATGTTTCTCTTTCTCCCTGAAGTACAATTGATATCCCTACGGGTTCTAATCATTCCCCGATCTTTCTCATCTCTTGGATGAAATGTTGTTTTTCTCTTGAAAGTCTCACCTGGTAACATAGTCAACAATTGCTCTCCATTCTGAATTTTAATTATTTACCTCCAGGGTTTATCACAACCCATAGTTTCGCTGGTATTGCAATGTTTCACCTCGGTCTCCTAGCCTCTACTCAGCAAGCTGAAGATGGTCACTAGAGGACGATGTGTGGCAATTCAGATTTGAATTACAGGCTTTCCCAACATCTTTGGACACTTCTTTCCAGCTATAACTTAGCCATAACAGCACCTGGCTCTGAGACGCTGGGTAAAAAAAAAAAAAAAAAATTCATCAGTGTGGTTGCAAAACAAGCAAAGCATGCCACAGGTGGAAGGTCCCAAATCCTGTTTCTGGTAGTTACAGGTTTGGGAAGTTGTGGACTTCCGCTTTGGGAAGTTGACTTAACTCATCTAGTGCTGAATTGACTTAGTTGTGACATAGAGACTCTGTAAGTGTCTACCAGGTGTCTGCTGAGAACATAGTGCCATCCCAACTGAGCACCACTGAGGCAAGAGGGCAGTCAACACGGGGCCTCACTGATACATGTTTTCCTTTTTCTGCCTTGCAGGAAGACAATCGGATGATCCACCCAGGTAAGGGCTCTGCTTTCTTCCTGTGCTTAAAAACAGTTTTAAAAAGTCATTTTGGGGGGAATATAGTAGAGTTACATTATTCCCTCCATCTCTTTCCTCCCTCCAAACTCTTCCCTTCTGTTTTTCTAGTTCACGATATCTTTTTCTATCCATTGTTGATATATATGTGTATATATGTATGTATGTACATGTATATCCATTTATATTTCTAAACTTAAATTCAACCTGCTCAGTCTGTATATTGCCTGCATGCTTGTTTCCAGGGCCAACCATTGGGTATTGGATTAGCAATTGGTATGCTGTTCCCCAGGGAAGAGCATATCTGCCTCTCAGCATTCCTTATTGCCTGTAGGTCTTCATGTACAGTCTTCCCTGTCTGGTAGTAGTGGACATCTTTCTTTAGACCATCATGCTAGTGAGACTTTATGGGTGTAGCTTCTGACGTGACTGGGAAACACACTCTCACAGCAAACTTTCTGATACTCTGGCTCTCACAATCTTTCCACCTTCTCTCCTACAATGCTTTCTGAGCCTTTGATGCTGGGTGTTTTGTAGATGTAGCCTTTGGGAATAGACTTCACAACTCTACATTTTGATTGGTGCTTTCCTGTAGCAGACTCCGTCTCTCTTCTTGCTGAGAGAAGGTTCTTTGTTGAGGAATGAACTTATCTGGGGGTAGAAGGACAAATATTTAACATGTAGTTAGAAATTATTCTGGTTTAATGAAGAGGTGGCCATATGCTCTCTAAGACTGATGGCTCACTAGCCCTGAGTACTATTAGCCGCTCCTGGGTCCTTAGGGCACCATGCCACGCTGGTTGTTGTAGGTCATAGGTGTCATCACTGGATAGGACTGTTGGTTGCTTCCCTCCTGGTACCATGAAAACTTACTTTTAAAACCATAATGTCCTCTCTTGTGAGCTGCTTTCCTGTTTCATTACACCTAAAATCCACTCCTGAGTTCCCCCATTGGCACTTTGAAAATTAATTTGTTATTTCTCTTTCATAATTTACTTTAAATTGTTTGGCCATTTTCTCTATTGCTTCCTCCCAATGCCTCTGCTGTACAATCTTTTGATTCCTCTGGTCTCACCCTTGGTTTATTCATGCGGTCACCTTACTTACAGCAGAGAGGCTTGAATAAAGGGGAAGACCCGGAGGCTTGAAAAGTATATTAGCACAGGTAAGATAGATATAGATATAGATATAGATATAGATATAGATATAGATATATATGCTACATGTCTCTGAAATGCAAGACAGAGTAATAAATACACTGAAAATGTTATTGGTGAAGTCCATTTGATGCTTAGAGGAAGAACACATTTCTAAAACGCTTGCCAGTTCCAAACTTAGCTTGTGTATTTTCTGCACCAATGAGAAACACTCACTCCACGTCCCCGGCGGTGTGTAGCACAAGCATGACCATGTTTTTCTGTGCCTTCTTCAAGTTGCTTATCCTGACCAACCACCTATTTTTACTGAGATGGATCACCTTTTCTTAGTGCCCAGCTCTGTTCTCGGAACCAGCATTTAGACTTCCTGATGAGCAGGCGGAGACGGAGAGGGACATGATTCGCTAATAAAAACGATGAACTTCTAAGCCACAGGCTCCTTCTTCACCCTCCTGACCTGGGGACAAAAGCCTGGCAGCTTAAAACAAAGGTTTTGTAGGCTTTCTGTCCTTCCAGTAGGCTCCTGCTGATAGCCTGGCTCAAGTTCAAGGTCTTATCGGGACACACTTGCACAACAGCTGTAGGCCAATCAGATTTTCAGTCTTCAACTGACCAATCCCAGATGAGGAGAGGATGATCCTTCAATGGTTTAAAAAAAAAAATCAGCACTCAAGGAGAAGTTGGAAACTTTTCAAGTACTCCCTTTGTTTTGCTGAGGGTCTTTCTCTGTGTTCCTCTGTGTGTGTTGTGTGTGTGTGTGTGTGTGTGTTTGTGTGTGTGTGTGTGTATGTGTGTGTGTGACACACTTTCTCACCCCTAGTAAAAATCCTTTCTTCAACTGTTGACTCTGTCTGCTTCTGTCTGTGGTGTTTACAGTTTCTCTGCTCTTATCTGTTAACACTCGAGGTTTTTCTTGCCTTTGAATTCTTTAACTAGCAGAGAAAATGATCGGTAAGAGTTACCTGTACGGGTAATATCATAGTGAATCTGTGCCCCTGGAACACATGCTCTGGGGCAGCACCACAGAGCCTCATTCTGCCCATAAATGAGCCTTTGGCTTACACCACACAGCTGTATCTCCCAGCTGTTAAGTTTTCCATGAATGAGTATCCTGTACAGGACCTTCCCGTTTTACAGTCTCAGACAGTAACTCCCGGAACATCTGAGATGGCGTGTGTTTTGTGCTTGCAGCAGGTGTCCTGACAGGTCTGTGCTCCAAGAATCCAGCTACTTCAACTGCCCTGACCCAAGGCAGCTACAGCCTGTGTACGAGAACGGTGAGGCTTCTCGGAGACCCGAGTCCGTGAGGCATAGGCTGGAAACTGAGGCTCTGCAGGATGTTGTCTGCTTGCTGAAGCCGAGTCTGTTGCAGCCTAGTCCCTCTACAAATGGATGATTCAGTGGGCCTTTGAGTTTGTGAAAGGAGGTGGGTGTGGGGTAAGTAAAAGACAAGAAAGGACCATGTCAATATATCTCCTTTCCTGTTTCAGTGAACGTCGCCAGTGTTGATGAAATTTACTCTCTGGTGTACCATTCCCAGCAGGAGCTGGGACCAGCAGCCGGTGAGACATGGAATGAGTGAGTCTCCGCTTTTTGTCTGTCCCAGAACAAAGAGGACTGTCAGTGGCTCTGCTTGGCAATGTGACAGTGTTTGCTCTTAATGCTGACTGTGGGTATCACTGTAATTACTTAAACACTGACCTTGGTCTGGAAGCTGTGTCACGGAGGGCCCTGTGCTGTTGTTAGGATAGCCTAGTGTGTGTTTCACATGGCCTGTTTTTAATGGCACCCCGAAGGTGCCAACTTCTGTCAAATGGATCTGCGCGCTCCTTGTGATGCTTCATTGTGGCTGCTACTCTTGCTCCATCCATGCATGATAGGCCCCGAGGAAGAGAGGGGCATCCAAGTATCTCCAGGGCTAGAAGGGCCTATATACCCACCTGCCCCAGGCTCCCCGTTCTTCTGCGGACACGAAGGTAATCGTTCATGTGATAGAAAGGAAGGCAGGAAATAGTGATGGATATCCGTCTATGAAAAACAGGCAAGAGGAAGCAAGCTTTGCCTGTAGGAGGTTGTAAAGGACTAAACACGGTAGAAACTCACAGTGCGCTTACTCTCTCCACAGCTCAGCATGTGAGGACACACGGGACAAGCGAGGTGAGCAGGGCTGTTACTGTTCTCTGTGAGCTTTCTCTGTTCCCTCTGGAGACTGTTCCAATACTTTTCCACAGTATTTCTACTTATTGGGAGAAAAAAAAATATATCATGGTCCCTTATCTACAAGCACGGTAGAGCTAAAAAGCATTTAGTTATAACAATAATGACTGCCTGAGGGAGTTTTGGAGGCTTATGGCTATATTTCCTTGAGCAATGTGCTGATTGTGTAGTTCAATCATGGTTTATAGTTATTTTTAAAGTTTTATTTATTTGAAAATCTCTATTCTAAAATATTGTTGAGCTGTATAACCACCAACTAGTGCTATATAGCTAGCAATATGAACTAAATTAATACTGAATAATACTAAATAAGACTAATGTTGCCTTTAAAAACAGGCCTTGTGAAACATGCTTTAGACCTTCGGAACAGCATTGAAATATACTTGGCACAAACATGACTTGTATTATGAAAAATTCATTATTTATAACTCCTGGATAATTTATGATGATCGTCAGCTGGGGGCCAGAGAGACGGCAACAGTTAATAGCCTTATTACTCTTATAGAGGACCAGAACTCAATTCCCCGCACGCCCATTGGGAAGCTTACAACCATCTGCCTCTCCAGCTCCAGGGGATCCACTGCTTTCTTCTGCCCATGGGCACTTACATTCATGTGTACATACCTACACATATATATGCACAGTTTAAAAATTCTAAAAGCCATTCATGATGCTATGAAAGTACTTTCTGAATTGCAGGTATTTTAACAAGTTCCAACAATTATCACAGATGCTTTGCAGTTTTGCCCTGTGTAGGGTGGTCTCAGGGCAGAATTCAAGTCCTGAGAAAAGCTGAAAGCATGCTCAGTTTGGTTTATTTATTCCTATGTCTTTGAACAGTAACTGCTCATAGGGTTGTTCAGTGGGAGCACCTCTGGAAGCTTCAGGAGTGACAGGCTTCTTTGACAATCCTGTTAGAAGGCCACAGGCTTTCAAGTGGCTCCTTTTAATGTGTTGTGGTTTCCCATGACAAAATGCATCCAGATTGATTAGAAAGAGGTCCAGTGGAAGCCATGGTCTTCTGTCTTCTCTTCTTTGTCCCTTCCAGATCTTCTCTGAAAGCTACTCTAAGCCAAGAAAGATTGAGTATATGGACTATGAAAACATGTAAAATTATGTGAGCAGCATCTGTGAAGGACTGTGAAGAAGCCAAAGGCCTGATGTGGCCTCCGGGGATGCTGGGAAAGGATAGCTTGCCAGTACATCTTCCCTACATACTTTCCTCTGTGAGACAGTTCCTTCACCTACCCAGTGTGAAGTTGGTACAAGTCCTGAAGAAATAACTCAGGAAAACCAACTTAGACCCAGAAGCTGGAAGAATTTGATTGTGATCCATTCATCCTGGGCTGTGACAAACTTGTATTTTTCAAGAGGAAAACGATGTGATGAAAGCAACTGAGGTCTTGCAGCAGAGGGATTGCAAGGCTCATACTGCACAAAGCCAACGTCACCAATTTTGCAGGTCTGCTGTGCTTCCTCTGTGCATATATCCGGCTTCCGCCTAAAATACCTGACTCGTCACTGTCATCAATTTAGAATTAAAACACAGTTGCAAAAACATTACTGTGATTATACTTAGTTTTAGCAACATATTTTATATCAATAGGCTAGTCTAAATCCTCTCATGTTTCTAATAATTGCTGAAAGGTTCACCACGTTCTGAGTTTTGAACTTGGTGTAACATTTAGACTAAAGTTTATAAATGCATAAATACAGTGTTTCTTCTTGAGTTGTCAAACTCTTTGAAAACATGGTCATTTGGCTTGAAAATCATTTTAATTTTAAATCAATTATGTATTTGCATTAATATATTATAACAATTTAGAAATAAAGTGAAACATAAAGTCTTTACTATGAGATACCACAAGTGGCAACCACTCTAAAGCCGAAGCCTGTATTTCTCCAGATGGTTTCCACTTGTGTCCAAACACTTACTCGTGCATATAAATACTAGATAATCAAGAGCACAGCTACTCAAGCAGCAGAAGCATGTCCAGATCTGTATGTATAGCTATCATACTATTTCAAAAGGCTTTTGTGTATTTATATCACAATAGGTACATTTTCCCTTTTACACAGTAGTAAATCTATATAACTAAAATCGATTGTTTTAAAATTTTTATATTTTAATTGTTTTTTTTTTGGGGGGGGGGAGACAGGATCTTACCATATATAGGCCAATTTTTCCTAGAGTTTGGGATTCTCCTGCTTCAGTCTTCCAAGTACTGGGTCTACAGGCATGTGCCACCACACTCTACTCATTTAACAAGTCTTAAATGTATGTTCCAGCTCTCACATTTTAATCCCTCTCACACTGGTAGACATTAAAATTGTTTCAAAACTTCGTGTGATGAATGTTCTCACAATTACATCCTCCTGTGAAACTATCTGATGAGCACCTTTGGATATCTGGGATAGCACACTGTCACTAAACGCTTCTAAATTTCTCTCCAGTCAATTTATACAAATCTACATACCCTCCAACAGCGTAGGAGCCAATCAATGTGCTGGGGGAAAGAAATAGCCCATTTATTTTTAAGTTTTTGATTCAGTTGGTCACCTGTGTATAAATTCAGTTGTAAGTGGTCGTTCTACACATTTCTTGTGCTTAATCTTTGCCTTTTTAATTTTTCTTCTGTTTTTCAAAGATGCCAAACTTGTCTTTTTAAATAAAAAGATAAAGTCTTATGACAATAAATTGGGGGGGGGGTTGGAATTTGTCTCAGAGGTAAAGCATATGTCAGCACAGGTAGTGTCCCAGTTTGATCCCCTTCTCCACAAAACAAAAACATGAAAAATAAAAGGAGCCAAAATGCTTTTCCATCTCCCTTATTTACAGTAACACAATGCCTGTCAAGGTTACCATGTACAATATTACTTTTGAATGTCTGACATTCAAATGCAAGCTGAATTTTTTTTTTTAAGTTTTAATCTGCTAGTCTGGACTCCAGTGAGGCAAGAAGGACAATACTTAATTACTGCATCATATTGAAAACAAAAATGTTATTTACATTGATAGTATCTTCTCCCACAGAGCTTTCATTAAGACCCTGGGAGCTGTCTTACTTGTCTGGGGATTACCCCAGCCCAATCAGGAGTCTTTTCTGCTTTACATGGGAAAGCCTCTATCCAATCTATAATATTTTCTGGGAGAAAAAGAAATTTTGTAAATATGTGTGAAGTTCATCTGCTAGCCCTCCCTTGGAGAAGTCTCACATCTTCAGTACCTGGGGCTGGAGGTGCTTGTTGGACATATTGATTTTGTGGAGAATCTAGACTCTTGTTGGATGACTTCATTACAAACATCCTCTTGGCCAGTGACTAGAGAGTTCTGTCCCAGATGATACATCGGAAGGAGGGACTTTAGGATCTTCCACTGAAGGTGTTTAGCTAACAAGCACTATTGGGAGAACTCATCCATCTTCAGTAGTGTAGATGACATCTGTCTTTGAGGCCAGAGCTGGCTTGGTAGGGGAATATTGGGTTCTTTCAGGAGATAGCAGGAACTCTTCCCAAAGAGCAGAGCGTGCCTCATGCTATTTATTATCCAAGGCTGCCCCTTTATACTTGGAGGCAGCTGCTTGATTTCCCCTGCCCACAGGATCTTCCCATTTTTGGTGTCCTAAGAAAACTGCAAACTGCAGAAACCTGAATGAGAAGGATAGCATCTACAAGTTTAAGAATTTTCTGTGGATGTTTAATGGGTAGGGGAGGTCCACTGGTATTTAAAAGGCTTCGTTCCCTCCAGATAGCTTCATGGGCATGTAGAATTAGGAAGGCATGTATAGGATCTGTATAGACACTGACTTTCTTTTGCTGGGATAATTCGGGCTCTAGTGAAAGTAAAGAGCACAGTAAATTGGGCACTAGAACTGTGGAGTAGAAAACTCAAGGCAAGGGTGCCTAAACCATAGCCAGAGTGTAATCAACTTTCTAACTCCACTCTTGGAGATAAAGCTCCCCTCAATGTACTATTGAGATTCTTTGGAGGCTGAATATTTTAGTCAGGATGAGTGCCTTAGCCGTGCATTAGGAGGATCTCTTCCCAGGAATGGAGGGGTTTCCCATTTCTTTCTGAAGATACTGTAATAGAAAGTTTCTCTGTCCTGCCCATCCCATCCCAGAGCCATTTAATCCCAAGTAATCACACGAAAGCTTATATTTGGCCTATGGCTTAGGCTTATTTCTTGCTAACTCTTACTCTTAAACTAACCCATGATTCTTATTCATGGTTAGCCTTGTGGCTTTGTACCTTCACTTCAGTGCAGCATTATCATCTTCCTCCCTCTGTGTCTGCCTCACATCTCTGCTCGGCTTCTCCTCTTCCCAGAATTCTTCTTGTCTGATTGCTCTATCTATACTTCCTGTTTCCCCAGCTTCTGGCCAATCACTGTTTTCTTAAACCAATATTTACAGTGTTCAAGGGCATAGCCTCAAAGCAGAAAATATATGGAAGGATTTAAATTTTGACAGGCTTTAAGCGTCACTTCAGGACATTCTAACACAAGGGCTTGGTATTTAGTAAGGAGATCTGATTCTTCTTAAAGTCAACAATACCTCAATATCATGTGGGATATGAACCATTAGAGAATACTCAAGGGTAAATTTTGAGTTTCTGGGGTCAAAAGACCCATGGCTACAACTGCCCAGAGATAAGCAAGCTGCCTCACTGCTACCAGGTCTAAATCTTACTTAGGTAGCCCAATGGCTGAGCAGTTGAGCCTATAAATTATGTAATCATGCTCAAAGTGACCCCCCTTTATGTCACATACAGATCAATTTGGGGACTAAGTGCATAGACCCAAAGCAAGAGTCTGGCTCCCTCTTTCTTTTGAAAATCACATTGAGATTCAGGGGTCCATATCCAGATTTGAATGTCCCTGAGTATGAGTTTCTTCTCAGACCTTATAAAGAGACCTAACCAATTCAGCATATCTAGTAATCTGAATTCTGCAATATCCAATAACTCCCAGGAAGGATCTCAGCCGTTTCGAAGTCTATGGAGAAGGAGGTTTAAAATACATTGGATCCATTCAGGTCACAGGCCCTAGTGCCCCTTTTTAAAGTTAGACCAAAACAGGTGATTTGGGGCTTTCAGAGTTTAGTCCTATCTTGAGATTCTTTATCTCTTTCTCTCTCAAGAGATTTCAAAGAGACTCTAGCCTGGAACATTGCTCTCTCAGAGTGCCCACAGAAGATGAGGATATTCCTGTTGGAGCATCATGGCTTGGGGTTGTGCCAGTCTATTAGGTCCCAAGAGTGAGCAGCTGTAAACAAGTGTGAGCTCTCAAAATCCCTGAGACAGAATGGTACAGATGACTACATGCAGTGGCTTGAATAAGAATGTCCCCCATAGGCTCACATACTTTAATACTTAGTCACCAGAGAGTGGAGCTCTTTGGTAGAGATAGAAGGGTTAGGAGATGTGGCCACAGTTCTCTTTCTTTCAGGCTGTGGGTCAAGATATAGCGCTCATGTACTGCTTTCAGTCCCATACGTGCTACCATGTTCCCCATCATGCAGATAATGGACTAAACATCTGGAACTATAGACAAGGCCCCAATTAAATGCTTTCTTCTGCCTGGTCATTCATGCTGTCTTTTCATAGTATAGAACAGTGACAAAGACTCTGTAGGGTTAATTTGGTTTCCACCGAGGATAAACAATACTGTATGGGGAGGGGGGCAGGTAACCTTTGTCCTAACCAAGAGGACTCTTCCAAAAAGAAGACATGGGGTCTATTAGAAAGTAGTGACAGAAATGGAGATCTCCTTCAGGATCAGGCAGGAGGTTGGGTAATATTTTAAGGGGTTGGCCGAATAGTCCCACATGATAGTCATATGTTGGGATTTAGGGCCAGAAGAGAAGTGGAAGCCCAAGAATCAAACAGCAGTATTGATGAGGAACCGATCTGGTACTTACCTGCAGTTATTATTGCCCAAGACCCCTTAAAACACACTGTTGGGACATATGGGAGATGCCTATATGGGAGGCCCTGAGACTCTTCATTGATGGGGGAGGAAGAAGACTCCTCTGCCTCAACAGATTCCTGGGACATTGATCCATCCAGTGATTGTCCTTACAGATGGGGCAGGGTTGCATAGTGGCCTATATTTCTGAGGAAACTACCTTTGAAGATGGCCTTTCCACTCACAGAGAAAGCAGGACCCTGGTTTAGACTGTGTTCCCTTTAGTAGCCCTTTAGGAACAATTCAGAGACTTAACTTTGACCTTCCTTAGATCCCTTAAAACCCAAGATAATGCCTTCTCCTTCAGTCTCTCCATCTATCATTGGGTTCCATCTCCACCACCTTGGGAAATGCTACATCAAAACTACAACCTAGAACTCCCCTTCCCTCATTGTCTGCCTGCAAAAAGCGCTAAATCACTTGTGGTGATGTTATATATTTAATAAAAAACAGTCTGGAATATCAGAGAACAGATCTACCCACAGTCAATCCAGGAGGATCAGAGAGTGGTGACCTACGCCTTTAATCCCATAACTCCAGAGACAGAGACCTTTCTGTGTTTCTGTGAGTTTAAGGATAACTACCAAATAGTAGTAGCTCACACCTTTAATCTTAACCTGGATGTGAAACAATTGGGAGAAGAAGGTATTTAAGGCAGTTGTAGGAAGAAAGATTCATTCTGTAGAAGTGACAAGGAGCCAGGCTGAGGAAGCTGGGAGTTTCCCCCCAGCCCATGGGCTCTACAATGTGGACCTAAAGATGGGGGCAGACAAATGAAGGGACAAGAAACACAAAAAATGAGAGCAAGACAGTATTCTGATCAAGCTCTGAAACTTTATTTTTCTCAGCAGTACATATAGTCCTTTAGGGAGAAGGGTAAGCAAGGTTAAGCAGGTGAGGACTTCATAGCTGCAGGCTATTCCACCAACAGGATTTCTTGTCATGGAGATTTATCTAATCTTAGCTATTGTTTAACCCTAGGACAGTTACCTAATTCCTGGGAGGGGACTCATCTAACAGCAGGCTAACAGCAGGGGAGGCCACCTGGCTTCTGGGGAGGGATTCTTCTAGGGAAAAGGAAGCTTAATATGCTGGTCCCAAAATGGCATTGTCACTGCTAAGGTTTTTCTGGCTCCCAGTAGGAGACAACTGTGTGAGATTTGACTGTGGTCTGTTTCCTCTCTCTGATATTCCAGCTTTTCCCTGAGATCTGGCTCTGAGTTTCATTTAATAACAACCAGAATTTGTGCAACACTCACTCTTAACATAGTCTATCCATTTATTAATTTGCTCATGTTAAAGCATCCTTGCATTCCAAGGATTAATTCTACTTGAACATAATGCATTAAAAAAATCATAAAATTTTGTTATGAATTTTTGCATCTTTTGTGTATGTATGCATTGTATCCTTTTATCTGTCAGTTTCATACATATATATGCATATATTCACACATATGTAACTTTTGTCATTTCCACTGTTATTACCTCCCTTCTCCTGATGAAACCCTTCTGCCCAAACCCTTCTGTCTCCTACCTAGTTTCATGTCTTTAAAAAATGTTTGCAACCTACTGAGTTTAGTTAGAGGTGATTTGTAAGCTTGGTAAGTGGTTATTTACTGGAGCAAGTTATCAGTGACCATACCACTGACGAAAACGATACACACAAATATGCAACAATTGGCTGCCAATAGACCATCAGGAATGTGTGGGTACTCAGGAGCCCTTTTGTAATCTTGTGCAGGTCTTCTTGGGGATAACCACAGCTGCAGTAATTTCAGTGGTGCACTTGTGTTAGAAAGCAATTTTCTCCTATTTGAAATAATCCCTCCAGAAGGGAGAAAAGATGCTCATGAGACTCAGGAAGTAAAAATTCATAAGTCTCAGAAAGTTCCTGAAACTAAAAAGATTCACAAACATCCTCCCCAAGATTATGGAAGCAATAAATTGGAGGATAAGACACTCAGACCAGTAGAGCTGCCTAGAAGAAACTTTCTAATATGCTGAGCCATCTATAAACCATTCAAAGAGCTCCAAGGTTGAAGATTGCATGAGTCATCATCAGTGCTCAGTGATGCAATTCCCTGGAGTGATTCATGGATTTGTAGGTAACCCCTCATTCATACTCCTGTAACCCCCAGTTATCTCATTGCTTCACCGAGGTGAACCTTGGTGGAGTCATTTCTTTGGTTGATCATTGGTGACATATTTGGAAGCAGATATCTGTTCATGCTGCTCCAGGAAAAGTCACACAACAAATATCCATGTAAAAAAAACATTGTTTCACAGTATGCCTCACCATTCACCTTGAGGTAGGGGTGATCACTTAACAGTCATTTTCGACATTTTGATCAGTTATTAGCCTTTGCATTAACTGCCAGGCACTGCAAAAAGAAGTTTCTCTAATATAGTCTGAGAGCCACTCTGGTCTATTGATATAAATATTAAGTAGTTAGAAGGCAGTTTTACAATACAAACATTTAATAATAATAAAGATAATTTCCCTCCCTCACCAGGGGTTATGACCTTCCCAGCACTAAGAACCTGTAGTAAGAGTTTCTGGCCTGGCCTTTCCAGCCTAGCCCTAAGGTTTGGACCCACTCACAGCCTTGCTGCCTATAATCACACAAAGTCTTACATTATATGGCTCAGACACATGGCTAGCTAGCTCTTGTATCTTAACTCAACCTATTTCCATTAATCTGTCTTGCCACCTGGCCCTATGGCTTACCTGTGTTTCTTTTACATGTTGATTCTTGAACGGCTTGGATCATGTCTCTCTCTAACTCCACCTTCCTCCTTTATCTATGCTTGGATTTCCCACCTGCCTATAAGCTAGCTTGCCATAGGCCAAAACAGTTCCTTTATTATCCAATGGTATTTCACAGCATACAGAAAGACATTCCACATCAGGAACCAGATTTACAATAAACGGTGTGAGTTTTCTCATGTGGAGCAGGTCTTAAAAACAGAATGTCCTTAGTTCCCCATATAATAGCCATGCAATTATTGAACCAGTGGACACAACTTGCCTAAGAGATCCTTATTTTAACTTTCTGGGTGTAACACTAAGTGAGATCATGGATGGCTTTTGCCTTGTAGCATCTTCCATAACACCTTAAGGCACTATGAAAGCCAGTCAGCAGGAAAGAAGCATCCAGCTCAGTTTCAGATAGATTTACCAATGTCCTGCCAATTATGTTGTGTCTTCTAAAGTAGAGCCTGATTGTCTAGTCCTGGTGGGAAACCAACAGTAATGACTCTAGTTTGTACTACATAAGGAGCTTCTGGAACCCCCTTAAATAATGACTCATAGGTGTAGGAGGCACAGAGGTCCTTGTGCGCACAGATAAGCACTAGGGGAACATATAATATTAGCACACACAGTTGTTCCTTCAAGGAACCTGTTATCCACCCAGAAGGCTGGGAGTGAATATGATCTTTCCCGTTTTCTATGTGACCAGAGATCGCACTGGTCCCTCCCCATCATAAGCATGCTTTTTTCAGTCAGTCTACAGAACCTATCCTTATGGAAGGTATCACGTGTACTGTACCAAGAGTTTCAATACAGTTATATCCAACCCTTAGTTACTTACTTTGCTCTTCTAGAAGATTTGTGTTAATTATCATCATGAAAGTTTTGGGCAAATTACACTGTGCTTAAATATGTCTAAAACAAACCACTTGAGGTCAGGCTCAAGTTTGAACCAACACAAGCTACTTAGTCATGTTGAACCAAAGCTGCCTTCTTACCTACCATGTACCATCTTCTTCTGACCATGGATGGAGCAGAGAATCCCACAGGAAGGTATCTCATACCTGGAACATGGGTTTTTATTTTCATAGCCCATTGCTTCTAAGAAGAGCACTTTCTGCTGTGTAGGGTAGCTCCATTCAAAACTTTTTGCCATCTATAATCTGACAGAGGGTTAAGATACAGAATATATAAAGACATCAAAAGATAAAGAGTCAAGGAAGCAAATGACCCAACTAAAAATGTGCCAAGATAATCCTTAATAATAATTTATCAACAATTGTTCTTATACCCACAGATAAGTGTAATCTGTATCCCTTTGTTTTAGCTAGGGTTTCTATTGCTGTGAAGAGACACTGTGACCTCAGCAACTCTTACAAAGTAAATATTAAATTGTAGTGCCTCATTTACAGTTCAGAGGTTTAGTCCTTTATCAGCTTGGCAGGATATGGCAGTGTGTAGGCAGACATGGTGCTGGAGAGGTTGCTGCTACCTATTGATATGCAGGCAATAAGAAGTAGACTGAAATACTAGATGTGGCTTGAACATATGTGAGACCTCAAATCCCACTTCTACAGTGATATGCTTCCTCCAATAAGGACATACCTCGTAATAGTGCCACTCCCATTGAGGGCCATTTTCTTCCAAAGAACCACATTCCACTCCCTGGCTCCCAAAGTCCTGTAGCCATACCATAATAAAAAATACACTTAGTCCAACTTCAAAAGGGTCAATAACCTATGACAGACTCAAACTTATTTAAAAGTTTAAAGTTCAAAGTCTCTTTTGAGATTCATGCAATCTCTTAATTGTATTCCCCCATAAAATCAAAAAAGAGCAGCTCACATACTTCCAACATATAACACAGATTATACATTACCTTTCAAAACACAGGGAAGGGAGCATATGGAGGAAACACTGGACCAAAGTAAGACCAAAAACCAGCTGAGCAAACTCCAAACTGCATCTCCATGTCTGCTGTCAACATGTTCTTCAGATCTCCAACCCCTTTCAGTTCCTCTACTGCAACACACTTCTTTTTCTTGGGCTGGTTTCACTATTAGCAGCTTTCCTAAGTATCTATCCCACGACTCTGGTATCTCTAACATCTTAGGGTCTCTAAGGTAATCCAACCTTCACCTTTATAGCTTTACACAATAGCCTCTCTAGACCTCCATTCAGGAACACCCCCGACACATGCCTGGCTTCAGTGGCTTTTCTTAGCCTCTGGGGCTAATTCCATAACTTCTTTCTTAACTCCAGAACCACGTGGCCAAAGCTGTCAAGTTCTGTTTCTAACTGGGGCTGGGACATGATTCCTTTGTTCAATTACATCTTCATCAGATTTCTGTTTTCCATGGTGAGCCAGGCTAACCTCAAACTCAAACTGCTTGTGATTAAAGGTGGGTACCACCACATCTGGTCCTAAGTTTTTCATTAATTCCTTTCACAAGCTGAAAAGTTAGCAGGATGGGATCTTGCCCTGAGATGACTATTTCCTTTATTTTGTTTCTTAATCCATCTTAATCTTTTTGAACACAGAATTTAGCTCTATTCTACTTCCTGGTGCCCCCTTTCTCAATCTATACGTTTTATACTTTATTTGCTCAGCTTGCTCCTTTTCATTATATAACTCCATTAGAGTTACTACTAATAACCTCACGACAGAGTTAATACTAGGCTGTTTTGAGATTTCTTCTGCCAATAGAATTAATCCAAAACTCTTTACTTTAGCCTCAGGCAGACTTTTTGGACAAGGACAAAACCAGCCACATTCTTCGCCAAAATATTATAAGAATGATCTCTAGGCAACATACTAAATCTCCTCTGAAATCTCTTGAGCCAGTACCCCCACACACACACACACACACACTCAGAGTTCAACTAACTCTTAGCACCACTGGCTTCCATGATCCTACTATGCTAGTATGGCCCATTAAACAGCACTTAAAGCATTCAATTGCTTTCCTACTCTACAGTCCTGAGGCTCATATTACTCCAAACAAAAGCATGGTCAGGTCTATCACAGCAATACCCCAGGCCCTGGTATCAATCTTTGTCTTAGTTAGGGTTTCTACTGCTGTGAAGAGACACCATTACCCCAGCAACTCTTATAACATTAAATTGTGGTGGCTCATTTACAGTTCAAAGGTTTAGTCCTTTATCATCATGGCAGGACATGGCAAGCAGACATGATGCTAGAGAAGTTGCTGCTAGGTTGATACTCAGGCAACAGGAAGCAGACAGAAACACTGGATGTCACTTGAGCTCAAAGCCTACCTCCACAGTGACACACTTCCTCCAACAAGGCCACGCCTCCTAATAGTGCCTCTCTCTTTGGTGACCATTTTCTTTCAAAGCACCATACCCTCATCAAGGAAACTTCTTTTTGCAACAGACAAAGACCACTACAAAAAAAAAAATCACAACCAATCAAAATGCAGAGTTATGAAACCTGGTTCCAATAAATATACCTACAAAATACTGCCACACTTAAGGCTTAGAGAACCCTGTAGAAGAGTGGGGTTGAATGTTGGTAAGAACTAGAGGAGATAAGAATCAGTGAAAAATTAGGCCGTAAGTTTGAAGAAGAGTAGGGAGTGACAGATACATGGGAAGGTTTGGGGAAGGACGAGAAGGGAAAAATATAATTGTGTTTTAATCTCAAAAAATGAAGTAAGTATTCTCATGTTAGAATCAAATTTCATCCATTACAAACAAAAGACTATTTTGATGTTTTAAAAAATGGGCTATGGCTCTAAACAGAATTCTCAATAAATAAAATTATGCTAAGAAATACCTTAATAAGAGTTCGTTGTCCTTAGCAATTAGGGAAATGCAAATCAAAACAACTTTGACATTTCATCTTACACAAGAATCGCTAAGCTCAATAAAACAACTGACAATAAATGCTATTGAGGCTGTAGGGGAAAAAGGAGAACCCTTATTCACTATTGGTGAGAGTGGAAAATTGGTGTAACCACTCTAGAATTTAGTACAGAAAATCCTCACCAAAAAGAAAAAGAAAAGAAACAGGCCATGTGACCCTTGACTTGCTCCCAAAAGATTCAACATCCTGCTTCACAGAGCTTGCTTAGCTGTGTACATTGCTGTCCTATTAATAATATCTAGAAAAGGTAAACAACCCAAACTACACTTCACTGGATGAATGAATAATGAAAATGTGATACACATATCTACACAATGGAATACCCTTTAGCTAAAAAGAAAAATGAAATCATGTAATTTTCAGTAAATAGATGGACCTATACAAGATTATATTGAGTGAGGTAACCCAGACCCAAAAGAGATAAACACCATATGTTCTCTCTCATCTGCAGTTCCTAGCTCAAAATCTTTAGGTGTGAGTCTACAATATGGAGTACCCTCAGAAATCAGGAAAGTATGTGGGAACTATGATGTGGGTGTACATTAAGATCAGAAGAGCAGGATGCAGAGGATATGATGCAGGAAATGGAGTTATATGTGAATAAGGAGGGAGTGAGGACAAATAAAACCAAGGTTGTGAGTTAAAGGGTCAAGTAATCTTATTATTTTATATATACCTAAAATAATACACAATATATAAACTAACAAAATCTCCAATACCAAGCCTGAGACGTCTCCATTAAAATGGTTGGCCAGAGTAGTCTTCCAGACAATATAGATTATGAGTGACTTCCAGACGATACAAATTATGGCTGTTGCCCTTGGTTGCTCCTCAGGGGTTGAATTAAGCCCCTCTTTCTGATGATTCTGCATACTTAGGACACAAGACTTAGATTATCAGAGCTGAATCTAACCTGAAAGCTTCCTGAAATCTAGCTTCCACAGTACCATAAAATACCATATAAGCTGCCAAGGGAAGGAAGCAATTAATATCCTACCAAGCTGTGACACTTACGAACCACAACCTTGTCCAGCAATGACAAGATACTCATAAAAGTTATAACTGGCACTCATGTGTTGTGGGTAACCACAGCCGTCTAGTTGGATATAAGACCCACTTAACAGAAGAAAAATAATGCCTAGTACTGGGAATGTAGCCAGCTTCCCTTGGGTGGTGAGGTCATAGCTCTTAGAAGAGGATCTACCACCACCACTTTACTAGACCAGCCTAATTCCTAACTACACTCTTTATCTTCTCCTTATACCAATAGAGAAGTATAGCTCTCACCCTTCATTAAAGAGCAAATGAAGAGCATCACAGAAAACCGCAGCTGGACACTACACAGAGATCAATGGACTGTGGGGAGCCCAGCCACAGTAGATGCATCTATTCCACAATTCCTGCATCTATGGCTCAGGGAACATCACAGACAAGGGAATGGGAAGACCATAAGAGCCAGAATACCAGGAAGTCTGCTGTGAAACCATTTCTCATAGGAATGACTGCATAAGCAAGATCCAAACAGTAACAACATCAATAGCCATGCTGGTGTGGAGTGGGAACTTCTCTCGGGGTCACAATTTTAGACGAGGAACTGCAGCAAACCGAAAGTTTAATACTCATGGCTTGCTTTCTCCTTTCCTTTTCCTGAATATTCTCACCTAGGTGGTAATGTGTGATGGATTTTCCTCTTCCTCCTCTTTCTCTTCCTTCTCCTCCTCCTCATTATTATTATTATTATTATTATTATTATTATTATATTATTATTATTATTATTACTTACTATTCTTTGGTAGTTTCACATTATGAACCCCAGTCACTCTCATTTCTCAGTTCACCTATGTCCACCTCGGTTACCATAAGGTTTCTGACCCCATGTGGCCAGAGGTCCAGACCCACAGACCTGCAGTCCCAGATTTCTTAGCCACCTGCCACTGCTTAGCCCCCCCCCCAAAATGGCACAGACACTTATATTAGCTTCATGCTGTTTGGCCTATGACTTAGGCACATTTCTAGCTAGCTCCTTCATCTTAACTCAACCCATTTCCATTAATCTGTCTGCCACATGGCCCGTGGCTCACCTGTGTTCCTTACATGTTGCTTCTTTGGGCATCTGGCTTGATCTGTCTCAGACTCTGCCCTCCTACCTATTCTGATTCTCTATCTACTTCTTCTATGGTGCTCATCAAGATCCAAAATAGCTCTTTTATTTAAAGATTGATATTCACAGCATACAGAAAGACATTCCCACATCACCTCCCCATTTCTGTCTAATCAAAAAGGAAGGTTTCAATTTTAACATAGCAAAATTACATATAGCTATCAAACAAGAATTACAGTTACAATATCTAGTCTATTTGTATTTAGCAAAATTAAAATATTCTATCATCTACCTTATCTTTGTGAATCTAAAGTTTCATATCCAATATACCTTTTAAAATAACTAAGAAAAACTATACCTATAACTATCTAATTTTCAACTATATTAAAGACCACAGAAGAATATTTAGCCAAGTAAACATGAAGTGCAAGCAACTTCCAAAATCTAGAAATGACAGAGATAACACCTATCTACCTGGACAATCACCCAAAGTTCCTTTATAAAAGTTGGGGCATCCATCTTCAGCCTACAGGCCCAGAGTCTCTTTTCATTTCAGTGAAGCAGAAGATCTGAGGGACTGAACTTCCCATTCTGGTATAGTTCATCAGTTGCTTCTCCTTGAGTCCTGAAGAATGTCTGACAGTTTTCTCTGCAAAACAGGAACTTGAAGGACCCTCTGGCCTTATTCTGCCGAAGTTCAGAGGTCACTTTCCTATGAAACCTGCATGTTCAGTTTAAACAGCATATTGACTGTCAAACAGTCAATACAAGAACAGTTTATGGTCTGGTGACTAACCATTGCCACAAAGAAAGTAAACTCTATATGAAGTTTCTTTGATGCCCATTTTTCTCTTGAAGTAGATTGATGCTGCCAGAGCAGACCTGTTTGACTGTCCAGAGAAGTCTAAGTTCTTAAAATATTTTAAATGCCATATTCTATAGGTCTTAGAAGTGTTTGAAGATTACTTATTTAATTGAAATATATCTTTGTATACCTAAAAACTAACTAATATATTATAAGTTTGATTATCATAGGTGAATATTAATCTGCATTTCTTAATTATACATTACAAATTCAAATGAGTTACATAAACATCATACCTTAAACAAGAGTAGAAAAATACATATAGCACAACAAAAATTGACCTTAAATTTGTATCAATAAATCAAAATCCATACCAATATAAAATATTTTGAGATTAACAGCTGATTTTTTGATTAAAGTAAATTTAATAATCTAATTTTTAAAAATCACTCATATACCGTATCCCTTTTCCTTCTTAAAAGATATCAACTATGACCATTAACCATTTATAATGAAAACAAACATTTATAAGCAATATTTTGGGAATTTGGGTGTAGTTTTCCATTACTACTTCCTGCTGATTAAGGAGCATTGGCAATCTTACAGATTCTTGAGACTGGATCATCTTAGTCTGCAGCCCTGAAGCTGATGTGACCATTTCTTCCCACCAGAGAATTTTCAGGGGATCTTGGTTGATAAAACCATAAGAGCCTGGGAGCAATCCACAGGTTCTCATCTTTTGTGGAAACAAAAGCAGAACTCTTCCAAAGCAATATATTCTTAGACACAAATTTCAAAATCAAGATACCTTTAAAATATATATTCTTGTTTAACTTAGTAACCTTTGCAATCCATTGTCTTCTGTAGTTAGCTCATTAACAGTTAAAAAATTAAAAGAAAACACATTAATAACCATAATCCAGATTCTGTGTCTATTTTCTATCTTTATGTGGCTTATTATATTTTTATTACTCTATTTCTCTTTTTTAGGGACTTACTCTACCCTCTCTCTTTCTCTCTGATGCCTACGTACCTTTTACACACACTGCAACATGTTTACAGGGTTTTTTTTCCATCTGAATCTGTTTTCTTCCAAATCCTTAATCATTTTCCAACCAGAAGAGCTTTTAAAATACTTGCACTCTCTTAAAGAGCCACATAGTTTTTACAGATAAAGCTGAGTCAGGAAGTTCTCTTAAAGGGGCTGTGTCTCTGTTTGCTGCCAGAAAACAGAGCAGACCCAAGAAATGCTGCTACTAAGAAACCATCTTTGACTCTGTTTCCTTTTTCTTCAAAATAAACAGAAACCTTAAATCAATCACATGCTACCTAGTCTTCTGTGAGACTTTGGAAACGAGCCTGGTTGCAGCTTGCACTGTCTGCTGCCAGTCTGCTGCCATATTGTTCATGGCCCGAATGCCACGTTATCTCTGTATAATGACCTGCTTCAGATACACAATTAAGAAGTTGCTTTAGCTCAGTTTCTGTTCTAGAACTCCTTTTAAGCTTTCTCAGGCTTTATGTGGGTGTTCAGACCATGTTAGGATGCCATCTGTTACAATAAGATTTCTGGCCAGAGGTCCTAGACCAGCAGACCTACCTAGCCCATGGCTCACCTGTGTTTCTTACCTGTTGCTACTTTGGGTGTCTGGCTCCATCTGTCTCAACTCAGCACTCCTCCTCCTACCTATTCTGATTCTCCACCTACTTCTTCTACGGTGCTCACCAAGGGCCAAAACAGCAATTTAAAGATTGATAATCATAGCATAAAGACATTCCCACCCACCTCCCCTCCCTTGTAACTCTACATACACATACACACAAGCAATGAAAGGTTTGGTTTTTTTTTTAAAAGTCCAATATCTTAGTTATTGCTGTGAAAAGATACCATGGTCATGGAGACTCTTATAAAGGAAAACATATAATGGGGTATATTACATCCTATTTTGTTATATGATAAAAACCCAGAGCAAGATATTGGGGCTAGAAGATCAGAGAGACAGGGAACAAACTACAGCCACTCCTTACCAAACCAGCTCCTCATGAATCCACAGACTGAATGCCTCTGAGTCCTCAGCTGAAAGGGAAGGGGGCACAGGTGAAGGACTGAACTCCTGCCTCCTCCTACCCCGGACCTTATCGGTCCCACCCCACCCCAGCTAACTCACTTCCTGGTTCAACTTTCCTAGTGCTAGAATTAAAGGCGTGCGTGTTTCCCAAGTACTGGGGGCATAGGCATGGGGATCCCAAGGGATAGGGTTAAAGGTGTGTGCTATCACCACCTGGCTCTGTTTGACCTTAAACTCACGGAGATCTATCTGGATATGCCCACTACTCTACTTCTCCTCTCTCATTGCTCCACCAAATATTTGCTCATCATAGTGGTGACCCCCACCTGCACCACAAGGCAATCTGCTATCTTCAGCTGTCTGAGGCAGTGGGTGGGCCTCTGTAATGTCTTTTTAAGCCCTGGATGTTCACCTCCAAGTTCCTACTTCAAGATTTATCCACCTCTCTACATAGACCTATTGCATAAAACCCAAAATGGCTGGTGGGTGGTGGTGTCGGACACCTTTGATCCCAGCCCTCAGGAAGCAGAGGCAGCTGGATCTCTGAGTTTGAAGTCAGCCTGCTCTACAGAGCGAGTTCCAGGACATCTCAAAACATGCAGAGCTATCCAGAGAAACCCTGCCTCAAAATAACAAAAATCAAAAGACCTCAAGATGACTATGTAGTGACTCCCTCTTGGTCTCTTGGTCTCTTTCTTGTCTTATGTGGTCCAGCCCTTTGTGTCTGATGGCCATGAGTGCTATAAGAAAGCAGGCTGAGCAAGCCATGGAACAAGCTGGTAAGTAGCATTTTTCTGCATCAGCTCATCAGCTCCTGACTCTAATTCCTACCCAATTTGAATTTCTGCCCTGACTTCCTTTTATGAGGAATGATTCAGGATATGTAAGCTAAATAAGTTCCAAGATGCTTTTGGTCATAGCATTTCATCACAGTTGTAGGTAAGTGACTATGACGCACTGTATCACTTTTATTTCTTCTTACTTATGTTAAATATATAGAACCAATAAAATTAATTTGAAAACTTCAAGGCAGAAATACTCAGTTACATATAAAAGCAAGCCTATCAGAATGATAGCAGGAAAAGAGACGACACCAGATTTTTTTTCAACAGTATCTTTAAAGTGAGACTTACTTGGAATGACATCTTTCAAGTTCTGAAAACAGAAAATAGCTACCAACCTAGACTATAATGCCCAACAAAAATATCTGTCATAATTGAGGGGAGACTATTTTATACCATGGAAAAAGTAGGCTAACGTAATTTAAGATCACTAAACTAGCTCACAGAGAATAATGAAAGGAATTATTCAAACCAAAAAGGAAATTAATTCACCAAGAGAAAGAGAAGAATGAACTATAATGGACTATGCTTAGGTGAGTGAGGGCCTGGTCAAACAAGCACCAAACACCACAAACTCCTGAGCAACAGGAAATAACAAGGCTTCTCAATAATAACCTTGAATACTAGTAATCTCAATTCTCTAATTAAAAGACATAGGCTACTACTATTTGGTTGTCAAGCCTTGATTAGAATAAAATTAATATAAGCCTTTGTGTGATTTTTTGGGGGGGCTAAGCAACAGGAGGGCTGTGAGAGGGTCTGAACCTCCTGGCTAAGCCGGGAAGGCTGGACCAGAAACTTAATACTACAATATTACTAAATGGCATCCCGAGTTAAATGAAGCCAGGATATCTAATACAGAGCGTTACATCATAACATTGAGGAGTACACACTCTTCTCTGCATCCCATATCACTTTCTCTAAAACAGATCATGTAGTAGAATACAAAGTAAGTCTCAAAAAGTTATAAAAACTTGAAATAACTTCTTCTCTTCCATCTGACCACTATGGAATAAAATTAGAATTCAATAGAGAAACTACAGGAAATTATTATAAAACCTCACGGAGATTGAACAACCCACTGTTGGAGAAAAAATAGATCACAGAAGAAGTCAAGAAGGAAATTTAAAAATTCTAAGACTAAGATAAACATTCATGAGAGATGTACTAAAACTTATGGGAGACAATGAAAGCAGTTCTTAAGAAGTTTGTTGCTATAAATGTTAGGGACTTGGAAAACTGAGAGTAAGCCAAAGCCCCAAGGTAGACTATGAATGAAATACTTAAAATAAGAGATGAAATTGAATTACAGGTGAAATGGGAGAGATAATAACCATTCCAATGAAATTCAAAAATTCATAAAAATATCTTAAAAACTTATAATTCATAACTTGAAAAATCAAGAGTAAATAAATATGCTTCTAGATGCATAAGAAAGTTAAGCTAATATGATATAATTCATTTTATACAAATCTACTACAAGCAGTGAGATGGAAGCAATATGAAAAATACACCACCTAAAAATTGCCAGGTCCAGATGGCATACTACAGAGCTGGACCAGACCCTTAAGCATTGAACATCAATCCTTCTCAATATTCCATAAAATATAAAAGAAATAATGTTTCTGAATTCCATTTACAAGGTTCATATTACCCTGATAGCAAAACCAGATACACACACAAACACACACACACACACACACACACACACACACACACGCACACACACACTCACACACACATAATCACCACAAATCTGTACTTGAAGTCTTAGCTGAAAGAGTAATAAAGGAAGTTAAAGCATCTTTATTTGAAGATGATATGATTCTAAACATACAGAATAGAGCTTACAGTCTCCATCAGAAAACTCTTAGAAAACCAGCAGCCTTCCTATACACTGATGACAAGTACATTGGCAAAGAAGTCACTGAGAAACTATCATTAACATCAGCTTCAGAAATACCTCAGGATAAACCTAACCAAAAAAGTAAAAAGCCTCTATAATGAAAATTTTAAAACACTGAAGAAAATAATGAATAAAACATTTGAATATGGAAAAACTTTCTATGCTCATAAACCATAAGAATTAGTATTATAAAAATGATCATTTTTCAAAAGTAGTATACAGATTCATGCAGTGATATATTGTATATTTAATAAAAAATAGTCTGTAATATCAAAGGACAGAGCCTCCCACAGAGCCAAGTCATAAGACCAGGCACCACCTCCTCCATCAAGGTTGGATGAGGCAAACCAGCAGAAGGATTGGGTCCCAAAATCAGGCAACAGAATCAGAGAATCCCCCTAGTCACTGATAAGAGTCCCACACAAAGACCAAGATACTCAACTGTCACACTTATGCAGAGGGCCTAGATCAGACCCACACAGGCTCCCTGGCTGTAAGTTCAGTCTCTGTAAGGAAGTTGGAAGACAGCTGGGTAAGATCTGACTGTGGTGTTTATTCTCTCTAATATCTCTGCTTTTCCCAGGGATCTGGCCCTGAGTTTCCTTTATTCATGCGACAGCTTCATCAACAGTATCAGGTATGACTTCCAGCTCAAGAAGTGGGCCTTGAAACCACTCATAAAGAGATTGGTTACTTCCTTAACATTTATGCCTAATAAATATAATAATAATTATTATATATTCTTAATGTCTATTATTATTCTCCAGACTGAATATCCCTTGTGAAAAAAATTTTGAACACATTAAATTCCAAATAAACTAAGAACCTAAATCAAATTAATCTAGACCTTATTTTTTATAAATCTCATACCAGAAGTGCTCTGGGTATGGATGAAATTAAAGTTGTCTGAATAATCAGGGTCTCCACAGACTATAAAAGAAATAAACTCATGTAGGGAGATTATGTTGTTCCATTGTAAATAACTGTCTTACCCACTGGTTTAATAAAAAGTGCTGATTGGCCAAAGGCAGACAGGAAATGTGGGTGGGGCTACCAGACTAAGAAAACTCTGGGAACTGGAAGAACAGAGCCAGAGAGAAGCCAGAAGATGCAGAGGACAACTATGCTGCTCTGAGAAAAGCTACTGAGCCCCATGACTGAACAGGATAAGAGTCATGGGTTAGATTAAGGGTAAAGAGTTAGCAAGTTATATGCCTGGGCCTTAGGCCGATCAGCCTAAAACTATTGTAAGCATCTGTGTGTCTCTGTGGGTCTGTGGGCCTAAACCTTGAGGGTAGGCCCAGAAGTCCGGGCCAGAAACCTAATACAACAGACTCACCCACAAAGGAAAACTACCTAGATTCTTTGTCTAGTCTCAGCAGGATGCCAGTTGGTGCTGGACCCTTTCAAGTCAATTATGAATCTATCACTCAGCAACACAAGGTTAATGTTGACAGTGGGCATTCCTTGACATGGAGATGGGAGAGGACCACTTCCTGACTTTCTTCTTCACTGACTTTATTCAAAGCTTCTTTGATTTCAATTCCTCTTTAAGGGAAGCACTTTCCATGCCTGGTGAGAGACCTCTCACTTGGTGCTGAACAGACAGAGTAGCAGTGTAGCTCCTAGCTCCTGTGTAGACTCATATTTGCCCTCACTAGCTCTCTCTAGTCTCTGGGGAGTGTTTTTATCATGCTTTTTTCCAGTTAGGAAATCTATCCCATCACTTTTCCTGTAATGAAACTGGGGTGTATGTTTCTGTGCCCAGGGAATCTAGTGATAGTTCTTTCCAATGTACTTCTCCAAATAATGTGAAACTTATGCCCTTTTGAAATCTATAGCTTTATTAGACATAGTTTCTATAGGACATAGACAAGACCTACTTGACCATCTGATATAGCTCTTAGTAATTCCTGGAGCCAAGAGGATGTCATGTGAACTCAAGTGTTCCTTGGACATACACACAGGGTGGACTCTGGGATATTGATGCAAGGGTGTAGTGGATTTATGATGCTACATTGTAAATAATTGTCCTGCCTACGAGTTTAATAAAAACTGGTGCTGACTGGCCAAAGGCCAAAGGAAGAGTGGGCGGGGCTACCAGACTAAGAAAACTCTGGGAACAGGAAGAACGAAGCAGAAATGCTACAGAGAAGCCAGAAGATGCAGAGGACAACTATGCTGTTCTAAGGAAGACACTGAGCCCCATGGCCGAACAGAATAAGAATCACGGATTAGATTAAGAGCAAGAGCTAGCAAATTATGCCTGGGCCCCAGGTCAATAAGCATACAATTAATGTAAGCATCTGTGTGTCTCTGTGGGACTGTAGAGCTGCAGGACTGTGGGTCTGTGGATCCAAACCTTGAGGCTAGGCCAGAAAATCCAGGCCAGAAACCTCATACAACACAAGGGAACATCTGAAGCATTAGCAATGTGGAACTAGATCCTACTTGATGCCTTTTAGAACACAATCAATTTTATAGCCCCAAAATATTATCCCAACCACCAGTTCCTACAAAAGTGAAGAGATTTTGTGCTTCCACTGTTTAACTGTGACTGCCTGGGAAAGTGACTCCAGTATCCCTGGGCCTGTGTTGAGCAGCCTGACACGCTCGGATTCTTGCCACCATTCCTGGACAACGACCCCAAAGCAAACGTTGCTGCATTTCTCTGTGTTTGTCAAGATGGTCACAGATATTTAGAAACTTCCTAAGAGTCCGGTGTCTCTCTCATTTCTAGCCTTCTTCTGTAGAAACAATTATCAAACCTTTGAGCAAAGCATCACAATCTGTAAGATCCCAAGTCATATTCCTTAAGGCTGCAAGCCCTTAGTGCAAACTCAGAAGTTAAGTTTACAAGGCCCAGTATCATCTGTTTAAGTCCTAAAATGCCACACTGTGTTACTAAAACCCAAGGATGAGAACCGGAGTGAGGAGGGAGGGGGGGAGGCCCGGTTGCACCAGTACCAGTAGCCTTTCCTTGTAAACATATGGCTCCTGTATATTCTCTCGTCTATTTGCATTTATCTTACATGTAAACCTATGTTCCAATTGTTTGTGTCTCTGAGAATTTTCTTGCTAATTCTAGACTCCTCCCAGTTCCAGGGGCGTCCATCCTGCAGACCACAGCTTACCTTGAGAGGTAAGGCAGGCAGCTAAGTTGAACCTGCTTTTTTTTTTTTTTTAATACTCTAAATTTTAAAGCTAGAAAAGTCATTGCTCATCTCAGTATGAAATGAGCTCAAGTGGAAATGAAAGGGGCCAGGAACCCGACAGGAGCACTTTATATTTGGCACCACAAAGTCAGATGTGTATGTTTGTGCCTTGTGGAAAGGAATCCACTCTGTAGACACTGTTAGTCTGAGTTAACCCTGACTCCAGCCCTGACCCCAGAGTCCAGATGGTGCTGGAGGGATGTAAGCTTCAGCATCCTTGAGGGTATCCAGGCCCAGGTACACAGAGAGACCAGAACAAGGCTAGGAGAGAGAGTGAGACAGAGAGACAGACAGACAGAGAGGCACCAACACCATGACCCCGGGGTACAAGTTGGCCACTTAAGAGAGTCAAGATGAGCTCTGAAATGGTTGGCTGCCTTTACTTCCTTTTTGCTGGCCACAGATGAATTATATATTTCATGTACTTCACAGATGAAGTATTTTCAGGATGTTTCCTCACCGTCTCACATCACCAGCTCTTTGAACAAAAACACAAGCTGAAGGTTTGATTTCTTCTCCACCCATGGAAGTTTGTGGTGACACGCAGCACGAGATCTGATGTTTCCGTTGCAGAAAAAAGTACATATTGGAAGACAAAGAAAATTAGTGACCATTCAACACAAGTCCTTCCCTACTTTAGTTACATTAAATTACAAGTGTTGGTTTAGTTAAGATTACCAGATTTAACAAATAAAATACATCACTTTGGTTTACATTTGAATTTCAGTAACTGATTACTTTTTTTAGCACAAGTATATTCCAAACACTACAAGGGATGTAGTTAAAATAAGAATTATCTGTTATATAAAATTGAAACATAATTGAACACTGAGAGTTCTATTTAGAAGCCCCATTTTCAATGCCGGGCCCTCTGCCAGGTGCTAGACCTAGAGTATAAATAAGACCCAGCCTCTGCTTAACCAAACTGGGACTAGAGGATGTGCTAATTTTGGCCTTAAGTGCATAACAAGATTCAGAAGATTATCTCTGTCCACCCACAGCAAACAACTGTTAGCAATTATCAGCATGCTCTCTGTTGTCTATGAATCCGGCTTGCATTGGTTTGTGTATAGAATTAGTCTGCCCTTGAACACTACTTATTGTTGCACAAATGAATGAGACTCGGGGATAGATCTCTGAGGAAGTCGGAGATATTAGAGAGAGTAAACACCACAGTCAGATCTTACCCAGCTGTCTTCCAGCTTCCTCAGCCTGGCTTCCCTTGGCGTCCTCTCCTTGGATTTCTATCCCCGCCTTAAATACTCTTATGGTAAATTAAGGCGTGGCCCCACCACACCTGCTTGGGAGCCTAGAATTCCTTCTATAATCTGAAATGACCTTGACTCAGTTGGGATTAATGGTGTAGATCACCACTCCCTGGATACTCCCTGTGCTGGGCTTAAAGGTTTGAATCACCACTGATTCTCCTAGACTGACTGTGGTTAGAGCTCCGGAACTTCTGGAGCTTTTATTGAATCCCCACAACTTGTCAGAGCTATCCATATTCAGCTGAGCCTTCCTTCTGTTGATGTCACACTAGCTGTGAAGAAGTCAATCATAAACCTTTTGCTTCTTCTTGAACAGTCACTACTTTCTGCTCAGCATTTAGGTTGCTGAGTCTATTTTTATGATGAGGTAAAATTGATTCTTGGGACAGTAAAGACCCCTTACTCTTTTTTTTTAATGACTAAAAGATGTTTTGAATGTATGCAAACATGTGGTGTTAGATTTTCTTAGAGAAGGGAGTTAAGTAGAAAAAAAAAATGATGTCTGAGAAGAGTGACCATTTAAAAAATAATTGACACTTTTCAGTGTTTCCCAAGGTTTCATTTAACAGCCCTCAACAAAATATAAAATTTGTAAGACAGACATCAGTCCCTACTTGCAACTCAGGAGAAATAAAGACAGTAAGAGTATAGAAATAATTACAAGTTATGATAAGCACACTAAAGAAAGCTTGTAAGGACTGGCCCAGAATTATTAAATGTGATTTCAGACGGGTTTGTGAAATTTAAGGTATCTTCAGAGTTCTCCTGCCTGCTTCCATAGACTTTAAGTTGGTTTTTTGCTCATGATACAAAAGGATCTGTGTTTCTCAATAATTCTACTGTGTTCCAAACCAGTTTATTCAGAGCACGGGCCTGTTTAAATTCTCTGGGTGTGTGGCAGGTGATCTCTTTTAGGTGAAGGTCAAGTTCACTAGGCTGGGGTAGCTTGAAAGGCAATTAAGAAGGCAGCCAGGAGTAGTGGCACATGCTTGCAGTCCCATCACTCAGGAGAAAAGGTAAGAGGATTATAAGTTCCAAGCCAGCCCGAGCAAAGCCCTCTCTCAAACCACTAACACCCCAGAAATGTGAGGGACAAAAGAACTGTCTTCTGAGAAGGTCCAACATCTGCCCAATCCCAAGATACAATTCTCCCAGATTCCCAGATAAAGAATAATAATTTTTAAAAACTCCCTATTCTTCAATAGGAAAAAGCTGCAGATTTCTTATAATGAGGCAAATTTGAATAATATTTGTGAATATCCCTTCTGAGGCCCATACATGATTAAAATCCTCACTGTCATTCTGGGTAGTCAATTGAATAGCTGCATCTTATTCCCATGATGGATCCCAAGGAATCTTATTAGTCTCTGTGTGTTATACAATGTGGGTGTAAAGGTGTGCCACAGCACACTTATGGATGGAGAGGACAGTTTTGTGGACTCAATTCTCTTGTTCCACCTCTATGTGAAATCAGGGATTGAACCCAGGTCACCAGGCTTGTGCAGCAAGCAGCTTTAATACTAAGCCACCTCACCTGCCCCCGTTGTCAAAGTTTTCAGTTCTTAAACCTATAACAGTTTCTTCTACATTTTCCTGACTTTCGTGATCTTGAAACTTTTGAAGGTAATAATCCATTTGCATTGCAAAACGCCCCCAGTTTGGATTTATCTGATGTTTCCTTAGAAGTTAGATTCAGGTTGTACAACTTTAGCAATATTGCAGAGGTGAGATTTTGCACTGAGTTGCATCCTCCCAAATGGAACAGAATTTGATGTGTTTCTTCATTGAATTGTTCTTTGATCCTGATAAATTTGATTATATATATTCTCCTTCTTTCTACCTTAAAGTTTCTTGTTTGGGGAGACAGGGCAGTTAACTCCATCAGTAAAGTGCTTGTTGTTCAAGCAGGAGTGTTCATTTTGCATGTGAGAACAGACACAGTACCAGCTGCCACACTAGAGTTTATTCAGGAAAGTTGCCAAGCAGGTACAAGGGAGAGAAGCAGAAGAGAATGACCTTTCATGTGGCATCTCCTTATAGGAGACCAGGTGGACACAGATTTGCATAGGCATCCCTAGGGGCGTGCTCTCCATACTTGGCATGTTCTGTCAGCGCCATGTTGGGTTTACCATGTGGCTGCTATGTGCAAGGAATTCTTACATATCACCCTTATGTTTATTATAAAAAGAAATCCAGGTTTATGTGGTGGAGGGAACTGGGTCGGCGGATCTCTTAAGGCTGCTTCAAGCTGTCTTAAGGGTGAAGTTTGTCTTTTCAGAAGATGATGAGAGCTGTATCTTCTGGCGGTCGGTCTGCTGGTTTTTGCAGCTCATTTCCTGCAGTCCAGGTGAGTTTAAGGTGAGGGATAAAGAATTTTGATTTTCTAGAGTTCGGAAAAAAAAAAACTATGAGTTAGTAAGAGAACTTTGGGAAGTGACACATATAGTGAGGGTCTCAGCTATTATGGGATCTGAAGGTCAGATTGAGAAGAGAAGAAAGAGGGAGAGAAAGGTTTGAAATTGGGACGTGTGTGACCTTAAGTTAGGCTTTGTCTGTACTTTAAATAAACTCTGAGGTAGCTGTTTTGTGTTTCTTCCTCTAGGGGACTCCAGTGACTAGTAGCTGCACAATAAAGCTTGTGGATCTCTGCTAGGTCTGGGGATGGGAAGAGATTAAAATGTCTCATGTTTTTTGTTTATCAGTTGCCAAGGTAAAAATGGCTTCTGGTTCCTTTCCTTTGGTCCTGGGAGATATGGGAAATGTTCTGTTTTATCTGTTATCAGTTCTAAAAAAGGCCCCTGGTTCCTTTTCTTTAGTCCTCAGGGGGTGGCGGTCAACTGTTTTCTGGTGGTAAGATGGCTTCTGGGCTTTTTCATTCTCTCGGAGTGGCACTGGAGGGTTAGTCTCGGGGAGGCCATGAAATACCTCGGAGCCTTTAGTTTGCCAGTAACCCTCTAGACTTAAGCTCTGATAAGCAGGCTGGAATAGAAAACTCAGAGATGGGAAATTTTAAGGAAAGATGTCTAGTGACAGAACGATTCTGGGTGTTCCCTGCTTGGTGGGGGGTCTTCCTGGGAAGCTCGAAGAGGGTATGGGGGGGGGTCTGATGCTGACAGGCTATGCAGAGAGTAGGAGAAGCAAATTAGCAGCTGGAGCAGCTAGTGAGGCTGGATTAGGGCAAATGTGGTGACTAAAAGAAATGAAAGCTAATTTTAAAAAGGATCTCTTCCCATTAGGGGTATGGGGCAGGTTGGCATGACCAAACATGAGTGGGTGATACGGATATCTCTGAAAATGCAATTAAGTGGCAGCATCTGATAAGACCAGAATTGTTTCCCTCCTACCCAGACAATGGAGAGAGGCTAGAAGGGGAGGTAGAACCCTAAAACTCCTGCAGAACCCAATATGTGGCACTGGTGTCCGTGAGGAGGGAGATGGACTGCCCTGATACCATCAGGACTACCTGAGGCTCCCTTTTCATGATGACAGTGGTCAGGTTAAGGAAGCCCAGGCAGCATCGGTCATCTATGGCTAGGCCTAGGAGATCAGCCAGGGAGTGGTCCATGTGTAATGTCTTCCTGCCATGTGGGGCTTGGGGACAGTTACTAGACCAGTGTTTCCCTTGATGGCACCTAGGACAAGAACTAGACTGCCTCATGAAACCAGGTAAGAATGAGACCTGTAGTCGAACTGGTCAGACTTAAAAGCATGCACCGGGAGGTCTAGGTCTCTTTGCCATGGAAGGAGGTGAAGGAGCTAGCTAATCGGATAGCTTTGGCCAGCTGGAGGTATTTTTCCTGGTGTGTTTTCTCATCTCTCCTGTGATACACCTTAAAACCCACTAAGACTTATGCCTGTGGGGTCAGTGGTCCCCTCTCAAGAGATGTAAGTTTAGTTCTGATGTCAGGGTAGCTCTGGGTAAAAAATATTTCATAAGAAGTAACCTTCCCTTTGCGCTCTCAGGATCTAAGTTAGTGTACTGCATTTGTGAGGCATTCCAAAGTCTAGGATTGAGTCTCCTGTTTATCCTGCACTATCTCCTGCATTTTTTTCAAAATTGACAGGCTTCAGAGCAGCTCTACACAGAACTGCCAGTAAGAAGGTCACAAAATTGTTGCTGGCTAAGACCTCACTTGGGGTATTGTATGTAATTCCAATGGGGGTCTACATCTGAAACAGCCTTGGCTCCTGGGAGGTGGGGGTGTGCTACATTTATCTGATGAACCTCATCTGCATGAGTTCTGGTCTCTTCCCAAACTTGCCTTCACTCTTTGGGGAGGAAATTATTTGTCAGAATAGTATATATATGCATACTATATATATACTATATCATGAAAAGTGAGATCATAGGATTATATTGGAATTCCTTTATAACGATGGTAGAGTTAGAACTATAAGAGCCCAATTTTTGCCACCTGAGAAAGTTCTGACAGATGAAACAAGGTATAAGCTTTCACTATCCTATCCATGCCAGCCACTTCATGCAGAGGGAGAACCGGATCAGGTCCTTAGGAGCGCAAGAGTGAGTGACTGGTAGAGTAAATGTAGGCACCAGGTTTGGAGTTCCCCAAGAGGAAGAAGTTGGAGGAGTTGCAGGTGAGTGTTGAGATTTGAAAGGTGTGGGTTCCAGAAAAGGATCTGGTTGTGTGGCTAGAAGCAGATGGGTGAGAGAACAGGAATCTGGAAGAGAAGATTTAGAGCTCAGATATGAAAAGTGATAGGGAAACTCTTCCCATCTGCCCATATGCTTGGAAAGGTTAGCTCCCGTAAAATAGCAGGGTCCAGCAAGATGTTAGGTGGCTATTTTGAGTTATTATCTAAGGGGGTACTTAGGCCATTTCTTTGTGCAAAGACAGATAAGCTTGGTGGTGTCTAGGTAAGGCATAAGGCTGAATGGCCTAGAGTCTCAAGAACACATCCTAGAGGTTAGGATAGAGAACTATTTTTTGCTGGCTTATTCCCCATTATTGAGGCTCAGAGGGGAGGGATTTCACCACTAAATCTGGGTCATCACGCAGTCAATGAGTGGTCTCGGAGAAACAACACTAGCTAGTGCTAAGTATTCGTCAATTCTTAGGGTAGTCATTAGGACAAAGCCCAAAACAATGCTAGCCACCACTAAGCACTTTTCAGTTCTTAGGGTGAGCATAAAATCCAACACTAGCTACCACTAAGCACTGGTCAGCACTAGGGTAGGCGTTAGGGCAAAGCCCTGCAGACAGAGTCTGAGAGGAGAATCCAATGATCCGAGCTGGGCTTCAATAGCAGGGAAGGCCAGACATGAGTATCAGGAGAGAAGGAACAGCCATAACCAGTGGAGATCGTGGCTGGGGGTGGTCCTCCACAAGACTATAGAGTCGTACCAGAGAACTGGACGATCATTGGTCTTTACCAGAGACAATATTTTGTGTTTACACCTACTGGAAAGGGAAGAGTTACCAATCAAGGCCAGTGGTGTTCAAACACACTGTGACAGGGCAGGTGAAAGGTGGCCCAGGAGAGACCCTGACCGTGTCACAGCACCAAAATGTTGGTTTCACACTTGAGAACAAACACACTACCAGCTGCCACACTAGAGTTTATTCAGGGGAGTTGCCGAGTGGGTATGAGGGAGAGAAGCAGAAGAGAAAGAGACAGACTTTCATGTGGCAAATCCTAAGGGCCATGTTGGGTTTACCACGTAGCTGCTACGTGTCAGAATTCTTCCAATGAGAACCCGCACTCTGCCTCCAGGAGCTAAGTATGCCAGCACGCTTTTGTAATCTCAGAGCTGGGGAGGCAGAGGCAGAATCTTATTGGCCACCCAGCCTAACTTGCTTGAGGAACTCAAGGCTAATGAGAGATACTGACTTCAAAGACAAGGTGAACGGTGCCTGAGGAGCGACACCCAGGCTTGAACTCTGGCCTCCACAGGTGTGCACACTCTTGTGCCCCTGTACCCATTCCCATACAAGCACCTACATACACACACATATGCACTTACACAATAAGTTTATTGCGTTGTCTTTTTGTTATTTTGTGGGGAAGTAATATGAAATGTTCCAAGTCCCTGTATCCATAACCTTTTTCTGTGAACGTCTCTCAGTGTGCTCATTTCCTAATGTATACCCACATAGACTTACAATTTCTCATTCAGTTCTTTATAAAACATTTTAATAAAATTGTTGTCAAAGTGAAATCATCCCAGATTTGGCCAATGAACGCTTGTTTGGGGTGGTTACTCCTGTGTGCTTGTTCAAGGTTTCCCCATGATAGCTCTAGAATCAGCCATTTCTTTAAGTAATGATGTCTTCAAGCAGTTTTTATGTTCTGATATCTGAAGCTAGATTGTGGTGTTTCTTTTCCCTGGTCTTCTGTGTTGTCATAAATAGAGGATAAAAATGATGTGAATACATTTGCATATGTTTGCATCTATAATAAGTTCAGTCTATCTAAATATTTACATACAAAATGGAGACTATTACAACACTTGCTTTGAAAATGTGAATTTGTGACCATGTAACTGACAAGTTAAAAAAAAAGGAAAAGTATAGCAAAATTTGTGTTTACACATACTAGATTTTTTTTAAAGTCTACAAAGCTCTCAGAGAAATACTTTTCAAAAAAATCAGAATTATATCTAGTATATAATATTATTTATATTAAAACCAATGTTGTGCATATACAAATATATTTATGCATTTCTATGTATAAATAAATGCATTGCAAGTAAATTAGAGACTGGCAATTGCTACATCTGAAAACACAATTGTCTCCTATTTTAAAAAAGGTTATGGAAGAGGAATTTTTCACTTGTTCTTAGCAGGGGTTGGTGCTGTTTGCTTCTTTTGTGGCAGTATTGAATGTGTTCCTAATACAGGTTAGAGAAGCTTCTTAAAACAGACAAAAAGATAGTCAGGTACACAGAAAACTATACCAGCCAAACAAACACACCCCAGA